>OZ023273.1:985655-1367886 GCA_964007475.1 Hybos culiciformis | reverse complement strand
GCATTGACAGTGGTAGGAAGTGCTTTCGAAGCAGAAGTAAATGTTAATTTCATTAAAGAATCCTACTATTATAAAAGATGATATACGTATATAATTTTAGAGTAAAAACTATCTTTAAAAATTACGATTTTTTTGCAATAAAAAAATAACTTTTTTAAGCCTAATATAATTTGATTAATTTGCATATATACTTTCTTATATTAGATTATTATTAGCTGACAATCTGACATCATTTAGTTTAATTTATTTTTTTTTTTAACAACAAAACGTAAATTTCCAATACTTAGTAACGAATTATAAAATTTGGACAAATCATTGAATGACCTTTTTTTCCAAATTATTTCCATGTCCAATATAATAATAATAATAATAATAATAATAATAATAATAATAATAATAATAATAATAATAATAATATCCTTTATGCCGTGATTTCCATTTAAATTAGCATTAATTTCATTTATTCATTTTTTTTTTTTTTTTTCAATTTTTTTTTTAGATTGATTAATGAGAAAACATTAGCAGAAAGGAAGAAAATTCATCAAAATTATAACAATAAAAAAAAAGAAAAGAAAATGATAAATTATTTCTCAATGGATGAGAAGAAAATAAAAAAAAAAAAAAAAAAAAACTGTGTAAGGGAATATGAATTGAAAATTGATAAAAAAGAAATGATTGAAAATATTGGATAGAATCAATCATGAACAAAAAAAAAAGAAATTGTTATAAAGGCAAATAAGATACGGATTCAAATATAATTTTTTTTTTTTTTTATCTATTTACTACTGAGTTGACATTTGTGAATAAATTTTTTTTTTTTTTCATTGATGATGTAAAAGCAAAATATTTTATATATATAGCTTATGAATATTTTTTTTTTGAAAATAAATTAATTGCATCGATAGTAAAATATTTTTTTTCGACATATAAAATAAGCAATGTAAAGTCTATGATGTTGATATAGTTTTACTTCTTCTGTATATACATTTTAAAATATGCAATTGATTAATTAAATAGAATAACTTATACACTGTCTATACAGTATACACTGTATCTTGCAACAAGATTATTTTTATACAAACAAATTCATTGATTTCAAAAAAAAAAATTTCAATGACCTTTGCTTTAATAATTTTTTTTGACTTTTATTTCGCTTTCTGTTCTTTTATTTTTATTTTTTTTTTTAAGTGAATGAAGGAAAACCCATTTTCACAAATTGATGATATGAAAATGAAAATCAAACACTGTATTATATATTATGTTGTCAACATACAAAAAAAAGTTTTCCTATGTAAAAGAATGACAAAAAAAAAAAAAAAACACCGAGAAATAAAATTTGAAAATGTGCCAAAAACTTATTACAATCATAAGCTCTTTTCCATCCAACATAATATAAAAGAACCAAAAAAACCTTTCTATATATTACATATTATATTTATTTGTTATTCTTTGGGGATCCTCGTTTTGTTCCTGTAACTCTAAATATTTGATTTTTGTCAAAATTTATTTTTTTGTTTTTTATTATCATTTTAATTTTTTATTTTGTTGAAGAAACTTAAAAAAAAAAAAAATATATTTTCTTTCCCAAAATAAATCAATTAAATTTATTAAATCTATAAAGTAAGTTTAATGTATGTAAGTATATTATATTTTATGAACTTGTCATGTCCAAAGGAATATAATAACATAAAAATAGGACATGCATGCGTTAAATATTTTTATTATAACGTGTGTCACACATAATCAATAAAATGTGTGTTATTGATATTAAAATGACACTATGAACACTGTTGTTTTACTATATTTGTTTATTTTGGGGGAAACTATTTTATATACTTTGATTCCCTTCTAATAGTAATAAATAGATATTTTTATGAAAATAAAAGAATTGAATTCTAAATTTCAATTAAAAAAGAAATACTCAAACTCAAAAAGTATACATAATAGAAAACGTCCCTCTGCCAGCAAAAATTTAATCCAAATATAAATAAATTCTATAATATAAAAATTTCAGCAAACTTACTTGAAACAGAATTAATTAGTTTTTGATTTCTTAAATCATCTTGAAATAATATTGGTGATGTTATAGTTTTTTCTCTTCTAAGTGACGGCATTTGATCAACTTCAGCCACACATTTTAATTCTAATACTCCCTTCGATGTTAAATATATGTGATAACTTAAATAGAATCGAATTTCTAAACTTCTTAATTTTAAAGTGAACTCTCCTATTGTTGTTGATGTCTCTTGCTGGGGCTCCAACATTTCTGGTGATGCCTGCAATAAATTAAGATTATTTTAGATGTCTGTAAAGGTATAGGTTATAACATAGATTAAGAATACAGAAAGATGGGAAGCTTCATACAACATTATTTTTGGTATTTTTAAGTCAATGTGTTAGTAAAACAAAATAAAATACGTGATAATTATCAATGTATGAAAAGAATTTTATTTAGTTTTACTAACACCTTCACAATAAAATACCCAAAAAAGACTGAAAAAATGTTGTATGAAGCTTCCAATCTTTCTGTATTCTTAATCTATGGTTATAACTAAGAATTAAAATGGTTCTATACAGTTTGCCAAAGTTTTCAAACATTTCAGAAAATTTAGCAATTGGTATAATATTAGGAAAAACAATTAGGTAGTTTTATATCAAATTACTAATTGCTCTTAATAAAATTCATTATTTTCTTATTTACTTCAGAAATTAAAGTTTCGTGGTGATCAACTTTAACTTCAACATTAATGAGATTAAAAATTTCATAGAAAATTGGCTATGAATGAAATTAACAGAGAAAACTGATTTACAATTTTTTTTTTGAAAGCAGATTATAATTTAGATTTAAAAATAATTATATTCATATCAAAAAGTTATTTAAGCTTTTAAAAGCTATAATTTTTATTATTTTTAACTGATAATGTTGAACCTTTTAACATGTTTTGTTGTTTGAATTTTAGATTATATAAATTTAATAGTGGATAATGTAGTGAAATATTCTTTTTATATAATATGAAATTTTAACTATTTTAACTATTTATCTTCAATAAAGAATGTAATTTTTATTTCGCAAAAAAGAGAAAAAAAAGCAATCAATAAAATTAATAGCATTATTTTTGAAATTATATATTTTTTTATTTTATTTTTTTTTATGGATATTTTTACCTTTTCACCGTTAATGTACCATGATAAAACTGCTGGCGGTGAAGACCAATCTGATGAGCAATTGGCTGTAACATATTCATCTATATGGTATGAATAGCTAACTCCATTTATATTTGGATCATATTGGGGCAAGGCTTGAGAAAAAAAAAACAAAATTATATTTACAGATGCATGTATATGTGGAATAAATAAACATCGAAATGAATAATAAAAATAAATATAATTTTTTTTTTTTACATTTTTAAGAGAAAAATAATATTTATTATTATTTTATATTATTATAATTTCAGCTGAAAAGGACACTAGTGAAGTATTATTTTTCAAAATTTCTATAATTTTTTGACTTTATTCGATCTCTGTCTGGAAGCCTCGATTTCGAGTAAGCTGTATTCTTAAAACTCCAATATAAACATAAACATAATAAAATGAAAAACAATTCCATTCACAATAAATTAATTTTAATCACTGATTACATCTCTGTTTCGCCAAGTTGCCTTGAATCGAAGTTAATTCCAAAGAAAATTTCTTTAAAAGAAAATTTAGTTTAAAAGAAAATTTCTTAAGAAAAAAAAAATTTTTGTTTAAGGGTTGCCCGTCGTCGCATATACAAAATTAACAAAATAGAAAATGTAACCAGATTATTTTCACCTATTGGTTTTCTCTGTTTAAAAGAAAACATGTAAGAAAAAGATTTATTTATTTTTATTTTTTTGTGTATATTTTAAAAGTATAAAAATGTTTATACAATTTTTTTTTTTATGATTAAGAGCCACTGCATTATAAAATTCCATAAATTTTTATTTTCTTAGAAAAAAAAAAAGAAGAGAATAAAAAAAAAAAAATAGAAATAAATTTTTAAGTCCATAAAAATAGGACTAAGGAAGGAAAAAAAAAACGATGGGCGTTGGAATACAGTATTCAGGCGAAATAAATTAAATAAAGTGTGTGTTTGAAAGATTTTTTCAAATAATCCCCAGGAGCGGTATTATGAAATGCTTTCTAATATTTATATGGATTTCAAAAACCCAAAAAATTTTACCTCAAAAATAAAAATAGGTAGGTATATAGCTCGTAGGTGTATTATATTTTTTTTTATTTATTTTTTATAACACACAATATTGATTAGTGCATGAAAATAGAAATATTTAAATGTATAAATATGTAATATAAGGTTTAATTTTTTAAATGAATAATAATAATAATAGATATTATAAAAACATCGATTATCGTTGGGAATGTGGGATAATTGGAAACGGAAATTTATAATTGGAATTTTAATGCATATGCGGAATTTAATCTTTGAGGGGATTTCCAAGCTAAGTGCTCGAAATCTCTTCAAAACATTTTTTTCATGTCTTAACCCAGCGGTTTCCAAACTTGTTTTATTTTAAACAATTCGTAAATATATGTTAATAAACAATTCGGACGAGGCCAAGGCCCGAAATGGGCTGTAGCGCAATTGAAGAAGAAGAAACAATTCGTGAATACATGTTTTATTTAATATTTAACAATTTGTGTATATTTTTTTACTTTGGGGGTCCGTAAAGATTTATTTTTATTTAATATGGGGCATAGTAATATAAAGTTTGGAAACCGCTGCCTTAACCGTTCCTAAAAAGTTTTATACCATTTTTTAAAGTATGATACAGTCCGGAGATTGAGAATGAAATTTTTTTTGCTAAATTAAACTTGGAAATAATCTAAAATGGATTTTCGATCAAATTCTGGAACAAACAATTTTTGGGATTTCCACATTCTCTTAAGTTGTTGAATTGAGTGGCTAATGAAGAATTATAATTCCTTGATATTTAAGAAAATATAAATATATATAAAAATGGGTTCTTAAATATAGCCTGTAGAGGTACGTACATAAAGGTTTGAAGGGTTTGAATAGAGATTTATATATTTATAGACTTCAAATTGTTAACATTTCAACTTCAGAATAAATGTCACCTCTGTCATCTTAAAAAAAATTTTTTTCACTGATTTTTCAATAAAATTTTTATATATTTATTTTATTATAATTAAATGTGATTTTTTATTTCTTTAATTTTATTACATTTTGTGCATATATAAAAATATCCTTTATGTTAATTTTCTCAAGTGTAGAAAATATATAAATTTTTAAGACAGAGCGCATTTATCTAATGTCTCAAAAGAAAAAAGAAGAAAACACGAAAATGTCATATTTAATTCCCAATTTTAATTATTTTCAAAAAGCTAAAATGGGAATCTTTTGAATTAATTAAAATTATATATAATATAATAATGTTAATATTCTATTTTTTGTTAAATTTCTTTAACTTTATAAAAAAGATTTATGAATGCGTGATAAAATTTTTGGATAATATAAAATAAAATATAACGTTTTTTTTTTAGTTTTATTAGACTATTATATAAAATCGTATTTTTTAGTAGAATTAGAGCCAAGATAAATACTCTTTAATATGATTTACCAGAAAGTGTTAAGATGGCAAATAATCTATGGTGGTTACGACATTTCGAATTGGTATTTTTTTTGCAAGTTAACACAAAGTTATTTTATAATAAAATAATATCAGAAAAATTGACTTGCTGCAAGATATCCTTTAATTCGTAAGAAAGTTTACCCGCATAATATCTCCTGAAGGGAAAAAATCGCCAGACGACATAATTTATGATTTTCGAAACTATTTTCGAAGTAATTAAAGAATGAACTAGTTTCTTCGATACATGAAACAAACTATGTATATAACTAACAGGGTGAAAAAGAGAGCAATAAGGTTCCTAGTGTAAGACATTACCAAAGTAAAATACTTCTCATAGATCTATATTTTTCGTGTGTTTTCTTTACTTTACGAATCATGTGAAATATACTTTAATTTCCATAGCTTAAAGTTTTAATTCATTTTTCTAAATGAGACAGACTATATATCTCGTTTGCATATATGTACCTTTTATTTACAACATTAAATAATTTAAACAGTATGAATTTGAATACTTTTTTTTTTTTTTATTATTTATTATTAAAATATTTTTGAACTTAATTTTGCCATTTTATATTCAAAATAAAAATGTTGTTCATTTTTTTCCGATACTTATGTTGTATGTACAATTTTTTTTTTTTATATGTTTTTTGCCTCATCATATTTATGTGTATTAATATTTTATAATATTTTTTTTTTTTTTTTTTAGTTACAAAGATACATTATATATTATATATATTTTTTTTTAGATGTTTCTATTTGTAGAAGAAATAAAATAAACATATACTTATAATAAATAATAACCAAACGAATAAAATTTAATAAATCTATAAATTTTCTGTGTACAAAAAAAAAAAAATAAATATTATATCCTTTTAATATAAATGTTGTACACACAAATAGTAATAGTGCAATACGACACTTATGAATGAGTATAAAAATAAAAAAAATAAAAAAAATAAATTATGTATTTTTAACTGACTTGGTCAAAATCTGTCGCAACATTTTGCAAAGAAAACTATGATTATTGGTTTATTCATAGAGAAATGTTGTATTCATGTAAGTTTTATTTTTCTTTTGCTTGACCTATTTTTCTATATATTTCCTATATCAAACAACAAGATAAAACTTATAGAAAAATAATGTTGAATGATTAATAACTTAAGGCTTCAAAACTCTGGAGCAACTATCATCATACTATAGAACAACTATCATATACCATTACTGCAACTATAGAATATTGTGTATTCCAAATATTTTAATAACAAATCAATTTGAAATATAATTTCAGAAATGAAAGTGTCAAACTTGACTGGATCAATTTATTCACACTTTTTTATTATATAAAAAAAATTGTTTTGTGGCTAGAGGGTACAAAATATTTTGTATTTTTTTCTTCATGTAGGTGAGCAATTATTTTAAATCAAGTAGATTTCTTAAGGTGAAACTATTGTTGAGTTGGTGAATTGCCTTCGGAACAATTTTTTTTTTCTCTCTCAAACATAAATTTCATTCACGATGTTTTTGTTATTTTCAATGGAATTTTATGAGTTTTTTTTTACAACCATATTTTCATGGATAAAAAGGATATTTCTTTGCTTTTCATTCAAAACGATAAGGAATTTATAATTTTTTTTTTTTTTTTATTCCTTGAAGCTTTAAAAAGTTCATGTTCCTAACATATAATAATAATATTTTTGGGGAAGAGTATTATACAATTTTATTTACTGTTTTTTGGGATACATTTTGCTTCGAAATTTGTAATGATAATAATCTACAGTTTATATTTCTGGAAAGTTGTTGGTTAAATAAAAGTACACTTCGCACCTTTGAATTATTTTGAATTATTGAAGTTATTGCCCTGGGGTTATTTTTATTCTGGATACAAGTGACAAAACTTTTTCTTTTAACTTCATTTTGCAAAGGTACAATGTGCGAAAATATATTCTGTTCAAATTTTCTATGGACTATGTACTAATTTTATTCGAACATTAGTTGCAATTTATTTTGCTTCCCAGTTTCATGAAAAATATTTTATTTATTATTATTTGTATATATCCAGTTTTATTTTTATTTTTTTTCTAATTTTAAATTTTAAAGACATAATTTATATGTGCGATATAAAAATAAATGTAAAATTTTGTAGACAAAATAAAGATATAAAAATAAATTTTATTAACATTTTTATCTCACTTCATTTTAATTTTTTTTTATTTTATTTATTTTATTTTTTTTCAAAACATCTTCAATATTTTTGAAGAGGAAACTATATACTTTATTTTAGTATATTGTGGCGAATATAAGAATTTGATTGAATTTCGTATATTATTTATATTCTTAAATTTAATGAAATATTTTTTAAACGTCGATATTTCCAAAACACTGAATATGTTTTCTTGTTCAAAATTTACAATAACGTTTTCTAATATACTTTAGGGTTCATTAATAGAACACAAGAGTCTGTACTCTAATATCGAAATTATTTTTCATCTATTTATTTTCAAAAAAAAAAAAATTAAATTTCTACACACTTTAATTAATTTTTAACAATTAACATAGATTGCAAGTAAATTCCCTAAAATTTTATACAGATAAATTTCTAAAAACAGCTTCGAATTTTTTTTTTAACAAAATAATTGTTAAAATTTCAATTATTTCAGCCGAAATAATATTTATGTATTTTAATGCTTTTACATAGAATAGATATATATGCGTACAAAAATTATACAAAATATGAAGGATGAGAATGAAACAATAATTTATAAATACAATTTCATACCTGCAACAGTCATATTAGAATATCGAGTTGTTAACTTGAATTCAGGTGCATCTCCTGATACTTCACATCTGTAATTTAATTAAAATCTCGTTTAAAAATTAAATTGAAAAAAAAATTTATATATCAAGAGTTCGTTGAATATATATTATATCAAAAAAATGTATATATTTTATAAAATTCATTATTGAGTTTTAAACCTTTTTGCATATTCTAACTTTACATAGTAAATTATATACTTATAGTATTTTTTTAAATATTATTAAGTATACTTTGAATTGAATAACTCATTTATAATTATAGTAAATTAGAAAAAAAAAATAATAAGATCAATTCAATAATTATTTATTAGATTCACATAGTTATAGTTATTTTTTTAAATATAGAAATTATCTCAAGTAATCATCGAATGAATGTAAATATATTTTATTTTTTATAAATTGAATGAATTAGTGTGGAAGATTCAAGAAGTTTAGAGACTCTTTTTTTTTTTAATATTTTTTAATTTAATTAATGCTCATTTCTTAATTTTTGGAATCTTCGTAGTGTAAATACTTCCTGTAATAGTTTTTAAACTTTTTTCATTCTGAAAATTCCATATAAGTGTAATGAGTAAACTTTATTTTTATTCCCATTTACGCGTGAACATTCAAACCCTGGAAATTGGTGATTTGCATTCAATTTTAGAATCAAATCAAAATAAAAAATAACGAACTTCATTAAAAATATTTTACTGATATCGAATTAATTTTCAAAATTAACCTTTTTTAAAACTTTATTAATAATTTAAAAATTACTACATTCATTTTGGCAAGAGTGTTTTATATGAACTCAAATGTTTATTTAATATTTTCATACGAATTTTTGAAAAAGGATTTATCACTTCATTTTGTAAATTGGTTCAGTTCACAGGAGCATTGTTCAATGCTAAAAATAAATGATATCGGTACAGATATTAACATTAAAATACTCGTTTCTATATAAAATGATTAACTACGAGTACGCAGGTGTTTTCATAAATTTTCAAAATTATATAAATCTTTGATGCAAATCACAATATTTTATTGCAAAAAATTGTTTTAATATTACAATTGAAAATATATAACAAATTTTCGATTTATATCATTTTATTTTTTTTTATTTTTTTTACCTGTAAGAACCTGATGATTTATATCTTAATTGGTCTAAAGTTATGCTGCAGGTATTTTCATTGCAATAGTAGTGATCAGTTAATATAACACCATCCACGGGAAACGTCATAAATACTGGATGCATCATTGGTGAATACCTGTAAAAAAAATGATATATATATAGGTATATATCATTGGTATACAACATATATAGGTAATAATAGGTATATATACATAAATGTTGTGAAAATAATATTAAAAAGCTAGAAGTACCTATGTAGAAGTTCTATCATGAAATATGCAGTTAGAATAAAATTTTAAATTGAAATTTACATATTTTCAACATTGTTGGTCCTTGAAAATGAACACACAAAAAACCTATGCAAAAGAGGAATTGGATTTTTTGTTTTTTTTTTTTTTTATTTTAAAATGATGGTAAAAACTTCGATTACAAAAAAAAAAAATGAAAATTTTGTAATGCATAATTGCTTCCCATAGTTTAAATTGCTTGAATAATTTATTCAAAACAGTATTCCAATATAAAAAATGAATATATACTTGTTTTATGATTTAAAATAGAAAATTTCCAGTTATTTACCGTTCTAAATAACTTTTTCATATAGAAGTTAAGATTAGATTTTTATTGTTTGAATAGCGAAATTTTGAGGCGATAGTGATTTAATTTTAAAAATCTATAAAAGCTTGGACATCAGATTTTATGCTTTTAAACAAGGTGTTAAACAGTTAAACTGAAACAGTTCACAATCCATATAAAATTTAAGATCTTTAAAATCTTTAATAAAAATTAAAGTTTGAAAAAATAACAAGTATGTACATATAGTTTTTTCTAAAAATTTAAGTTTCTTTTAAACAAAATTTCTAAAAATGTTGCAAACATTTTAAGCGAAACACGTTCTTAAAACTTATTAACAACTTTTGTTGTAACTTTTTTCCAACCGTTGGTTGTTCAACAAACAATGCATACAAATTATATTATATATGACTTTTCGAATATATAAGGAAAATATTTTGATAAAAATGATTTATTTAAGAGCGCAATTATTCTATCAAATTAAATTTTGATTTACTTATACATGACTATCAGTTTGAAATTTTTTATTCGTAATGGATTCATTAGAGTTTTTTTTTTTCCTTAATTAAGAATCGAAATTACTTCTGCTTATGTTTTTAATTATAACTAATTATACAATTATTAATTATGTTCGGTACATATATATAAACACTTTTTATTCTTATATATATTGCTTACCCTTACAGATACATTTTAAAGTATGTCTAAAAGGATTTGGAATATTCAGATATTCAATAATTTTTAAGTCCAGCTCGAATTTATAACATTGTATCTTTATGTCTTCTTTAATTATGGTTCTTTATGCTTTATGATAACAATGGGGTTTGTTTTTATGAATATAAATAAAATTGGAAAGCTATCGAGAAATAAAAAAAAAATTCTCTCAAACTTTGTTTAGAGTAAAAAAACAGATATTTTATTTAAAAAATATGGAATTATGATTTCTTGATAATATAAGTTAAAAAAAAAAAAAAGATAAAGAAAAATATAATAAAAACGTTTTATATAAATTCTAAAATTTTATGCATTTAAAATGCAAATTTTGGTTTGCTCCTAAAATCATAAAAAAGGAAAAATTTATTTGGGTCAAAATCATAAGAAAATGAAGAGATAAAATTCATTCATCAAAATTTGCATACAAAAATATTGAATCAAAAATTTCTTTTTTTTAATACTTTTGAATTTTTTTTCATAGTAAGATTTTATTTTTATGATAGAGTTTGAAAATTTTCAGATAAATATTAGTAAAATTATATTTTTGATTGGAAATTATAATTTTTATTTATGTTTTTGTTTTAACATTTTTTTAAATTTTTTTATTTAACTTTTAACCGCGGGATGAAAGTTTCAGACCAAGCTAAAAATGCAATCATTCTTATTTTACTTTCATAGTTCAAATCGAACTCAATACAATTATTATTAAAAATATATATATACACATAAGTATCCTAAAAAAAAAACTAAAAATACATATCACAGAATATCGTTAAGGACATATAGGAAAGATTTTCATTTAAAAACGGGATTAAGGAAGGGAAAGTCATTAGGGATACATCACTATTGAAGGATACATCTCGAGGCCAGGCCCACAGTGACAACCAACAAGTCATTCCGCACCATACAACCTCCTCTTCAAACAGTCCTTGCCTAAATTAAAATCCAAAGCATCACCACAAAAGTGATTGTAATATTTATACATATATAATGTACTAAGATTTATTTTTTCATCTTAAATTGATAATACATATTTAGATAATATCAATTATTTAATATACATAACTATAAATTAAATATTCCTAATTTTATATTAATATTAAGTCTATTATGATCAGGGTACATTTATCCCTAAAACAAAATTTAATTTCAAAAAGTAAAATTTCGATAAGGCACTTAATGAAAAATTAAATAAAAATAATTTTTAATTTCAATATTTTTTTGTAATTTTATATTATTAATCTAAAAATATTTGTGTGAGTAATTTAATTAAGGTTTTGCTATGCTTTTAGAATTATTTTTTATTAGAAGAACATAATTTCTTCAAGCATAACTAATTTAAATTGAATTTTCAATTTAAAAATATCTTCTGAATGCTTGAATGAGCCTATAACAATAAATGGGATCGAAATATAAGATAAACTTTATGTCTGTAAAAAAAAAAAAAAAATTTCGGATTCATAATTTGCATTTTGATTTTTTATTTATTTTTTTGCTGAACATGACACAAAAATTATATCTATCATATTGCAATTTGCAAATAAAATGTAAATAAAATATATCTATATCTTATATGTAATTTGCTTATATATTAGACAGCTGGATTGACTATATATTTACTATACGGATGATTCGATTACTAAAACTACCTTATCTTATTTTAAATTTATTCAAATATTTAGAAATAGGTAAATTTTTTCGTAAAAAAATATGTATTTTCTGTAACAAAACACAAAATAAAATATTATAATCTTGTGAACATTTCAAATTTATTTCATTAATATTTTTTTATTAATATTTTGATTTAGTTAGAAATGTTGATATCTTATACGGAAATTATAATCTTCTAATAAGTTGCCTTTCTTTTAGTTCTACATTCGTTATTCGTAATAGAATTAACAAACTAAAAAAATTAATTAATTAAAATTTGTAAATTTTGAGAACACCGTTTGCGAACAATAATGTCTTTAGTTTTAACAAAATTATTATTTATGATTTTCATATCGAAAATTTGAAGTTTTTTAACATTATAGAAATGTTCCTTTACTAATTCTATCTTTAGATTTTAAATTATTTAATATTAGATAGTACAAGCTTAAAACCATAATAATTAATAATAATAATAATAATAATAATTTATTAAAAGAATAAGTTTTCTTCTCTCTTCGGAAATTTTTACGCAAGAGTAATTTAACTGATATGTAATGTACACATTTTTAACATTATATCAATTAAACATTTTATGGTTTATTATTGTCGTTATGTTAATAATACATAAAAAAAAAAAAACAAAGCATATGGCATTCTCACTAAACTTTTTGCTTCTCCAGATTTTACAACGAAAAAGTTGAAGAGTATTTTCTATAAAGAAATTATTATTTTGAAATTTAAGCATTATATATCGTCGGTCTCGTGCATAAATCACGAAACTGTAATTTTGGCCGTTTTGACCTAATATTGTAGAAAAATCATAAAAAACTAAAATTTTAATATGTTTAAAGTTAGAAGTTGAAAGCTGTCATAAATTATACATAAGCAATGACTATTTCTATTTTCCCGAAAGTATCAAAACGTACTAAAAAAAAGAAATTTAAATCCAATTTTCTCAAAACTATGTTTTTGCAGTTCAGTGTTTTTTGCATGAGACCGACGATATGTGTACTGTGTATCTATTTAATTTTACAATGTAATTGTCATATATATGATATTAAGGAAATTTTCATTCAAATAAGTATGTTGTACATTTTATCTATATATATATATAATATAATATAATTACTTATAAGGAATATTATTCATGCATACATATTATGACAACGTTCTGGAAGACCGATAGAACAAAAATTTTATCCAACAAATGATTTTTTTTATAGTTCGAAACTAATAATAGTATAATAAGTTGACGAGAAATGGATATAACAAAGTTCTGCAAAAAATTTAACATAGTTACAAGTACAGAGAGTTTTCTTTCTTTTCACTTCACAAAAACCTTTCATGATACTGTACTAATCTGTTGGTTTGCCACCAACCTATCATTAAGAACTACATTGAGATACTGTTCTTACACTGTTTTTTAAATACCCAGACTTGTGTGGCTTTGACTGCTTGGTTCGAATAAAATTTATCAAAAATATACTCAATGTTAGGTATACATTAAGCTGTATAAAATCATAATTATAGAATTAAAATTATTTAAAAAATTTTATTTATTTTTCTCTGTTTTTAGTAATGAAAATATACATTTTCATATTGTATGGTATACAGAAATAATTGTAACACTTTTTTCACATGATGATTTTATGAACAATGTACTATACGTATTATTGTAAATATAAATGAACATAATTTGACTAAATATACATAAAAAGTTAAGATGAAATGAAAATAATGTTTTTTTTTTTGTAAGCTAAAAAGTAAATTAAAAAACAGAATGTATGTACATGTTTTTAGGTAGAATAAGAAGTAAAGTTAAAATAATAATAAAAAAAAATTTTTTTTTTTAAATGTTTTCATCTCATTGGTACATGAAAAAATGAACATAGATAATAATGATATTATTATTATTTTTTTTTGTGCTCCTACTTTCAGTACACGATAAGTAAGTATATGAATGAGACAATGAATGATTTTATTTTATATATATATTATTTTTTTTTTTTAATAATTTAAATTGCTTAATGAAAACACGAAAAATGTGTTAAAAAAGGAGAATTATTGTTTATTAAATTGATAATTTTATATTTGTAGCTTATTATATTTAAAAATGTATATTTAAATGAAAGCTATATGACTGACACAGCTAAGTTCGTATTAGAAATATAGAATTTAAAAAATACACATAAAACATTGAATATATTGAATCGATTTTCTTGAAATAAATAAAACATTTGCAACATTAAAATAAGATAAAGAAATAATATTTATTATACCCAAGGACAAAATTTTGAAAAATATCGCACTATACTAAAAACTCTAAATATATTGTATATACAAATTTATTTTAATGCTATATGTAAAATTTCCTATAATATAATTTATGTATAATATAAGTTTTGCAAAGAAAATTAAATAAATATATACCTTAATTTAATCCAAAAAAAATAAAACAAGATGTAATAAAATTCAAAAGCATCGGTGAATTTATTTATTTGTTCTTCGCTTTTTTTTTTTTAATCCTCTAAGACGGTTGTTAGTCGTTATGATATTTTTGAATGTGGCAAATTCTATTTTTTCTGTGGTTTATCTTTTTGAAAAAAATATAAATTCTACATAAATTTGTTTAAAGTTCACACCATTATAAAGACATGTTGTTTCGCTAGCATAATTTTTATATAGTAAATAGTTTACATTTATCATTTCTGTGGTTCAGTACTATTCGATCCCAGAGCGAACGTTATTTCTTTCTTAAGTTTTAATAATAAATGTCGTTAAGAAAAAAGTGCAAAAAAACTGCAAAAAGTAGTCGAACAAATGTCATGGTTTCGTTCAAGTCGTTTCATTGATTGAAAAGTTTATAAGTTACATATGCATATAGATAGATAGATAGATTGGCGGAAGTCTTAATAAATAGAAAAAACTAATACATAAAAGTTGATGTCATAATCTAGAAATATAATAAGTATCTGTGACTTTGAGAGCTTATCGTATGTGTGAGGTTATCTGACACTAAATTAAAGCGTCATTATTGTTCAATAGAAATTTTTTAACTCACATATTCTCAAAATTTTATTAATCTAATTTTACGATATAATAAATACACTTACTCAAAACTACATTTATACAGCATTATTAAACTATTAAATCAAAACTGCATATTGTTAAAATAAAAAAAAAATTTCGATTAAATATTATACTACTTATTCTACAGTATCTATATTAAATTTTTTTTATTTTTTTTTTACTTCCACTACGGAAAAATTATTATATTTAATGTAGATCTCATGTTTTAAGTATAATTTTACATTAGCTTTAATGTAAATTCTTCTTTTGTTGTGAAAAATATATACATTATTAAACTGGGAAAAAAAAGAGGAAGCCACTATGTAAAATCATTGCAAGTGGAAAAAAAAAAAGAAGAAAACATTTGCTTGAATTTTAAAAACAGAAGAATAGAATATAGTTTCTCATGAATTTTGAATCATATAATTCAGAGGGGCTGGCTGGTATATTATTATTATTATTATAAATTTTTAATTAGGGCAAGACAAAAAATTATGAAAATGTATATAGTTTTTTTTTTTTTTTTTTCATTATGTTAAAAGATTTGATTTTGTTTTTAGTTTTTTTCAGTCAGAAAGCCAATTTCATTTGGTCGCCGCACTATTTAGTTTTTGGGCTCAAGGATTTTCCATGAACTATATTAAGATTATGTATCTAACCTGATTTGAGTGAAAATGTATTACTTTTACTCAATACCAATGTAAACGTTCTTCATCACCACGATTCTGTATATTTTAAGAGTTCACATACCCATTGAGATTCAGATAAAAATTAAATCCATTTTAAATATATAACTTATGCTTTTCTTACCTAAAAAATTCTTGCTCATCCTTATACCATTTAACTGAATTCAGTTTGTGACCACCCATATGATAACTGCATGATAAAGTTGAACGATCCCTAAAATCTACAATTGATGGTACATCGATGTGGGTGACCGATAATGGACAAACGCAACGATAAAATCCTGAAATATAATGTAATAAAAAAGAAAATAAATATGAAAAATTTTCAGGGAATTTTCAGGGGAAAAACGAAAATTTATAGAAAATAAAAAAAAAAAAATATCATTAATAAGATTATCATTGTAACATATATGTAATTTTCTTTTGTTATACATTTTTTTTTTTAATATAAAAATTATATGTAGGTATATATATAACATCTTACACTCTAAAACTCTAAAAATCATTAAAATCTATACGTAATAACGAAAGATAATACTTTATATATATATATATATATAGAATTATAATCGCATAGTCTCGCTTTTATATAAATATTTTTGATTAGTGTCTTATTCATTCTGATAATGTGACACTCAGCTGATTTAGCACCATTTTAAATTAAATTCAGGTCTTTGAGTATGACAATTGACAATTGAAATACTCAAACTAATGTGTTGACTTCTTGTGCCTTGATTAAGTAACTGAACTCACTTATAACCCCGAATGAAGAGTTCTCTCTCTGAGAAGATTGAAAAATAAAGTTATGTATGTGTGATTTCTGTGATTAAAAAGCTGCTTCTAAAAAGCTGCTAGTGCGCGGCAGTTGTCACTTCTCGATTGAAATTTGCTAATTTCGAATAATAGGCAATATACATTATTTACGTAATGTAGTCTTACAAAAATTATAAATCTCATATTATACTTTAATAGTGCAGAATAAGCTTTAGGATAACTTAACTTATATAAAGTATATATACCAAATATATACAGAAAAAAAATAACCATGTAAGGAAAATTAGGTTAATTAGACATTTAGGTTAACATGAAATATCTTTTACTATTTCTGCTATATACATATACTGAAAAGTACACCTATGAGTAATTCATTTTATTTTTTTTAAGGTCTTTTTTTTTTTTTCTGCTCTTGTTAAATTGATAATTTTTGCTGAAATCCGTTTTGTATAATATAAAGATAAATGTTTAAAAGTCTGTGAAACCATTAAGGATTTTCACATTTTACATGTTGGGTTAATATAATTGTATATACATAATATACGAATATATTTACTACAGAGAGATAGATACGTTAATAAAATACAAATGATTCGTATCTTTTAATGTGATTTATAATATTACAATCTAGTGTCATATATATATATGTAGTATATATATTGTAGTATATATTAGTATATTATGTAATCTGTGTTGTAATATTTATGATGTATACATATATAAATTTATATTTATAAATGTAGTGTACATACATAATGTAAAAGAGGAAGGAACAGTATTTTAATGTCATATTGTAAAACGATATCATCGTGACAAAATCTTTAATTTAAACAAATGGAAAATTACGAAAATATTTAACAATTTATCTGTGTATTCATAATATATATTATTTTGTTTTTTTATTTGAATTTACAAAAAAAAAAAAAAAATTTAATAAAATTTTATTTTGTATTAAATCATGTATTACATGTATTTTGTAGGTGTATACCTACCTAGTATTACATAATTAATAATGATTTTTCAAAATTGTATAGAATCTAACAAAAATGAATACATAGATTTTAATAAATGAACAACTCTATATCAAGGCTAAGAAGCTTAAATTTTAAATAAATATTATTGGGTCGTAGATAAATGTTGGTAAAAAACTATGAAGTTAAAAAAAATGTGAAGAACCTTGTTACAACTATATAGCGAATTTTTTACATAAAGATAACGTAAGATAGTCTGAACTTGCTTTATATTACGGTTTTAAACAGAATATTTCAACAAAATTGACGTCAACTCGGAAAATTATGATAGATTTATAGAATTTTTTTTTTCCAGATCAGAAAACAATTTATTTCATAAAACATGATAGATTAATTTATTAATAAGTATACTTCAACGAAGAAGCTGTCCTTTTTTTTTTAAAAGCATAATTTTCTTAACATAAAACATAAAATTGCATAGTACTAAATAAGTATTTCTGTTACAAAATTATTAATTTTTTTTTACAAACTAATAAAAGTCTATTAATAGGACGTCAAAAGCAAAAGTTAATAATAATTATTTAATAGCAGCAGTAAATTTAAGACATAAATATAAAATAATAATAATACGTATATAATACAAAAATAATAATTATATGTATTGAAACTTTAATATTAAAAAAGTTTTCTTATTACAATTACGTGTCGCAAAGAAAATCAATTAAAACACTTTTAAATGTTAACACTCAAAGTTTTTAGACTTTGTTGTTAATTAATTTAAATTGCCATTTTTCATTACATATATAGGTACATAATATTTTAGTTTGTTACATTCTTCTTTAGTAGAGAGTGCTTTTCTTTCATTTTATGACTTTCAAGTTTTTGTTAAAAAAAAAGTAAAGAATCCTAACTATTTAACTACAATACATATATATATATATATATATACATGTATATAGAAATTAACTTTTAAATACTTATCTTTATGTCTTTATAAGTAATTAAAATATTAAATGAAAGTTTTCAGGGCACATTTTGTACATTTTATTTGATTTTACTTTATCAAAATACATAAAGTAAGTATGTATGTACATATATATAAATTTATAAAATATACAAAAAAAAAAAAACTACTAGTATGTTTTGTATGATAAAGTTGAAATTTATTAAAAAAAATTTCTCTCATGAATGTCAGTACATTTTGCATAATATTTTTGGTTTTATAATTATTCAGTCAGATAGGTGGTTTTTAAAATATGTGGCTACCCAATGAATGCTGTTTTTTTTTTTTTTTTTTTGTTCGCCATACAACATAACTTACTTGAATTTTGAAAAGAACATGAAAATGAACAAATCATACAGGGATTTAATGAATATGTTCGTGTAAATGAAAGTACCAGAAAAAATAGCAGGGTACTACAAGTTTTGCTATAAGAAGAACATGGGAAAATTGTGTGTACCGAACTTTGGATTAGAATTTTTTTTGGATATAGTACACCAGAAATTATCAATTAAACTACATATACGCATATGTATTTAAATGAAATTCATTCAAATTTATTACTGCAGGAAATAATTTTAGAAATAAAAATTTAAAAGTTTTGAAGATTAATTAAAATCATATAGTTTGCTGTAAAATATTTTATCTAACTTGTCAAAAAAATTTACATCAATTTTTTTTTCTTTACAATTTACATATTCGTTAAATTGCCCTTAAGGTATACATACAATATACATAATATATATCTTTAAAACTAAACTAATGTTTAACATTATAATATTATATTAAATAAAATGTATTTGCGTTAATAATTAATAAAAGCCAATTAAGATAAAGAGATAATGGGGAGTATTATTAAATGGCATGTTATTGTATTATGTATGAAACGGTTGCATCAATCTGCAACATATTTTTTCTTAAATAGATTTCTTAATGTAAATTTTATA
This sequence comes from Hybos culiciformis, assembly GCA_964007475.1. Taxonomy (NCBI): domain Eukaryota; kingdom Metazoa; phylum Arthropoda; class Insecta; order Diptera; family Hybotidae; genus Hybos; species Hybos culiciformis. Next base: position 1,347,947 of record OZ023273.1, on the reverse strand, counting down.
TTTTGTTCACTTCTGTTCTATATTCGCCTGTTTATTATTCATAATTTGATTATGTAAATAAAAAATCTATGAAATCAACTGCAATCATTCCTACAATTTTTTGAAAACAGTTTTCACAATATTTTACCATCGTGACAAATTTTTCCTAAAATACTAAGTTCATTTTTCTTCTTTACAAAAATTCTCTTTAACCAAATCATTTTTTTTTTTGTAACATTCAGAGGCTCTTCCTTATTTTGTTCCTTTTTTAATATCTATATGCTCGTATCTCTACATACACATTCTACATTACATGAATATAATCTAAAAAAAAAAAAATATATATATATTTTAAGAATGAATTGAAAATTATAATATGTTTGTATATTCTTTTATATTTTAAATTGCTGTGGGTTATGTTACACTACACAGAAGAAGAAAAAAAAAAAAAAAAAAAAAACAAAAAAATAATACAGGTAATTTTGTAATTAATTTGAAAGAAGTTGTTGAGGTTTAGTATAATCTCGTAGGTACGGTACATTTTATATATAGATTCATAAAATATATATAAAACATTTTTCTTCTGTACACATACTTATATTTATGTTTATGTTATCAGTATAAATATATATATATACAGCACCCAAAATTTTTGAAACACATAATGTGCGTAATTAAAATTTCTTAATTAAAAAGTTTTACTCTTTTGTTTCTATTAACTGAAATTATTGTTATTTCTATTAACAAGTTTTGTTATTACCCAAAAAATCAACATAATAAAAGTTGTATATATATATGATATATGAAAATAAAGAAATTTACCTTATACATAATAATATAATTTTCCATTCGTATTTTATATGTTGTTAAAAGAATTAATACGAAGTGTTGAGGTTTTATTTTATGAAAAAAAAAAATAAATTAAATCAGTTTGATTGATGATTAATTGTATACACCAAAAAAAATATATGTATGTATATAAATAAAAATCAGATAATTTTGAAATAATATATCTTAAAAAAGTTTCTTTTATTAACCATTGAATATATGTAGTAATAAAATAATTATTGGATTATATTGTTAGCAATTAAAACTTTGATTTTTAGCCATTTTTTTTTTCAGATTTTTATTTGAACAAGTAGAGTCTATTAAAATTATGAAAGTTGTTTGTTAATTCAATAATAACATTCTTTGCCTAATATGTAAAAAAACTAGCAACCTTTTAGTATAGTCTTTTTTAATTCCTTGTTAATGTATATAAGTATATGAAAATAATACAGAATATGTGTAAATGGATACACATCCATATTATATATAAAGGAACATATTTTCTTATTTAAAATTTTTCATTATAAATGAAAATGTTTCTGCTTTTTTTTTTGTATATAGAATAATAAGTAGCTTAAAGTTTTTAATCGGTTGAACTTTAGATCGGTTTTTCTTTTATCATCATACAGAAATATATATATAATATACATATGTATTATATTATGTTAAAAGGAAAAATATATAAATGGTTATGTTATGGGCAAAAATAAAATAGGAAAACTGTCTGGACGTTGAAATCTTTTGATCTTATAATGTTTTTTTGTTCTGTTCTGACTTTATAAGTTTATGAAAATGTTTCATAAATTATTTCATTATGAAGTAAAAATAAATATAAAAAAAAAAACCAAGTAAATGATATAGAAAAAAAAATAAAAACTTTTCTATATAATATCTTGAAATTATAAATTTTAATGGATATATATTTGTACATATATTGTATAGTATAACTCTACATAATTTTTCACCCATGAATTTTCAAAAATAGATGGAATTCTTTTAGAAACTTTAACCTCATTGCCAGTTGAGTGTATTAAAAGATATACCTATTAAGTAGAGAAATAGGAAAAAAAAAAAAGTTTTATTTTTATTTTTTTTTAAGTTTTCTTTACAAACATTGGGCATTAAATGCAGACAATTTTTGTATAAAATTCGTAAGAAATGTATTATAAATATGTATACTATATGTGTAATGTTAAAAAAGAATTTATCCAAACAATGAACCCGTTTAACATTTTTGTGAAGTTTTATTTGATTTTTTTGCTATTTATTGCTGTATACTCTTCTGCCTTTTTCAAAGTGTTACAATTGCTACGGAAATGAAAATTATTCTTATAGTTTAAAATTTTATTCATCCTTTTATATGGCTTTTATTTAATTTTTGTATATTAGTTAATAAGTGATAAAAATTAGCTAAATGGATACGTTGACGACTTATGCAGGCGCGTAACTAGAAATATTGCGCCCTTAGGCGAAAATAAATTTGCGCCCACCCACCCCACATTTTAAAAAAGGAACCAATAATTTTTGTTTTATTTTTTAATTTTTTATAAAAAAATAACTCTTTAGTTTTCGCTTATTATTCTAATTATCATATAACTGGCGACTCGTCAACGCCGTTTTGCATGAACATTTAACTTCTTTTTTAACTCGGAAACGACTCACCATCTTTATAGGGTGTCAAGTTTCAGCTGTCATCGGCCAGATAGCAGATATTGATATCCCTGCATGCTTAAATTCATTTTCGAAGTAATATTCTTAGTGTGATTTTGAATTAAAATAAATAGAATCTTTTATTTGTGGAAAATCATCAATTTTGTTGGTATAATGCTGACAAACGGTGCGCCCTTTAACTTCGTGCGCCCACAGCATTTGCTGCGTTCGCCTACCGGTAGTTAGGCCACTGGTCTTATGGATTTCTTTTAATGAAATTGAATAACTAATTTCTGTTTCAAAAAATTAATGTGTCTCTATTGAACCTGAAACCTGAAACATCAAAATCGGAAAATATAAAACTACAGGCCGATAGCTAAGTTGTCTACTGCATATTTCTAAAATGATTGAGAACATTTTCTGCGATATTTTGGTGACATATTTGTCACGTTTTACTTCTACTAACTGAGTTCGTTAGTTTTTAGTTGAATAGTATACTGTTGATGCAGATCAAGACGAATGTGTTCGCACTGACCACTTGTTATTAAGTGACGTGAGGTAAATAAATGGACAAATAAAAAGTATGCCGTGGAAACTTAAAGCATGACATCCTATTCTAAGACAATACTGTTGTCGATTTCTATACCTTCATAATTGGAATATTTCTAACGAATTATTGTATAATTAAGATTGAAAATTGTTTTTTGGGATATTTGAGGTGTTAAATTCTACAATCTTCATTTAACATCATAATTCATTTTCAAAGAGGCACTTTAAAATCATCCTGCATAACTTTTATCCAAAGAATTTTTTATTTTCATTTTTTTTTTTTTATTTTTATTTTCTTAATAATTTATTTTTAGTGTTGAATTGTTTTCTTTTGTGGGTTTATTATTATTATTATTATTTTTTTAGTGCGAAAAAAAAAAAACAATGATATTGTGAAAATTCACTAAGAAAAAAAAAAAGGTGATTCAAAATAATGCAAGTGATTTTATTCAACAAAAGGTTGCATAGAAAGCTAATTCTATTTTGTGGTTTCTTTTTAAAGAATTAAAGAAAGAAATAAACAAAAAAAAATGAGGGAAAAGAAAGCATAAAAACAAATTATATAAATTTTTTTTATTTTTTTTATTATGATTCTAATGTGCAGCTGCGAATATTGTGAACCAGATAAAGTTTTTAACATTAGGATTATACCATTATACCATAACCATCTTTTGAGAAAAACAGCTTTTGTGTAAAAAAATTTAATTTCCTCGTTTTGTTGATTTAATTTGTCGTCGTCGATAGAATGAAAATTGTTAGTTTCTTAACATTGAGACTGTTGGTTTACATTTTTACATATTTTCATATACCATAGGTGTTTGTAACCGTATACGGCGTTATTAATTTTCTTTGACGATACTCTTACATTTAAATTTTTAATTAGAATAATAAAGACTGGGATGCTGTTTTCTAAATTCGTAATTTTTCTCATTTAATTGGTTTTTCAGAAATAAATAATCACATATTTATAAATATATATATTTTTTTTACATTGCTCATACATAAATTTAATCCCTCAATTACACTGCATTGCATGTCAAGGGCAATAAATACTTTTTTAAATTACATGGCTTATTCTATATATATAACTAATTAATGAAAAAAATTTGAATGACATTAACCGCATGAACTCTTTTTTTATATCGAACAGTTAAGTTTTGGCGCAAAAATAAAAATGGTTTGAGGTCCTTCCTTCACCACCGGCCATCGCATATGTGTGTTATTATTGAAAAGCATAATTAGTTTATTTTTAAATATTTTCAATTTAATTCAAAATTTAAACTATTTTACAAAACTCTTTTAAAACACTTTTAATTTTGATTTAAATCCAATTAAAATAATTTATGTTAAAATTTAACCAACACCTACTTGGACTACTTCATCAAATAACATTATCAATAGATGTCATGACTGTACAGACGATGTGGATAAATTAATGGAAAAACAAACTTATCAATAACTTAAGTAAGTATTTATTAATTTTGCACATAACACAGTCTCACAATCTTTTTATAATTGTAACTTATATTATCGTAAATCTTTGATAAGTTTTTAATCAAATTATAATGGATTTGTATTATTATTATTATTATAATATGGTACTCAGATGGAAATTTTTTTTTGTATACATATTCACAAAATGAATTCTTTCCAATCATGCAAAGTTTGGAAAACTTTTGACAAGGTACATGCCAGTTACATTATTTTTACATAATAATCCCTTATCAAAAAAAAAAAAAAAATGAAATGAAGAGCAAAAAAAGAAAGAAAAGTTCTTTCATAAAAGTTCATTATCGCTTTTTCACCTAACAATAAAACAATAAGTTCGATCACAATTAGATCCGTTGAAAATGATGATAATCCTTAAATATTGGCCAAAATAATTGGATTAAAAAAGATTATTTAAAAGCTTAAAGATCATAAACATCGATGCAATATTATATAGTTTTAACCAATATTTATAACAAAATTATGTATTCGAGTAATTCCACTTTGTTCAGGTTAGTTACTTTGGCGTTAGTTCATTAACAAAGCTGATTTTTTTTTGTTTGCAGACTGGTATTTGCTAATCGTAATACGAGTGTGAACTTCTTAGTCTTCTTGTTAGAAATAAATTTACTTCCAAACTTCAAGAAATTTGAAAGCATATAAATTAAAACCATTTAAGAAGTGTGTGTAATTTATTTTTTATTTTTTTTTTTAATTTGATTTTGTTATTTTGACCAAAAATTTGTCTAACCAAATCACGATTCCATCACTCCTTCGTACAAAAAAAAAAACCAAATAAAATAAAAAAAATTACGTTTGAGAGAAAAAAAAAAGAAGAAAAATGTTATTCAATTTAAAAGACAGTTAATCAAACTTTTGTACTGAGTTAGCGTGTAGTTCTTTATTTATTTATATATATTATATATACTTTATTTTTTTTTTTTTTTGTCGATATTCTTAAACAAATAATTTTTGATTAAGAAAAAACGTTTAATTTCCATAAAATATCAATTTTCTTAAACAAACATTTTTATATAAAGAGGAAAAATTATTTATATATAACTGAATGAAATGTGTTGAGTCTTTTCATTTAAGAAAAATAAAAAAAAAAAAAAAACAGAAAATATTATAAAGGAAATTTATTAGGAAGGAAAAATAAATCGATAATTCATTTTCCCATAAAACCCAAAGCGAAGGAGAACAAAAAAATTATATATATAAATATGTATAAAAAGGAAGTTGGAAGATGAATTAGTAACGGTTATATTCATATTAAAAAGAAGGAAAAAATTTTTTTTTTTTCAGATTAGAAATCTTTAAAAAAAAAAATAAAATTATTCTGAATTGAAAAAAGGATATGAAAAAAAAATAATATTATTTTGGATGAAATTTTATTTTACATTTATACCTAAAGTCGGGAAAGGAAAAAAAGCTAAAAATAAAAAATTTGAACATGATGGCAGTACAATGCAAAAATCATTAATAGAATTTCTAATATATAACTTTGTAATTAAGCTTTGCATCCATTAAATATAAATTGTGGCCTACATAGAACCTTATACAATGTAAGAAGTTTAGTTTTTGACTCTTCTCATAACAATATTCAATAAATGTTTATTTCAACACATTATTAGAAATATTTTTTTTTCCCTATTTGTGTACACCTGTTCCAAATTTTATTTATTATATACTTCTTTTTATATAAGTACTATCGTTAAAACATTCTATGCCCTATGGTGAATAATTTTCGTACTTCACATCAACTATGCATAATACATTTTGTGTACTTATTTAAAATTTCCAATTTTCAACTTGTTCATTAGAATTTAATTCATAGTTTATTGTAAGCGTAATATTAATCATGAATGTATATAGTTTTAAACATTATATATGAATCATAAAAAAAAATAAAAATTATAATCAATTATTTTATGCGTATACAAATTTATTTTGAAAATTTTCATAAATATTCTTCTTATGTACTGACTGACACATACAATTTTCATATCTATACAAATTTTAGTAGAATATTATTTAGCAGAAAACCATTCAAGGCAAAAGTAAACAATAATAATTCCAAAAGACAATAATAACTTTGATTTTAAGCTAAAAATGGTATATAAAACCAAAGAACATAACATTATACAAATATAATGTTTATACATATATACATAATAATAATAATAATAATAATAATAACATCAACAACAAACATAAAATAAAATAATAAATATGAAAAATAATGTTACACTGAATAATTTTATACCATGCTCGTAAAGATTTTTTCTCATGTTTTAAGTATAGTTAGTCGATGAATTAATGCTTTAAGGATAGTAAACAAATATTATTGGCTAAGGTTTTATTTAATTTTATATTTGAAGAAAAAAAAAATTGATTATTTTCATTTAAGTATTTAATGGTTTGATGGAAATTCTTAATTTTTTAGTGTTCAGTATAATTTTATGTGTACAGAGCTTTAACTATGGCAGTAATTAAATCATTTTTTCATATTTTGAAACTATTTTGTTTTTATATAAGAAAAATGAATATAATAATGTTGTTCAGTTCAGAAAGTAAAATATCGCTGTACGTCATTTGGTTTAAAAAACGCTTCAAAATTGAAAACATCTCGGTTACAAAAGAAATATATCGAGAATTTCTATATTTTTAATTTGTATATAATAATATAATATTTTTATGTAAATTTAATTTATTTAATATTCAACAGAAATTATGTAACAAACAAATTCAAAAGAAAAGTTTTTTTGAAGATCGAAAATTGAATTCAATTGCGCCCAAAAGTATTAATCGGATATTCATATTATTTATTAATGGTTAAATCGGTGAAGAAATAAGGAAGTTTTACTTTAACCACCGACGCAATTCTATACGGAAGAGTTTTGAGTCTCTTAGTACGTAATATACCTAAGTTATTCAACTTGAGTTGGCTACTTTAAAATTAACTCGTCTGTAGCCCTGTAGGCTTTTCATACTGGTTGAAAAACTTCAAATCACTTTAGAAGTTGAGTGCTGGCTTGAAAGATTTATGCATGTTCTTAAAATGCAAGTTTTTCAACTTAGTTTCTATCCATATGTCTGTAGCGAAAACATGTTGAAGAACTAGTTGAATAAACATTCAACCCTCGTAAATAAGAATTTTTTTTCATTCATTTTTAATAATTTTCACAGGAAATAAATATTATAATTTCAATGGATTTAAAGGAAATTATATAGTATACCTAACCCACATAATAATTTGTTAATTAGTTCTTGTATAATATTATAAATAAGTTGAAAAAAAAATTAAATGGTATTTCATAATCAATTCAATACAAATCGGATGAAATCATTATGAGTTAAATTAAATTAAGGAAACCTATTGTGACTCTGAACGCATTGTTTTCCTTATTTTTTTTTTTCTTAGCAATATTTGCAAGGACTTACGAGGTATCAAATTTAAGACGCTAATTTGTTAGTGATCTAATATTAAATATATATAGATGTGCTTAACAATTTTATACTATGAGATGATAATCAATCAGAATTTAAATAAAAACAAACGAAATTAAGAATATATATCAGCAAGCCTATTATATGCAAATATAACCTGTATAAAAGAAGAAGAAGAAAAAGTAAACATTTTCAATTTGTCATTTAATCCTACTTTTTCAAAATGTATTTAAAAATTTTCTATTAGTATATATATATTATTAAAATTAAATTCACTTCAATTTCCTGTTAGAAAAATGTCTTTGGGTTTCGAAAAAAAAAAATAAAATAAAAACATATAAAATTCTCATTGAAACTGAAAATATAATACATCACAGAATGTTTTTTAAGGAAAGCATGGGAATTTATGATCCCACTTTTAAATATACATTCAAAAAGAAAAAAAAAATAAAGAAAAAGTTTTTCTTTTTACAATATAAATATATAATAATAATTTTTTTTATTTTTCATTTTTTTTTTTATCAACTTTCGTAGTGAAAACCCCCAAAAAATTTATTAATACATTTCCTTAAAATTAAACCAATATTCCTAGTATTAAATGAAAAACCCATAGAGAATAATGATTGTTATCAAACATCCTTATACATCCTGATGGTGTTTTGTGTTTAAAAGGACGTTTTATTTCTTTTCATTCTTCATTGTATTTATTTATCTTCAATAAAGTGTTGCACAATAATTACGTTACAATTTTTATATAAATGGATGAAAACTGTAAGATTACAGGTTTCTCGCTAAGCTTTCTTATCGAAATTTATTATTTCTTTCAGGAAAATAGCTACTTAATGCTACGGTTTTTTGAATCGAGAAATAATTTTGATTCAAGAATTCTAGTATTTAATTCATCTTTTGGACAGTCACGGGCTTGGATCGAAAATTTAACTAAAATAGGTCAAAAATTTGTTCCACAAGTTAGGGCGAAAATATGTTCGGCACAAATATATATATAAATTTAACTTTAAAACCTTGATTTTTGCGGTGATTGAATATTTTTCTGATTTGCAACGTAATATTAAAGACTTTTATATACACCGTGAAAGATAATCACAATAATTTATGTAACAAAAGATTTTCATTTATTTAATTTAAAAACTAAGAGACATGAATTGAAAAAGAAAGATAACATTGGAAAATTTAAATTACCATTTGAAAAAAAAAATCTTATTAAGGTGAGAATAAGAACAGTGTATAATGTTATGTTCTTATGCTTTGTAAATATTTGTAGGATTAGAAATTTTTGTTTTACATATGTCTTATGTTATATATTATCGTCGTCAAAATAATGACAGATTGCTTCTAACGAACAATTTTTTATTAAGATTATTGAAGTCTTTTAAAGAAATAATCATTGAGAAACTATATAAGTATGAGATAAATAATATATAAGTGTAGTTTGCCTATATTTTAAGTTGACTTATTCATCATGTATTGTAAGTAAGATTTTGCACAGTCTGACGGTTATATTCACGATAGAGGTTTTAGATAGAGATGTAGAGCAGGTTTATAATATAAAAAAAATTAAAATAATGATCAGGTGAAATGTAAGGTTGCTTGATTGTTTATATTCATATTTTGATTCTAATTTTCTTCTATTTTTAAGATTCTTATTGTTTCTATTGGAGCATATTCTGTCACTCATTTTGTATGTGTCTTATATTATTCATAATCAAGCTTTTACGCGTTTTATACTTTTTAACAACTTGCCGATTTTTTTTTTTGAAAACAGACATTTCGAATACTTTCCGTGCCTGATTAACATTTTCAAGGATTTTATAATATCGTGTATATATACTTATAAAAAAAAACCTAAAATACAAAAAAAAAAAAATACGTAAATTACGAACGATACCCACGACTGTAGAAAAATTTATTCTAAATGAGAAGCAAAAGATAAGCTTTAACAATATAATTTTTGTGATAAATCATCAGGCGATAATACTGAGATTAAGAGTAAAAATCTTTTATGCTTTTATATATATCTAGATAGCATTATGTATATAATATAGAAAAAAAAATATAAATTATACATATTTTGTATATGAAAATAATTTTTAAGCTTATATACATATTCTGTATATATATGTGTATAACTTTGTTTTGAATATAAAACAAATAAAATATAATATTTACATAAATTATATGATAATAATGCAAATATAAATGTCATTATATAGTTTATAACAATCTATCTATATTAATTGTATTATATATAATATATATACGTTATATATATTTTTCTATATTATATATGTATGTATATGCAAATATTTAAGTTATTATAGATATTTTTCTTGATTTATTAAATAAAATGTTCAGGGACGTTCGCATAAATATTTATTACCATTAAATTTTTGTTTTTTTTTGTTTATTTTTAATTGAAATTTTAAATTATTATTTTTAGATGAGCAATTTTAGATTAAGCCAAGGAGAGAGAGAGAGCAAAAAAAAGATTATATTATAAATATTATAGATAATTTTTAATTCAATATTTAATTTTATACCTGGAAAATGAAAGAAAATACATTTTTTTTTTGTTTTTTTTTTTTATACACAGGGAAAATATGGATACATAGTATATTTATAAATTAATGTATAATATATATGTATCATTAGGTTGTTATTTTGATACGGTTGTATATTAAAACTGAAACACATAAAAATTTATTTTAAAAACACAGATTTATTTTTAATTAATGTATGAACCCTGAAATGAAAACATTAAATTAAACAGACAAAAATAATTACATATAAAAACTGAACTCAAAAATCAATTAAATTAATAAAATATAAATTAAAATAATAATTAATATTAATTATCTTTAGCTAAACTTTTTTTACCGCGACTAAAATTGTATTTGGTTATTTTAAAGGGATTTGTGATAAGTTTTGCGAAACTCTTTTTTAAAAGTCTGAAGTGATGATATAAAATCTTAAAATTAAATTAATATTTACTTTTTATATTTTAATAATTTATTTTAACAATTTTTGGTTCTAAAATTTTTGGTAAAGTTAATTTAAAACAAATATAGAACGACGTGTTTTTTTTTGTATCATAAGAAAACATTTTATATGAAAAATTATGTAAATACCGATTAGAAATTTATTTTATAACTACATATATATTATCTTAAATTAAATTACATATTACATACTTATAACTTATTTCATTCATAAATAATTGTATTTTAATTTTGTAAATTAAAATAAATTTCACGGTAATCGTATTAAAAATAAAATCAATGATAATAATAATAATAATAATAATTATAAAAACATTTAAAGAAAAATTTACTTTTAAGCATCAATTTGTAGGAAATTTGTCTTCTTACATTATAAATACATAAACACAAAATATTAAATAATAATGAGATAACTATATACGAATAATTAATAAGAAAATCAAAATATACCTATGTAGTACATAACATACATATTATATCAATATTTTTGAAGGGGACAAAAATAAAATATGATCATTATTATATTTTTTAAAGGAGTCGTGTTGTTTGTTATTATTATTATTATAACCTCAAAACATAATTATATTTCTATGTTATTATTGAAAAATTAAAAACGGGCTGCATGTTTTCATTTTCTGTCTGTCGATCTGTCTAACAAGTCCGATTTCGATCGTATTACTACCTTGTTGACTTTCATCCGTCAATTTATCAGAAAGATTTTCCAGATCTTGCTTTATAAAATTTAGATAGATGGACAATAAGAAAAACTTTAAAAAATAGATAATTCTTTGATTGTGTTCAAAGATTCGGACTGGGTCTGAACATGAATGTTTAAAGAAAGTATTATAAAACTTAATGAAGCAAATAATGACGAAGTAATTCGACGAAAAATTTACAATAAAATTGGTATTTAATTGGAAGTTGGAATTTAAAAGAAGAGCCCCGATTCTAGCTTATGAAGAAAAAAAAAGTCCCAATAAAAATTGTTGAAAACGAACAATTTTTTATTAAGATTATTGAAGTCTTTTAAAGAAATAATCATTGAGAAACTATATAAGTATGAGATAAATAATATATAAGTGTAGTTTGCCTATATTTTAAGTTGACTTATTCATCATGTATTGTAAGTAAGATTTTGCACAGTCTGACGGTTATATTCACGATAGAGGTTTTAGATAGAGATGTAGAGCAGGTTTATAATATAAAAAAAATTAAAATAATGATCAGGTGAAATGTAAGGTTGCTTGATTGTTTATATTCATATTTTGATTCTAATTTTCTTCTATTTTTAAGATTCTTATTGTTTCTATTGGAGCATATTCTGTCACTCATTTTGTATGTGTCTTATATTATTCATAATCAAGCTTTTACGCGTTTTATACTTTTTAACAACTTGCCGATTTTTTTTTTTGAAAACAGACATTTCGAATACTTTCCGTGCCTGATTAACATTTTCAAGGATTTTATAATATCGTGTATATATACTTATAAAAAAAAACCTAAAATACAAAAAAAAAAAAATACGTAAATTACGAACGATACCCACGACTGTAGAAAAATTGTTGAAAATAAAAATTGTTGAAAACGGGCTTCAAGCTTCATTATCGCGATACTGTTCTATATTTTTATTATTACTATTATTATTATCATTATAATTATTATTATAAAAGATGAAACCAACAAATTTTTCTTTTTTTTTTTTCCGATATTTACCATATTCATAATTTAGAATAAAACATGAAAAATGATAATAATTAACTAATAATTATAATTATGAATTTATTTTCTAATTTTTGAATATTAATAACATAATTATAATGTAATAAATTTCTTATATATATGTATATATAAAAAAAAAAATAAAAACAACAACACCAGAAAATAAAAAAAAATAAAATGAGGGAAATATTATTATTATTATTATTATTATTAGTTAATTAATTACTCATAAAAAAAAATTATTACATATTTAATCTATATTTATAGAAAAAGGAAATTATGGAAAATAGGTATAATAATAATAATAATATGAAAGTTTCTTTTTGATTGGTAATAGGAAAATAAAATAATTTTGTAAATTATAGTACTTCCTTTTTACATAAAATATATATCTATACATATATATATATATATATGAATACGAATTGAATAGAATAATATTGAATAAATTATATATATATATATCTAAATCATATAATGTGTGTAAATATATGTTAAAATGATTTGTAAATATATGAAATAGGAAATATAAATATAATATTATTCAAATATTATAAACATTATTATTATATTGTATTTAATATCAGTTTGAATATTTATAAAAAGTAATATATGTTTTTTTTTTAATAAATATTCATGAATTGAATATTTATAAAAAAAAAAGATGAAAAATCAACATCAAAAGAAGTTTTTCTTATATATGTTTTCGAATTAGTTTTCTTTTTAAAAGTAAAAGTAATTTTTTTTTCGTATGAGAATGCACCATAAATTTATGTAATTGGTGATATTTTCTCTTTTCTTTCAATGATAAAGACTGCAGTAATGTAGTCTTTAGAAGTTCGATATCGACCTTGGTAAAGGTTAGAAAAATAACTATTTATCGAATTAAAAATCGAATTAATATTGTCAGAATAAAAAATTCTTGTGAGAAAAAAAACCTTTTTCTACACTTTTAACATAAACTTATAAGATATCTAAAACTTAAATATATAAGTTTATATTCATAATTCATATCATGCTTACTGTAAGTTTTTTTTTCTCATATATATAACGTAATGTGCTCAAAATTTTCTTTACACTAAAGTTCCTTGATCTCCAAATCTATACTAAAAGTCATTAATTTTATTATTAGAGTTTTATTTTTTTTTGCAAATAACGATTTAATGAATCTTGAAAGAGAGAATGATTTTTGAATAAATTAATAAGTTATAAACATTATTGTATATAATACATATTATATGAACGTAACGTATGTATCTGTTGCTACACAGAAAAAAATTTGCTCGTACTAATAACTAAATAATTCGTTAAAATCAACGAAAAATTCGTTATTTTGGCTACAACGAACATTTCGTTGAAAAAAGCTCGTAGTTCGTTAAAAAAGTTCGTTATACCCCAAAACCAAAAAACCTTTCAAATTCTTCAGCAAAAACACCGCAAATACGAAAAAAAAAATTTATAGACAACATTTTTTTTTATTATTTATTTAATTTTTTATTTATTTATTTTTTATTTATTTATTTTTTAATTTTTTTTTTTTTAATTTTTTTTTTTTAATTTTTTTGTTTTTATTTATTTATTTATTTATTTTTTTTTATTTTTTTATTTTTTTTTATTTTATTTATTTTTTTTTTATTTATTAATTTTTTTATCTATGTTTCTATTTTTTTTATTTATTTTTTAAATTTTTTTATTTAATTTTTTTTATGCCCGCTTGTAGCTTCGAAACACTGTCCTAAACATTGCAATCCATCAACTCTGCCACTGAGCTATGAACTACATTTACGGCAATGTGTAAAATGGAAAATATAAGTTCTGTATGGATTGAAATTTTTGTTTCCCGTATTTAACGATAACGAACTTTTTTAACGAGTACTAAAAATGAAAAAAATGTTCGTAATAAGAAAATAAACGAAATTTACGTTACAAAAACGTAATTATTCATTATTTTTCGTTGTCTTAACGAGAATGTCATTAACGAACTTTTTTGACGTAATGAGTACGAGCAAATTTTTTTCTGTGATTTATTATAAAAAAGGGGACAAAAGTTCAAAGTTGAAATGTTTCTAATTAATAATCCCTGTATCAATGATTTTTATGTAAACAAATTATTTGTACAAATAAATATATTAAATTAGAAAAATAAATAAATTACTCCTTGTTAAAGTTCAAAAATTTAGTAAAACTTGAATGACAAAAACAAATTTTTAAAGCAATTATATATTGTTTTTTTTTTATATATTAAAGATCACCAGGAAAGAATTAAAAAACATATATAATATATAAATATATTTAAGTTGTTGTTTTTTAACTAAAAAAAATTGTTTACGAAAGGAAGAAAAAATCAGTATTTCCTGTAAACAATTTCCTTTCGTTAACAACATTGTCTGTTCCATGGTAAATGAATAAAAAATGATATATTTATGATTTATTAAACTATATGTATGTTTCGTTGAAGAAAATAGCTCAAAGCATAATAATGCTTAAAGAGATTTCAAAATAAAATCTGTATTATAAAAATATATATTTATTTATTTCTTGTATGATAGTTATATTTTTCTTCTTATATATATCATACTTCCACATTTTCTTAAAAATAATAATAAAAGAATTTTTAATTCCGGCTTTCAGATCATTATATTGAATTTAATAAAAATACATACATCTAGATTCTTTTTGTACATATAAACTTATATAATGTTAATAATTTGCTGACCAAAGTATACAGTGTAATCATCATAAAACTGTGCAAACTTTAAATGCATTTAACTGGAAGTTATTAAAAAAAAAATGTCTTTAAAACTTTTTTCATATGGAAACATCTTTTTAATTTTCATCCAGACGAACAACACATAAAAGTTTCTATATATATACTTAGCTTTCTAATCAGTTTTGTGCACATTAAATTCTAATTTCCTTAATATTAAGAAAAAGAAGAAGAATTTATCAGATTTAATTTTGTTCTTCAGAATATCAAAATTTTTTTTGACTATATACAACAGGAATATTCAAATTACTTAATGAATTCAATTTTAAGTAAATTTATAAAAGTCTAACGCACAGTATTATATATAGTATACTATCGTTAACCAAACTCACATTAAATATATCTCAAAATCTGATGTTATCAAACTTTCAAGGATAATATAAAGAAAAAAAAAATGAAATTTTCAGTAGAAAGAAAAACATTGAAAACGACAAACTTTTTAAGCAATGGGGACTTGTTTCATTCTTTTTTTTTTACTTTTTTAAAGTTTTCTTTTCTTTTTTTTTTTCTGGTTATTTTTCTTCAGGGATTTCTTATTTTAAACATCCAATTCAATAATATATATTTTTGACCATAAAGTTAAAGATATTTTTCTTAAAATTTGTTGTTGTTTTTTTTTTCTTTGTTTCCATTTAATGTGTACAATCAATGTGATTATCTAACTTTAATCTTTTGCAACTGTGATTAAATGCACTATTATAGCTAAAATGACTGTACATTGAGAGAAGACAAATGCTTATTGTGCTAAATTTTGTTTACCAAAACATTAAAAAAAATTATAAAAATAAATAAATAAAAATAATTTGGATTAAAAGTTTTTGAATAAAAATATTATAAAGGATTAATATTTGAAAACACTATATATTCAATTTTTAATTAATGATGAATTCGAAAAATGAATTCGAGATTATTTTTGTGCGGCTGAATTTGTAGATATAATGCATCACAATAATATTTTGTTGACAAAGTTTCGTTATTAATTACTACTGTTTTAGTGTATAATATAATATAGGTATTAAGTATAGTCACTTTAGAATGTTACGAACTTTTGGTTCGAAAAATACTAAATCTTTTGTTATTTCGAAGATACTTTAATTTAAGTCACAATCAGGGGCTGATCATATTTTTTAAGAAGTCTTTAATATCATTATAACAATATACCATTTAGTCATGTACAAGTAGAATAATTTTCATCGAAATTTCGACCATAGTCCGAATGCTTTGGCTCTAATCAATCCTCTAATCGACCCTCTATCTACCACTACTACTATAATTAGAATCTTTTTAAAATTTATTCAAAAAATTATATGAAAATAATTTAGAAACTTGGCTGATTGAGAGCTTTTAACTCCGAAATTTAAAATAATAAAATCTCAGCTTTTAGTCGAGGTTAAAGTGCATGTTTTGACATTTAAAGAATTTCTAGTCTGGTTGGTTCATAAGTTATAAGAATTTTTGTGGCCGGCGGACGGTTGTACGGAAATTTTATAAAAACCTACTACACTCCGTTTTTTTTAATTTTTTTTATGGAAAACGGGCTAAAAACGCCACATTTTATGAGTCGAAAATTTATAAATGAAATTTTTTTGTTTTTTTAAACATATTCGATTTACTTGAATGATATATCTTCTTTATAGCTTTTTATGTGAAGATTTCTTCAATCGAAATAAATATTTTTTTTTCTAGTTTTATACAGTATAAAATAATAAAATTTAATGAATTTTTTTTTTTTTTTCAAAACAAAAGCCTCAATTGTTTCATAGCTAGCTAAAATCTATTACATTTGCAGCATATTTTCCAAGAAATCATTATAAATTTTTTTTTCTATAAGACTTTTCTTTATACTTTTCTTTCATATTGAATTGATATAGAAATAAAATAAAAAAGGGGTTTTTTCAAGGAAAACTAAAGAGAATTTATTTTAAAGCGCCAGTATAGTTTTTTTTTTTTTCATTGATAATAAAAACTATTGAAAAAATAACATAGAAAGAAAGTTAAATAGAGAAACTTTTTACTTAAAAAAATTCTTTAGTTTTTGGGTTAAAAATTGTTGTAAGGTCCTTTGCACTTTAAAAGGAAAACACAGAAAAAAAAAAAAGGAAAAACAATTTCTTTTACTTATTGGTTTTTTTTTTTATTTTTATTTTTCTCAACTTTGTATTTTCTTCTTCCTTCTTCTTTGGAAAGTTTTTTATCCCAGTTGCGGTTAAATTAAATCCGCATAGAAAAATAATATTTTTATTTAACTTTTCATATAATATACAAATGTATGTATATACTTTTTATTTTAATTCGGTGTGTTTTAATTTAGTTCAACGTGATTTTCCCCAACTTATCAAAAACAAAAAAAAAAACCAACATCAACAGCGAACAAAAAAAGACTCAACTCTTAGTTTCGAAATAAAAAAATTAAAAAAAAAATAAAACATACAAGAAGTTAAAATAAAAACAATCGAAAAAAAGTGTAATAAAATGAAATTAGCAAAAGTTTAAAAATGAAACAGAAAAAAGAAAAGTTTTTTTTTTTTTTTAACTAAACTTTAATTTTATTTTTTTTTTTATTTTTTCGAAAATGTTAAAATAATGTTTAAAAATCATTGAACGTAATTGGGATTCGATAAATACGGTGTCCTTGATAAAGATCTCTATCTAATATATATGGTTTTGTAAATTTTTTTGATAACTGGTAATGGTTCTATAAATTTTCTTAGAAAATATTATGTTGTACAAAAGTAGTTACGCATTGTAGTAAAGGATTTTATTTATTAAATTTAATGTGTCATGAACTTTTAATACTCAATTTTGTATATATTTTTAAGGTATAAACACAAATTGATGACTGAATATCGTTTAAGGATTTACCACAACTATATAGTTCCTTATGTCCTGATATATGAAATTATAATGAAACTTTTACATTACGCCAAATTTTTGTTTTCATAAAATGTATTTCTAAGAAATTTTGAATAATTTATATATTAATTGTATATTACGTTGTATTTTATATAATATTATTTCATTGTATAATTAATATTTATAGAATATTGAAGACTTGAAGAAAATCTAGCGTTCTGTTTTTTTTTTTTTTGTTTAAAGCAAAGAAATTATAATTTAGTCCAAATTCATAAATTTGCTATTTTCTGATTTACATAAAATTTGAATATTTAAAAATAACAAGAAATTTTTTTTTTTTTTTTTATAAATTTAGATATATATGTATTTTTAAACGATACAAGTACAAGTTTTTATTTTCGCATCGCCTGATGCTTAAAAATAACAAAATTATGCTAATTTATCAGATCCACCGTGTATTCTATGTGGAAAAAAAAATATACATAAATATAATATGTACAATGAAAGTAAAAATGAAATAATTTCTCAAATGGAAGAAGAAGTAAAAGAAAATATATATGTATATTTTCAAACATTATTTCTAATTCTCACTGAATCTTTGAATTTTTGAAAAAAAAAAAAAAAAAATTCACTAAAATTGTTTTAATACTTTTTTTTTTTTTGCGAAAAACGTAGGGGATTCTTTTCTTGTGAAACTTTTCTATATATACATATATTATATACCTAACACAAAAGCTCAGTTAGGTCCTCATGAAGAAACATGAAAACAAAAAGTGAAACAAAAAAAAAAGAAAAAAAAAAAATTAAAATCAATTTTAAGGATGATTTCATCCTTATTTAACAATTTAAATTTGAACATTATTTCCCTGTATTACATTTTGAAACTCTTACTTTATTTTTGTTGTTTTGAAAAGTGAAGAGAGGTTAAATTGTTGACCAGAAATTTTTTATTGCTATTTAAAAAGGTAATTGTATATTCAAAAGGAAAATGAAAGCGATTTGTTATTTTTTTTGCTCGAAAATTAAGTTGGGTCTTTAGGAACACAAAATTACTATCTATATTGTCAAAATTTTGTGAACAAAAAAGTAAACAACAAAAAACATGTTCCCAATTGAAAACAGTGAACACATATTCAAAACTTCTAAGAACACTGAAATATATAGTGTTTATATAGTTCAGTTGTAGTATCTACAATGAAGATACGTTAGTTTTTGTATAATTTCTAAGTTTAGTTTCTTTTTAACAGATACTTTTTTGTTATAAATAGGCTTCTAGAATATTTATGTGGAAAATCTTCAAATTGACTTTTGTCTTATTAAGTTTGAAAAAAAATATTAAAAACAAAATTAATTAAATTGCTCAGTCTAACAAAAATTAGTTGTACAATATTATTTAGAGAATTATAGTTAGTGCTACATTTACTTATAATATACTATCAGCAAATATTAATTGCCCTAAATTATTAGAATATTTCGGTCTTCTTAGAGTTGTTAGATCTGTCCTTAGAAGACAAATTGTGGTTTTTATGAACAAATATCCTGCAGCATTAGAAATATGATTCACTGATTTTGAATTTGATGATTTTAATTTCACAAGAAAAGTATTTAAAATTAAAATATGAGAGTTATATTTATATTTACATATTTATAGGAACCTTCATTTTGTTCTAAAAGTTTCTAACGCAAGGAAGTTAGTTCAATTAATTATCCTATTTATCACAATTTATTTGTAACTATTATCAAATAGGCCTAATTTAGATGACATTATGAAATTGCTTATGTCATTGGTTACTAAATTTTCATTAATTAAAAAAAATGGGCAGTCATTAAGTTGGACCAAAAAATCTAGATTTATAGTTTGATCAAGTTGGAATTTTGAAGAATTTTACTTGTTCTGAACTAAAATAAATTTTCTTGATTTAACTTATTTTGTATAACATTTTCAAAATTATTTTAAATATTAAATTCTATAGTAAATTTAATGATTTTTTTTTTTTGCAAAAAGGAATGCCGGTAGACTTTGTTGAGCCACCTTTGTATTTTGAAATTCAGTTGAGCATAGATTTTGCTAAATTTGTTAGGACTCTGCGCGGGATCAAGATCTCTCCAAGACTTTTGCGGATGCATTAGTGGATTACCCGGAATATACCCTAAACATTTTTCTATTGCAATGCAGTCAAGAATAACCAGTTCATAACAATGATATTTTCGTCTTCGAGGTGTCAAATGTTCTGTTAAAAACGCACTCAATATTGTCGATTGTCAGGGCTAAAATAAAATCTTATTAATACTTCTAATAAGTGATTGTTTTTCTTAGTAGTGTACTAAAATGCACATAGAATGTATATATACTTATATAGAAATATTTACATTAATAGCTAACTATACGGACGACCCATTCCAATATATATATTTTTTTCTTTTTTTTTTTTTCTATAAAATCTCAATAACGAAATAATTTCTCTTATATCTGAATTATTTAAATTAAAAGAATAATAAAATCAAAACAGAAAATAATAATAATAAAAGTACAAAAAAAAAAAAAAAAATTTTTTGTTCACCCCAAAATTGAAAGAAAGGAAATTATTATTGTTATTTTTATTTTTTTTTTTTTAATTTTCACAATTTTCCAAAATTAAGGTAAATTTCATTGAAGGACAATATTTGACTTTCAGTATTTTCTTCTTCTTCATTATTATTATTATTTTTATTATTATTATTCTTATTCTTGTTATTATTATAAACATTTTTTTTTTTTTTTGAAATTTTATCCTTAAGGATATTTTTTTTTTTTTTGTTTAAAACCAAAAAATTGTTATTTTAAGAAAATTTTCTCATTCTGTTGTTATTTCAAAAATGAGATAAAAATTATTTTTTGAAGAAAAAATAAAAAAATAAATGAAATTAATTGAATTACGAAAGAAAGGAGAAATTTTACACTTAAATGAATAAAGAATAAAATAATAATAATTCCTTTAATTTTTATAATTTTTTTTATTTTTGTTGAACAGAAAATACACCATAAAGTATATACCTTAAAAAAAAAAAATTTTTTTTTTTACTTTTCATTGAATTTTAATAACTTTATTCCTTTAGGATTTAGAAAGCGCCGATGTTAAAAATTATTTTTAGTTGATTAACTTTTGAATATAAAAAAAATGAAAATTTTTCTTTCTTTTTTTTTTATATTTCTTTTTTTTTTGTGTACTGTTGAAGTTAATTATTTTTTTGTTTTTTGTTTTTGGTTTTTTTGTATTTTGAAAGGCTCGTACAAGGCAATAATGTCAAAGTCATATGAATTTAGATTTAAGTCTACAAAAATTAAAGTAGACATTAAGAGGCTGTATATTTAATTGAAAATAAAGATAAAATAATAATAATAATATTATTTTAATTTTACTTTTATTTTTTTTTTGAAAATTTTTTATTGTTAAAGAAATTATTTTTTATATTTATTGAATAATTAAAGGTTATAAATTCTACAATTTCGAGAAACATTTAATTTGGATCTTTTTCCAATCTTCGCTTTAAGGCGCCTTAATTGGCAGGATAATTTGAATTTACCTCCATACACTCACAGACTTCCACTTCTAAATTTCCCAAGTCTGGAGAATAGAAGAGCTTATTTGTCGTTCAGCTTTATCCATAAAGTCATCGAAGGACAAACGACAAGTAGCTGTTTAATGTCTAACTTATTTTTCAATGTGCCCTCAAGAAGTCTTAGAAATTTTGATGTCATTTGTATTCAATTTTCCAGAACCAATTATGGTCAATATAGCCCACTTAACTCCCTATTCAAGATTTATAACCGATACCAATTCCTGCTTCAGTTATACGTTTTCGAAAGTCCTTCTTTTAAAAGTAAATTTTATCATACTATTTTAAATAATTCAAACTAAGTGGTACATTATTTAATAGTAAATATTACTGATTTGTATATATTTTTACATCCCTTATTAAATTAATTGTATATATATTTAATTTTAATATCATTATATTTTTATTCGCTTGTATTAAGCATTTGAAATAAATAAATAAATAAATAAATCTCCTTTTGCCTTTGAATCTTTTTCGTCATGGTTCGACATAGGCTCGACATTATGAAAAAGTATACCATCAAAAGCATGGAGCATCAATTTCTTTAAATTTTCATCGGCTTTCTCATTTACTATCCGATAGCGTATGTACTCGCATGAAGTAAAGAGTGTTATGCGGCAAGACTATGCTTGTGTTTTACCATTTATTGTATGTTAATGACAAAAGATACTGCGGCGCAGAATGAAATACTGAAGGAAGCAAATGTTTAAGATTTGTTTCAGTTAGGTTTCGAACCGTCTAAGTATTGCATAAATCACTGCAACACTCAGGTTTGATAATATATAAATTCTTTTTAAAGGATTTTGTATTTAGAAAAACAGTCGTTGTGTTAATCATTTTCAAACACTTTTTCATATTTTCATATTTTTTTTTGTATTCAGAGCGCCCCTTCATATAAAACAAAAGATTTTGAACTTTTAAATATACGTGTCGAAGTGATTTTTACCATTTTGAAAGCGAGTAGAAAGCCAATTATAATTCTTAACGTAATTTTTTTACATACTTTTCTTCGTTGCGATGTAAAAAGTGTCAAAAATCATCTGTCATAGTAAAAAAAAAAAAAAAAAATCAATCATTGCGGTTTGGGACAAGAAATGTTAATGACAAAAAATTGTACGAGAAAAAATACCCAAGAACAAAAAAAAAAATAAATTTTTAATTCATATAAAATTTTTAAATTTATTTATCCTTTTTATCATTTGTAAAAAATACAAGATTAAATTATTTTGCTTTTATTATTATGTACACCCCACAGCACTTGGTTAGGGTCAACATATTTTCGTATACATTGTATAAATGATGCCCTATTCAAGTGCCACAATGTCGGTTATATTTTTTTAGTTTTCTGAGACGATTTTGCGTACTACTTTCCCCTCATCGCAGAGTCAAAATTGAAAATGCTAATAGTATCTACATTAAATTGCCTTTCAAATTGCATTTCTGGAATTTCTAACCCAACCCGGCATTAAAAAAGGGGATGAGAAAATGAAAAACTTAAAAACTATATAAAAAAATTTGAACAAACAATATTGAAAGTATGTTGGCCCTATCCAAGTGCTCTTCGTTGCATACATATATTATATTCGAAATTAAATGAAAAATTTTTTTTTTTTGATTAATAACAATAACAACACATTATTGAGTTATATATATACGTATAAAATCCAATTCATAAAAATCTTTATTTATTTTTTTTTATTTGCACAAAATAATACTTACCCATTAATCCAATCAAAATGAAATGAAGCCAATAATCCATTATTGTGAATAAATTTTTTATTTTATTCATTCTCTGAATAATAAATATTATATATTTATTTATTATTTTTTTTTAATATTAATGTTATTATTATTTATATATTTATATTTATATTTTTTCTAGTGAACTAATTTTTGTATAAATTTTAAGGGCATCATTTATACTATAAACATACATATTTATAATATATAAAAAAAAATTAATGAAAAAAATTGCACTTTATATGTAAAATTGATAATTTTAATGCTCTTGGTTTAAAAAACGACAAAATTAAAATTTAATTTGAAACAATTTTTTTTTTGTATAGAAAATCTGTGTTTAAACTTTAATTTATATATTTTCTGAAAATTTATATTTTTCATTTGAAATCATTTTGTAAAGTTTTTTTTTTTTTTTAATTAAATTTTTAGTTATAAATTATTTTCAAAATAATATTCAATTGCGATGACATTATTTCATATATAGTTTATATGTTATTTATAAATTTGTAGTTTTTGTTTACATTTTTATTTTTATTTCATTCAAAATCTAATAATTTTATGTTTGGTTTTTTTTTTTTGTAAAAATCACTCAAAATTTTTTTTATTTGTATCGAGATGCTGCGGACAACTGATTAATTAAAAAAAAAAAAAATTAAAATATTTGAGATAAAACTCAATATAACATCAAAATTAATTGAAATATCTGTCAGATGCATAAATTATAATATATATATTTATATATTAGTTATTTTAATTGTTTTTACGTTTTTAAATTTTATTTATTCATTCATCTAAAAATCTAAAAAAGAAATAAAAAATAAATTTATACATAAATTTAGAGTTTTATATTCAATTTTGGGGAAAATTAAATATTTTTTTTTTTCATGTTAACATTATAATTATGAATGTTAAACTATAGAGGAGGATGACCACAAAAAAAAAAATAAATATTATGCGAATAGTTTTTCATTTCTATATTTTTATGTATTATAGGTATAATAATGCATAATTCAATTATATAATAACATAATAAAATAAAAGATTATATAAAACTATTTTTTTTTTTTTAATATTTATTAGAAAAATTTCAATTTTTGCAGGAAAGAATAATTTTCTAGATTAAAAAATATAAAAAAAAAACCATTAAACAGGCGATGGACGAAAGATCTACTATTTTCAATGAAGATGGTTTTATTATTCTCGTACTATCGGAACACCTCTATATAATATCGATGATATAACTTTATATAATATTTTATTTATGGGTCTATGGTATAATTAATACGGTTACTCTGATTTAATACTTTCAGATTGGATGTTTTAGTGAACTAAATTGACATGGCATATATAGCAATAACGAAAAAGAAAGGTTTGTCTGGTATACACACTTTAACCAAGAAACTAAAATATTTGTAAATCCTGATGATAATTGTTGGGACAGTTGGATAAAATAAAATAATTGCTAAAATATTTTTTGTTTAATTCATAATTAGCTCTCTATTAGACTATGGTGTATAGAATAACATTTCAACATTACCGATTACCATTACTCTTGTTCAAATTGTTCCAATAAAAGTACCTTTAATATTATTATATTCTCTTTCTCAATCATTTTCCAAAATTTGAGTTTATTTGTTAAAACCGCACACATGATATTTCAATTAAATTATGCATTATTTTTAATCTTTTAGATAAGTGATTTTTTTAATTATTGAAGATACGATATTTTATTGAATAAAATAAAATTAAAAAAAAAATACATAAAAATTGAATTCCCCACGAAACTTCAAGTGGTTATATTCCAGTTAAAACTCTCAGCAACTGTCAATGAAATTTTAAAATACATTTCACACATAATGTCAAAGATTATGTAATGTTCATTTCTATTTATTATATGTAGACTTAATTTAAATAAAAATTATAAATCACATAAACGCATAAAAATTTGGAATAACAAAATATTTATTATACTTATATATTAATATGTACATAGAAATTATGTAAATTATTCATGTTATATACATATATTAGAAGCATATAGTTTAACAGATTTATGTTGGTATTAAGGTGGACAGAAATCGTGATTATTGAAAACGTTTCATTTCTTTTCCTTATGATATATATAAAATTTTGGTCGAAACATAGTGAGACGATAGTGAGACGATAAGTAAATTGAAAGGAACCGCCGTTCAATGTTATAATAATTCTATAATGATCCCTGCCCGGAAATTTCAAAACAATCGGTTGAGACTTGAATTGGAATATATAAAAACATGAATTCACGTTTATTTGATGTACATATATTATAATAAATTTATACCTATTTTGATAGAGAATCAATGCGCGAGATAAGTGCTTACCGATTTATGTATAAAATTTTTTTGTTTAAACATTATAAATAAATTTCATCGTTTACAAAAACAGATACATTTTAAATATATTTGTAAAAAGTGTTAACATTTACTGAATTAACTATTGTTACTATAAAAAAGGGCAAAAGAGATAACATTTATTTAGTTAGCTTATAGCATTAAATACATATATATTATATATATATGCATATGTATGTAGTTCTAGGCAAGGCACATTAAAATTTTTAGTTATTTTAAATGAAAAACACAATCTTTGCATAATACCCTATTTTTGATTTTATGTTATACAAATTTAAATGGTTTAACCGCATATGTTTTACAAATATTATTTGAACATGAAAAATTGTTATATTTTGGAATTTAGTCAAAGAGCCAATGATAATCAATTATTTGGTTAATCTATGAATGAACTTCTTTTGCTTAATTTAAAATTATTCAAATTAAGAATTATTCGTTCTGTATAACATTAAAGATCTTTTTCAATATAAATTTAGAATCTATTTAAATCGTAAATTTATTCTCATTTTTCACGAACTAAGGACTTTTATAATGAGTTTAATAAATCTATATAGTAATATATATATATATACTATAGTCTGTCGCAAATCAAATCTTAATTTGAAGCTTTTTTTTTTGTACATTGTACATACTTTAAAAAAAATAAGCTTGAAAAAAATAATAAATTGCACATTATTTCCTTCCTTACTCTTTGATTAAAGACGAATTCATAAAAAAAAAAATAAAATAAAAAATTAAAATGAAGAAAAAAAAGAAGTTATTTACAAGGATGAATTTCTTACAAGGATGAATTTTGCCAAGCACAAGACAGCAGAAAAAAAAAAATAGAACTAGAAAATTTATACATCTTTCATACATATTTTATGAAAATATAAGTTTTTACCAGAGTTGAGAGATGAAAAACTTTATGAAAATGTAATAAGCAAAAATTTTTATATTTCACATATTATTTGTCTTCATATAATACGAACGAAGAAAGACTAAAAATTATAACAGGATAACCGGAATTTTTTTTTTATGGACATTTCCTATTGTCCTTTATTTTTTTTCTTCATATATTCATGTTAGCAGCGTCTGCTCATCAAATAGGCAAAAGTATAATATATTGTAGTTTGCTTAAGTGGCTATTGAGTTTGTTCGTTAAATATAATTCCAGTATCTCAGTTTAAAGTGTAGTATATTCAAAGACTTAGTTACTTGCAAGCTATCGAACAATTGTTGGGTAACACAAATACAATATTTGAAATTCGCTTTGTTTACATCAAATGTCTAAAAAAAGTGCTTAAAATTCTAATAATTATTATAGGATTTAATTCTATTCTTCTAAATAACATAATGTTGTTGCTAACATTCTTTCTTTCTCAAGTATATAATGTTAATGCGATGACCATATAATTATTAACTTGTTTAACTACAAAATAGAATTTGATCATCATATGTTATGTATGCATTATTTTTTAATTTTTATTTTGAAATATTAAATGGAGACTTACTTTATATTTTCTATTTTCTTTTTCTTTTTTTTTTTTAAATACGACATTTTGTACATTAAGTTATTCGTACATGTGTTTAGTTCACAGTTGTGGTAACTTTTTTTTTTAATCACGAAGTTGACAACCACACAATTAAGCAAATTGTATTTATTTTCACAAGAAGGAAATATTTGTCGAGTAAATATCAAGTAAGGTAATATTATATAATGTGTGTGTGAATGTGGAACATCTAAGTAAATACGTACATAGTACAAATTATAAGGACGTTTACTTTTTAGGAAAAATTAAAATAAATGAAATTTTTTTTTTATTTTAAAATAAATATTTTATGTTTTGAAATGTTATTAATATTAATATTTCATGTCAAAAAAATCAATAAAACATTTAATATATAGAAAAAAAAAATGGAGCACAGGAAATTGATTTTTGATATATATTTTTTTTTAAAGTAAGATCTTTCGTTAAAAACTAAGGCCTATTTTTATTTTTTGGTCCTTGATTAAAAATATTGATTGAAATCATCTGTACGCACTTAAATAAATTAAATATTTTTTGTGCGTATATTTTTTTAAGGTGAACTTTGCTTTCTATTTTATTTTTTTAGGATAATGGTTCGCATTTGTTGTGTTTGTTGATGTTATGTGGCTTGTTTATTTGCAAGATTTTTATAATTTTTATCCGAAATGCTTTTGTTAAAAAAAGTTACACTTTTATTTATTTTTTTTTTGTTATGACAATATCATCAACAATTATAGTTATTATCATCCCTCAGCGTTTTTTTTTTAACAATAACTTTAATATATATAAAATGTAATTGGATTTTCTCTATAATAATATAATATTTAACAACTATATGAAATTAAAGTAATAAATTTTTTCCTATATGTAATGTTGTCCATATACTAATGTTGAACAAGTTTTAAGGAAATGAAGATGTTATTGAAACCCACTTATGTTCTGTGTGTGCTTTTTTTTACTCTTGCAATATAGACTTCTACTCTTCTAGATATATATATATATATATATATATATATATATATATATATATATATATAATTTTTTTTTCATAAATTTAGTGTAATTTTTTTTGCTTTTGCAAAATTTTATATTAACGCCAGGACTATAATATACATAAGAATAGTGTGTTGTATATACATGTATACATTATTTGACAATGAAATGGTGAATGTTACATTAATAGGAAAGTTTATGAAAATTTCGGGTGTGGCGACATGGTTTGAATTTAAAATTATCTAACAAGAAGAAAGTTTTGTTTTTTTTTTGTTTCCTTCTCTTTTTTTTCTTTCAAGAATATATTGTGTGTATTTGGAAAAGGATTTAATAATTTACTTTGATAATTCGATAAAATATTCAAGAATTTGAATAGGATTAGTTTTTAAGGACAATTATTGAAATAGAATACTTGCACGTGATCTAACAAAATTTTATATATTTAATGCAGGAGTATTTTCATGTACAAAATATATAAAAAAAAATAATAAAAATGATTTCATTAAAAATAATTTATGCAATTTTCTATATAAATACATATATATACTTCTTACTATACAAATTATATACATTTAAGTACAATACATGATGATGTATATGAGTGAATAGAATATTTATTTTTGGATGCTCTGAATTAAAGAGATTTAATTTTATATGTATATACATAATATATTTTGATTTTAATTAATGTGAATTATTTGATGAAGGGTCGATTTAATTAGATACGTTGTATATAAAAAATTTCTTCTTAAATTGACATTTTTATTAAGACGAAAGTGATTTCAGTCTAGAAAGCAACTTAAGCATATATATACTTACTATAAGAATTTTTACGCGCTAAAGTTACAAAGTCAATAATAAGGAATTTCTTAGTGAAAAACTTAAGAATGCACTAGAGTGAAATAGACAATTCGTAGAAATGTTCTACTTCACTTTTAAAAAAGTAGCCGATTTTAATATAATCAAAAGAATTTTTCCCAAGTAGTTTTTTTCAAATTTTTTCTTACAAAACCAAAATTTCTTGTCCTTTAGGCTACAAAAAAAATAAAAACATTTTTCGTCAATTTTTATCAATTTTAATGAATTAAGCTCGCTTTAGACCTCCAATGCAAGCGAGAAGAAACTGAGTTGAATGAAATTGTATTTTTGTTCTTTATATATTTTTATTAATTGTAAATCTTTTTTTTTTCGTAAAAAAACATTTTGCAAATATCTCAAACGTCTCAAATCTTAAGAAAAAAAAAGACAACTTTGTTCACCACACTTAAAATTTTTTCTTTCGTCTAAAATCAAAACGGAGTAAATAACCATCTAGTGGCCTGTTAAGGATGAAATCCTATTAAAAATTCACAATAATTTATGATTGAAAAAATTGTGGTGTATATAAGAGTCTGGATTCCTTTTTCATCATTCCTTTCTAGTAAATGATCACGTCTGAATTTTAATTACTTGTACTGATATAATTTTATACTAATGAAATTGAAATAAAAAAAAATTAATAACTAAAATATTTTCATTATTTTGATGGAAATTACTATAAATTTCTGCCGCCATGTAACTAGCATGTTAGTATTAAAGAATTAGGCTTTTAAAGGAAATTAAAATTATGGTAATAGAGAATTTTAGAAAAATATTTTTAGTTTTTGTATTATTATATATAATATGCATGTAAATAATCTAGTATATTATATTTGTATAGTATAAGAAAATAAAAAAAAAAAATTTTTCTTCCTGCACTCTTTTTTTTTTTTATTAATAAAAAGTATATTTATTACATTTTTTTTTTTATGCTCCTTTTTATTTTCAAGGATATGAAATTTTTATATGAACGCTTTTTTGTTTTTTTTTTTTTTCAATTTATTGTTGTCTTTTTTTTTATGTTTATTTATTTATTTTTATGTAGTGTACTTGAACCACACATGGAGGATTCTTATTTATTTTTTTTTTTATTTTCTAAATCCTTTTAAAAAATTTTTTGTTTTTTCGTTTTTTTCGTTTTTGTTCTTTTCATTCAAAAAAAAAAATTAATTCTCGAAAAATTTCTGTACACAAAGTTAAAAAAAAAAAAATAATATAAAAATATAATATACAAGCTTTGCTTTGTTGTTCTTTTTGATGCTGCTCTTGTTGTTGTTGTTGTTTTTTTTTTATTGTTTTATTACACTGGTAAAAATCCTTGTTGACACACTGTTAATCCATGGTCCTTTTTTGTGTGTTCTTTGGCTTTGTGTTTGCTTTTGAAAAAAAAAAAAAAATCGCATATTTTTTTTTTCTTTCACAATTTATTTTATTTTATTTTATTTTATTTTGTTTTTTCTTTTCGGACTTTTCTGATTATTTTTAGATTTGATTTATTCATAAATGTGTATATTGTGTATATACAAATGAATTTCAAATATGCGTGTCAAAGAACTTTGATTTTTTTTTTTTGATTTTTTTACTGGGTTTAAAAAATATTTTTGGCCAAATTATTGGTTGAAGTATACCTGATGGATTTTAAATAGTAGAGGATTTGTGAAAGGAGATTTATTATCGTTGATGAGCGAGACTCAAATGCTTATCTTAATGTTTGATATTAGAAAGGAATTCGAGTAAACAAATATTCAACTATATGTCTTGAAGGCACATATTTAAATTAGGAAATCTCTTTTCTTGAATCTTATGTGTTGATGGTACTAATTTATATACACATAACATTTAATTAAAAAGTGTTCCACCTAACTAAGAGATTGCTAATATTTTGGACTTTCTCTGATCTCTGTTACTACGCAAAATTGTGCGTATAGAAAGGTTTGAAGGCAAACAAATTTTAAAGAAAACGGAATTATAAAATTAAAATAACAATATCATTTATCTTCAAAACACAGTTCAAGATATTCAAAATAACTTCAAAGCTTTATATCACAAAAGAAAAACTTAAAATTATTAATTTATTTTCTTTAATATATAATTATTTTTATATTTCAAGTTGATTTTTCCTCAAAATCTTATTTATATATATCTCAAAAATGACTGACCTATTAAATTTGAAACAAAAATTACAAAAAAAAAAATAAATTTGTATATATTTTCCCTCCAACTAAATGTCTGCGATTTTTAAAATTAAAAAAAAAAAAGCTTATTCAAAAAATCCGACGAACATTGAAAAAAATATATAATTACAGAGCCACCGTCGCCGTTACTTATTGAACTCTGCAACATAACTGAAGAATTTTGGACCATAAACATTATCAAAAAAAAAAAAACAAAAAAAAAATCCTTTAAGTTTTTTTGTTTTTTCGGTTCTACTGTTTTCTTTTTATCTACATTGTAGCTTTTAATTCATGAAATTTTATCAAATCATCAGAAGTTCTTACAGAATCTATTAGATTTGTTTTTATTCTCTACAAAAAAATTTTTTGTCTTTTTTTTTTGGAGCATCTCTAAAAATTTACATGATTTTTTGTATTTTAATGAAAGTTTCTTTATTTTTTTTTTTTTTTTGTATGCTGTAAAGTTCTCTTAAAGCTTTTTTTCGGGAAATTTTGTGTAAAAGATACACTCTTCTATAATACTGTAGGTAGGACGATAATTGCAGACGAATCTTGTCCCATTTGGTGTGTTTTTATCATTATTTTTCGCGCCTCAAAGTAGGGTTCCAATGATCTCTTGTTTTAGATTGTTTGATTGAGTTAAAATTTTTATTCCTTTATTTTTTGAATATATGTATAGTTTATTCAATATTTGTCTCAGAGACTGGATTATTTTTAAACTAGAAACTAGTTGGAAAATTATTAACTTCAATCTTTGATTCCAAAAAGCCTTCAAATTGGATGTACCTATATGAAGAAAAGTTAATTCTATATCTTGAAGCATAATTATTTTAATAATTTCTATTGAAAATATGATAAGTTTTTGTGGCCTTAGTATTTTAATTTTTTTTTTTTTCAAATGAGAGATAAAAAATTTGCGCAGATTTCAAAATTAAATTTAACGCAGGTTTGAGATAAAAAAATGTTTGCAGATATTACTCTTAAAATTGAATTTCTAAACTAAAGATGGAGTGAGAGTTTTAAAATTATCCCGAAATTTTCTGGTTTTTTTTTTTTTTTTCAATTGTATAAATATTTTATGAATACAAAACTGGTGATGTAAAAGAGTTGAATATTCACGTCATAGATTTACGTTTTTTTTTTTTTTTTCAAATTGTATAAAGAAACTTTAAGTTGCTTCTTTGGATTCTTTATTGGTATTAACCAATAATAAAATGTATATTCAAGAAAAGTATGTACCCATTTAATTTATTCAAATACATATAGTTTTATACATTACCAAAGTAAGAAACAGATTTTTGGGAAATTATCATTTCGAATTTGATAAAAGTCATTATTTTTTCAGAAAATTTGAGAACTATCCGGCTTCTATATAGTATTAAACATAAAGTTAGTTACTAATCGATCTCGGCTCGAATGTTGTTTCGCTCTAGCTTAGTTTTTATAAATTAAAAAGAAATTTGAAAATTTGGTATAAAAGATGTTTAAAATGGTGAAAAAAAGTCCAAAAAGTTGAACAGCGCCAAAAGTAGTCGACATTAAGAAAATACAGCCTAAAACCATCTACAAGAAAATAATGTTTACAATGATCTGAATTTCATTTTTATGTATAAATATAGATAGAAGATAGATAGATAATGATTTTATTGGTCGACGGATGGACAATGAAAACATAAATAGTCATAAATAGTAACGGACTAAACAATAAATATTTTTCAAAATTCTTTTGTTTAATCAAAATCTTAATCTCTATTTATTTTTTTTTTATTGAAGTTACCAAATCACTAGGTGGGATACCTTTTATACTTAAACAAGTATGGATTTGATAATGGAAAGGAGGTTTAGACGGGATTTAAAAGTGGGACAGTTAGTAGGTAATCATGTACACTTTTCTTAAAGAGGCACAAGTCGTAAGTCAAACGTGCGCCAGCTGTCGGGAACAATTTTAATGGGAGAGCATTCCTCATTCTCGAGGTGCGAACTGAAAACGAATCTCCGAAGCTCGTTCTATCACATCTGGGAATTTTGACGAAATATGGGTGTGACGTTGAAGCAGTACGTGTTTGGCGTGAAAATACTTGGAGTGGAGGAAGTAGAGCCTTTACTTCCAGGGAACACGTATCCGTTCCAACAAGGTATTTATAAAAAATTGAAAGTGAACCTACATTGCGACGGGGATTGAGTGATGTTAAAGAGCTGGTGGTTTGGGGATCGTTGATTAATCTAATAGCCCTACTCTGAACTATTGTAATTGAATCAACTATTTTATTCTATACGGAATAAGGGCTCGAATCCTTTTCTCCAAAGGTCTCAAATTGTTGTCTACTCAATTTGTATTTATTTATAAATTAATCATTTTTCTTCAGTGCTTGCATCGGTAAAATAATAATTAACTTCTTTTTTTTTTTTAATAAGTTGACGTACATACGTTAACAAAAACAACCAATAGTAGCAAAATTGTGTAAACTTCACCAAGGCAACAAATTTGTTGTTTGCTTATGTTTGTTTTAATTTTAATTTTTTATTTTATTTTCATATATTAATTTTTTTTGCATAAATATTTTGAAAAATTGTTTTTTAACCTTATCGTATATGTATGAATTTTCATTTTATACAATTTTGTTGGTTGAGAGAACGTTGAGGTTTTCGGTCATAATCAAAACAACCACTTCATTATAATAATTTAACTGCTATTTTTTCGTTATTATTATTATTATTATTTTTTGTAGTTGTTGTTGGTGAAAAATAAAATTCATTGTTTTTATGCGTTCATTCATTGTTTATTCTTATCATAACATTTGCACAAAATAAACTTTTTTGTTTTATTTTGAAAAATTTTTTTTTATTTTTATTTTTTATTTTTTTTTCTGTCGTGAAAAATATTTTTATTTTTTTTTTTTTTCTCTCTTACCAGCTTACCACATACAAAAAATAGTGGAACGAACCAAAGAAAAAAAAAAGTTTGTCAACTTTTAAAATTCTTTTCAGATATTTTTTATTATTAGACAAAAAAAAAAATAAAAAAAAATAAATAAAAAAAAAAATTTCCTTTAATTTTTCACCTCACACAGAGTGTGGCGGTTAAGGTATTTGCGTAATTATCTGCATAAGAAGTGCATAAATATTTCATTGAAAAAAAATTTATGTTTTTTTTCTAATTTTTTTTTTTTATTTTATTTTATTTTTTTTTAATTTATTTTTGTTTGTACTGAGGATGCAAGATGTTTTTTTTTTTTGTTAAATTATAAAGGAATCTACGAAGTTAAATAAAAGTATAATTTATTTGACAGTAGGTACCTAGATGCAGTGGTAACATTCAGAGGGGGTACCATGGCTTGTTTTATGATGGCATCTGATTAAACATCTTAGTCAAATTAAATAATTTAATACAACTTTCCAATAAACGACTTTCGAGTCACAAATACACCATAACTTGAAGACTAAAAGAATTTTTGAACTTAATTGTTGTTAATTCCGCCCGCCGAAACTTGAAGAAGATACGGCAGAATATGAAGTTATTCGATTTGTGAAAAACTCTTTGACGGGCGCGAAGAGGAGTATAAGTCAATTTTTGTCCATAATGAAATCAAATCATTGTCGACGTGAAAAAGTCGTATTAAGTGTTCTATAAAAAAAATGATAAGTCTATCAACTTCCAATGGAGTTATACTCTTTTTACAGAACACATTAAACGACTTTTTACAGAACACGTATAATACGACTTTTTCACCTCAACAATGATTTGATTTCATTTTGGATAAAAATTGACTTGTACTCCTTTTCCCGCCCATCAAAGAACTTATCCTTGATGGTATCACATTTGGATCTTTTAACTTGGACTTTAATTTCAATGCGATATAATACACAAATAATGTTAAATTTTACTGCTGAAGTACATATTATATATAATTTAAAATAAAAAAATTTCTTCTTAATAAAATTAATTAGAAAAAAATCGAACTTGCAATTTCCCAATATTTATTCTTTTTTTAAATAATTAAAAAAAAAAAGTGGTTGCGTGAAAAGATTAAAAAATTTTAATATACATTTTTCTATCATCACCATAATCATCAGAAAATCTTTAAAAAATCCTTTCAAAAAATATTCAAAATCCGAGATTAACAACATACATACATACACATATTTGGGTGAAAATTAAAAAAAAAAAAAAAAACTTAATTAGTTTTCCATTTGTTGAGCTTTAACGGATAAAGCAGCATAAATTACTTTTCACATAATAAGATCAATATTCATATATACCGACATAGTACATACTATATTTTTATGCAATACATTTTTTTTTTTATTATTTTTAAATTTTTGCAGAAATTTTATTAAATTTTTCTTCATGATAAATTCTTGAATATAATTTAATTGGCGTACAGTGGCGGCCCGTGGACGTTTTGAAAGAGGGTGCTGCAAAAAATAACAACCTCTTCTTTTTTTTTAATTATAAATGTTTTATGATATATGTATAAATTCATATATCAGTTTTGAAAATTCAAAAGCAAACAAAATACCTATATCCCATATAAAGCAGTGCATGAAGCAGTGCATTTTTCTTTACATTCAAAATAACCCAAAACAAACAAAAAAAATTCCCACATAGGTATTTGTTTTTAAATTTTTAAGAAAGTATACAGCCGCACTGCTTCTGTGGCAGTGCATTTTTCCTTGCATTCAAGTCATGAAAAAAAACTTAACAGCAATAAAAATGTAATAAATTGCTCACGAAAAAAAATTCCCTGCACTGTGAAATTCGCAGTTCCAAAAAATCTGTTAAAAAATTTCTGCAGCTATTTTTGAAAAGTACTTTCTGTATTTTCTATATTTCATTTTCTGTAAGCCTGAAAGTAGTCTACTCTTGTTTATAAAATGTTACAGCAATTGCTATATTTCATTTAAAAATAATTTTAAAGTAAGAAAAATTCAGAGCTAACAAAAAATTTTATTTATGAGTTCAATTTTTGGAAATTTCTTGAGGGTGCTGCAGTGTCGCAGCACCTATGTACGAGCCGCTGCTGTTGGCGTATAAACACTTATATTATGAAATGTAAATATATGGAACGTTAAAAACAAGAAGTGATTTTACAAGAAAATAAGCTTGAAACTGAATTTTAAATTAAAAAGAGCTTCTTCAACCAAAAGATTTAGTTCGGTGTATTCAGAAAATTTAATTTTAATCTGAAATATTGGGTGTTAAATTGAAGTTTGTTGGGATTTAAATTTAATGAAGTTTTCAAGTCCTCAAATAAATTTCTAAATTTTATATTAGTATAGTAATGAAACCTGAATGCTTTATACATATTTTTTACAGGCTGTAAAATTGTTTCCGGATAATGAGTTGATTTTGGATAATAATATTATTATTTAAATTTTTTAATTAAAAATATTTTTATTGCATTTTCCTATATAATTAAAAAAAATTAATGAAATAAAAGAATAAAATAATCCCAGCTGTGTGTGAACGGTCGTTTCTTGTTTCCAATGATAATTATCGGATTAGGCACTGATTATTTTTCAGTCTGTATTAGTTAAAAATCTACTTAAGCCTGTTAAAAAATCAAAAAAATTGCTCTTTTGAAATCAATTTTAAAGTTTAAATTATTTGACTGCAATATTATTTTAATGTAAATCGATTCTATAATGAATATTCAAAGAAAAACTGATGCTTCTTTCAAAATTTAACGTACATATATTAATAATTTTATCTTGGGAATAAAATACACTTGATATTTTAATATCTATATAATTCTTTCTTTAAAGCAATTTTTCAAATGACAATATCCAATCTTTCAAAGCCGTTAAAAGGCCATATAGCATTGAAGTGGTTCATGATGTAAAAATATACTCTTCTTATCTTGTTTAAATATTTTTGATTGATATTCTTTTCAGTTTTTTTTTATATAGATATACTTATATAATGCAACATAGTATAGGTAAACCTAAGAAGAAAAAAAAAATGTTTGTATAAAATTTCCAATTTAAAAAGAAGAAAAAATTTCGAAAATTGAATGTTCTGTGTTTTTCTGTGCATACATACAGTTTTTTTTTTTTTTCAGCCCAATTTTATAATGGATTTATTTATAAAAAAATGAAAAAAATGAAAAAAAAACTACATAATGTAATAAAATAGAAAAAGGAAGTAAAAAAAAAAAAAAAAAAAATTTAATAACTAGTAAACTGAAACTTCTAATATATATTTTAGTAATATTATATATTATTATTATGTTTATATATTTTTGTTATAATAATCATTTGAAATAGATCTTACATTTTCATGATTACATTTAAAAAGTTTTAAGTAGAATACTAAGAAAAAAAAAAATTGTTTGTGTTATAAAACATTGATGGGGCAAGGCAAAACATTATGTTGTAATAATGTAAAAATTATAAAGATTTTTAAAACTTGTCTATTTTTGTAAACGAGAATCATTCTGACAAAAAAAATTGAAGATTAATGTAATTTTTGACAACAAATCTCTTTGACTTTACAGAATTCGAAATATACACAAAGACTCGATACATCAAGAGTTGTTACTATTGGTCTTTGTCGCCGGGATTTCGTTGCAGTCAAAACTGTTGCTCTAAATTTTGATAATGGCGATCCCTTTTATTTGTCAAACTACATTTTATATGTTACATGTACATCGGCATTTATTTGCCACAATGATAAGGTTGAGTTCCTTATACTCAATGAACTATGACTTTTGTTATTGTATATTTATTAAATTAATCGTTATCAGTCGGTTTTCTTAATTGTTGGAAAATTTCCACATTCTTTGTTCTGCTATATTGACCAAAAATTTAAATTTAAGTTTCTCCAGAAGATCTTTAAGTAAAATATTTTTGAATTTTCTTTATAATTTTTTTTTTCCATTTTCTTTTATGTTTTTTTTTTTTTTTATATCAAAAAACTAAAGAAGAATTTTTTTTTGAAGTTCCTTTTCTTTTAAAATAAGCAAAAAAAAATTTGTGATCTATTAAAATGCAATTTCAAGAATTGTAAATGGATTTTCCATGTTGAGAAAAAAAAAAGAAGAAATTCTCAATTTGAAGAGGAAATAGAATTATTATTATTATTTTTTTTTTTTCGTTTTTCTTTTATGAAAATGTTTGTAAGGAAAATTTACTAAATTAGTTGCATGTTAAAAGTACCTTGGAAAAAAAACAGAAACTAAAAAGAAATTCAGAAAAGATAAAGAAATAAAGAGCATAAAAGATAATAAACATTGAATTCATGCAGGCTTTTTATTATTCTAGAAAGAAAAAAAAAACACAGTGTTTAAAGTTATGTTGAAAAAATATGTGTGTTTAATAAGATGCAAATTTAACAAACTATCGATCTACTATATATATATATATATATATATATATATATATAAATAAAATCTGCATCCGGACTTTTCATCATAAAAACTTTGATGCACCCCGTTTAATAAAAACATATAACATTACATGTCCTAATTTATTATATAAATTCAATCTTAACGTTCCTGTAAGAAATTTGAGCAACATTGATGTATTTATTGTATGCACAATTTTATCGATTTAACTATGCTGTTAACAGTCCTGTCTCAGCTCAAGGCAGAAATTATAATCAATATTCCCTAATCCTATGTTCGAGTACTTTTGGCGGTAAACTGTTTAAAAGCTTGTTTTTTGCCAGCTTTGATGATCTTACATAATGTTGTATCTATATTATAGCTTACAGGTTATTAGAATGACAGATTTGTTTTCTTTTACACATCATTTGTATATATATATTACTGAATTTAGTATTAAGATGTACTGAATTTATATTTATATAATTTTTTTTTTAATATTTTAATTTACCTGCTTGTATTAAATGGATCTAAATAAATAAATAAATAAATAAATAAATAAAATTAAAACAGAATTTAAATACAAAAGTCCAAGTTGATGTTGCAATATGAAATAGAAAGCCAATGTATATATGATGGGATTCTCTCAAAATTTGAATTACAGCAAATATTTATATAATTTTTGAGTTGTGTATGCAAAAATATTACATCACCTAAAATCAGTTTTCGCAATCCTTATTTTCTTAGACTAAAAAAACAACAAAGTTAAATTCAAGTATAAAATTATGGACATTTATTTGACCCAAAAAAAATAATAGAAAAACATTTGAATATTGATGAAAATAATAATAACATTTTGATTTTATTTATTTTTATTGTACTACAGATATCAGCTAAGTATTTGCCATAAAGATAAATAGTATAAGAAAAATAAATGAGAAAACAATTTTTGAACAAATCTATAATTGAACTGAAAATCAAAAGAAATCACTTTCAAGAATGATGTTATCGGAAAACAAACATTTTTTCCGATTTCGAGAAGAAAAATGTAAAGTTTCCCGCCTACCAATGATGATAAAAATATAAAACTGAGAAATCGGCATAAATTTTATATTCACAATAATTTATTTTATTTTTTGTTCAATAATAATTTTCTTATAAACTTTGGTAACGAGTTTTTGAATAAATATATTATTATACACATACCAGAATATTTCTTTTTTTTTTCGAAAATGTACATGAAATTTGAAAAAAAAATGAAAAAATTAAGGAAAAATAAAATCAATGTAAAATTATATTTCTAGAGATATTATTAGATATAAAAAAAGGATTATATTATTTATATATATATAATAAATAATAAAAATTCATGTTATGTTAAAATAAATGGACAAGTTTCTAAAAAGTAGGTACCTAGAAGGAAAAGAAAAAAAAAATAAACAAAAATTTCAATGTTTTATATTTTATAAGAAAAATCACTGCAGCATAAAGAAAATTAGATTGAATTTGATTTTCTTTATATGTACATGTATATATTATGCTTTTAAAAATAATTGGTATATTTTCGGAAGAGAGGGCATTAAGAGTTTGTCGTTTTTATAGCGTTCTGTTTTTACTTTGTAAGTAACTGATTGAAATTATTTTATATACAAAATTATTTTATATATTATTTTATATATAGTATTATTGTAATTTATTAAATTAAGACATCTTTGTATTGCCATGAGCATTACAAATTTATTACACTGGAAGTATACTATGCTATTAGTTTTTAACAGTTACCGTCACTAACATAATGTTAAATAACCTGTTATATAATAAAAACTTCCCCAAGTGAACTGAATCCATGACAGAAAACGCCACTTATGACAATACCGAAACGGCCAGTAAAAATATATATATATATATAAATAAAAAGACATGTAGGTATATATATATAATATTATAATTGCATTAACAATATTCTTGAATTAATATGTTGAGCCTTACAATTGGGAATGATTGAAAGTGATTTTTAATTTTTATTAAATAAATTCATGATAATAATAAAAAACATTTCAAGAAACAAAATTTTCTTAAAAATTCTAAAAAAAACTCTTATATAGTTATTTTCGTATTCAAGTGAATTGCAATTAGTTAAGATTAAAATACGATTATAGGAACAGCATCAGTTGTTATATAGTTTCTTTTATTTTCTCAACCACGGAAGCATTTAAAACTTTCTTAGGGAATTTAACTAAATGACATTAAATAAAATTATACAATAACTTTGGCGAAGCTATAAAAATTTCTATGTCAAATATTATTTTATTAGAAATTTCTTTTCCTTATCAAACAGTATGTTGTATACATTTGATTATTTTCGCATTTATTGGTAATAGTAAACTTTTTATTCAACATTTTACTATACATACTGCACAAACTTTCTAATTACAAAAATTTTAATTTTAGTTCTAATAAAGTACAAATAAAGAAGAAAATATGAACTTAAGCATTTATAAGTGTTTGCAGTGAGTTGAGAGTACTGTTTGAGTAATTATACTCGTAGAAGGAATAGTATATGATCAATGAACATTACTTGTTCATAAGAAATAAAAATGATTCAAAACTTCATTAGAAGGATAATTGAAATGTGAATCTGTAATTAGTTTCGATTACATACATATCTAAACATAAATACATAATGTACAATATTTGTAACTTTTTAAGTTTCAACTCTAAATTCAATCTGAAAGAAATCTATTGCCATTTGCGATTTATTATTACATGGATCAAAGGTACTTACAGGTTTTTACGATTCTGTTACCAAATAATAAAACTTAAAAACTTTTTTTTTTTTTTAATTTTCTTTTTATAGTCTTAATTTTATTTTCTTAAATAATTTTTTATTTTTTTTAACTAAATTTTGTAATAAACTATTTCATGAGGTGTACTGTTTTTATTCAAAGAATTTTTTGAAAATAAAGAAAATGAGTAAATAAAATAAACCACATAATATGTAGGTAGTTTATTATTATCCTTACAAGGATAAATTTTTGTGCTAAAAATGTGGTTAATTTTTTTTTGGCTTTGGTGTTTTAATACCATGTGGATATACATATATTCAGGGTTGGGTATCCTTAAAATTCTTAAAAAAAAAAAAATTAAAAACTAATTTTGTCTTGCCTCATTTAAAGGAAACAAAGTTTGTGTGTGTGTACACATTTTGATTTAATTTTATATCTTTTATACCACAAATACCATAAATGAATTACAGAAAGTTTTCAATAAGAAAATCAATAAGTTTATTATTATTATTATTTTTTTTTTTTAATTATGTAAGTTAATAAGTAAAGAAATTAATTTGAAATTTAATATTGATTGTTGACCAACTATAGGAACATTAAATTTCATTAGCCCAAAGAAATTAAATATAAAAGAGATAAATATAATTAAATTATGTAATCACTAATTTGTTAAACATGAATTATACCACACACTATAAATCTAGTTACAAAATTTTAAAGTGTTATTATGCTGTCATTAGTGTCAATTCCAAAAAACAATTCCAGTTCTATTTAAAAAAAAAAAACGATTTTCTTATTTAATTTTTTTTTTTTTTTTCAATGAAAATTTTGTTCCAACCCTTTTTGCATATAAGTCACTGGCATCATTTGAAAAACAGAATGTTGTAACCACATAAAAACCAATTCAAAAAAATGTTTCTAAAAATCCTTAAACAAAATCATATAAAAAATTCTAAATAATTTTTCCCTTGAGATAAATCAGAATATTATTTTCCTTTTGAATAATAAATTGGTTAAGAAAAAATGTTATTAAAATCTATATTGAATGTGTTCAGTTTTTATGATATGGCTCCAGATATGGTTTAATTTTTTTTTTTTGGTTTTATGATAACTGGGTCACATGAGATTATATCGTTACCTTTTTTTAAATTAAAATTAAACTGATTGAATTTTTACACGATATATTTTCGTCCCCACAATCTTATTATATATAGTTAACTATGTGTATATATGATATAGTATCTGAAAAAAAAAAATAAGCACTGCAGAGATCAAAATTTTTCCCAAAACGAATTGTATATGTTTTTTTTTTTTTTTATGTTGTATGTAGTTATCTTCGTATCATATTCTTTTTTTTTTTATTTATTTCTATATTCCACCTACATAAATATCTCAGGATTGTTAATAACAATTCAACTTAAGAAAATTTAGTTGTTTTTTTTTATGAAGGTGTGAAATTTTTTTTTTTCCAGCAATAAATATAAAATATAAAGTATAAGTATATTTTTAATCAAGTTTTTGGTTAGTTAACTAAATAATGATTGATGATGGTAACTAACTGGTAACATTATGATTCATTATGAAATAATATTATCGAGAATTTCAAATTAGTAGTAATATAAGAGAAATTTTTTGTTCTTATTTGGTGTATATAGTAAAAGCGTAAAAGTGATAAGATGTGTGTATTTTGGAGGCCATTAAACTTCTTGTAATCTCTATCTATTATAGTTTTCTCAAACAAAAAATTTAAAAACTAATTATGAATATGAGCTGACTGCATTAATTAAACATAGTATTGTTTGTTGTGTACATCTTGTAATATTAGATTTTACGTTTGAGAAATTTTTGTAAGGACTATATGCTTTTACAATATTTTTTTAATATATTTCTTAAGTTCTAGTTAAAAATCTTATTCATGGTTTTTTTAAAGCGTGTCACAAACAACTAAAAAGTTTTCAATTTACTTATATTTTTGGACTATTGTACAAGGTTAACTGAAACAGTTATTGAATCGTCGAACTTAGGAAAATAAAGTGAGATAGATTTAAAATCTCATAAAACTTAGA
Source organism: Hybos culiciformis (assembly GCA_964007475.1). Lineage (NCBI taxonomy): Eukaryota > Metazoa > Arthropoda > Insecta > Diptera > Hybotidae > Hybos > Hybos culiciformis. Next base: position 1,304,207 of record OZ023273.1, on the reverse strand, counting down.
ATTGAAAGTTTTGAGTTCCATTAAGGGCTTTTTTTTTCTAATAACGATTTTCAAATTATATATGTTCACTGATTTCTATAATGCTGAAGTTTAAATGGCAAAGTGTTGCAGTAAAATAATTTATACAATAATTTTTATTGAAACACCCTTTATAAAAGTTTTTTATTTTAATTCCAAAATGTATTCAATAAATTTAATTTAGGCAAAAAGTAAAGAAATATTTTTTTAACATAAATATAAAAAAATAATATACGTATATTTAAATACTTTAATTTTTACTTTTTTATTCTATTTAATTTAATTTTTGTGTAAACTCTATCTATAAAATATATTTTATTTTTTTTTTTTAACATTTTTTGAAAATCCTCTTTTTACTTTAAATATTTACTTTATGAATTAAATTAATATTTTAACAGAACATACAACATATATTTCTGCACAAATAAAACAGAAATTACTTTTGGAAATAGGTACAGCAGATATAAAAAAAAAAAAAGAAGAAATTTTTTTTTTTATTTTTTGTTTGCATAAAGTTTAAATTATGTTACAATATGTTAAAATATTAAAATTTAAATTTCTTTAAGTTTATTCTTTCAAATATAAAATTTCTATAATTTTTAGAGAGAAAAAAAATTATAGAGATTTAATTTAATTTATATAGTTCTTAAATTTAGTTTTTGTAATCTTATTATATTAAATTTTGTGAAATATTTATAATTTTAGCTTTATAATCAAAATAATTGACCAACATATACTATTATTATGAAATTGTTTATAGTATTTAAATGCCATGTTAGAATGTCAATATCTTGGATAGTTAAGAACTATATTTGGAATTTAGCTTTAGAATTTAGACTTAGTAATTTTTATTAGAATCAATTATTTAAAAAAATTTTAATTATTTCAATCCTTGGCCGGTGGAGAACTTCTAACTCCAGGGTCCGAACTCGGAGAATTTCATCCTTCAGATTGGATCGAACTGATGAGATTGTACGATGTTCGAATTAGGCCAAGTAATTTGATAGTAATTTTTTTTATATTTTTAATAGGTTAAAAATTGGGTAAAATCAAGAAAAAAAAAGAAATAGTGGTTATGAAAACAAATTAATATTTATTTTAAAAATAAATAATTAAAAAAAATAAATTAAATATTTTTAAATATTGTAATATTTTCAAGTTTATTTTAAACCTATAAAAATTCATTCAAATTTAATTTTTTTTTTTTTTTAACTTCATTGTATAGTTTTTGCATTTTTTATGCCAACTTTAAATCCAAAAGAAAATATATATTTCTTCTTATCATATTATTCCATCAATATAGTATTTTTTTTTTATAAATCAAAAAAGTGTTTTTTTTTTGGTCTTCTCTTATTTTGATATAAATTGGCATTATTCCTAAAGAAAAGAATATTATTTGTGATTCGAGCTAGAATTTTTTGGTTTTTTTTTTTCTCCAACCATATGAAGTTATATTATGTAATAGAACAATGAAAATTCTTAAATCAAAAATTATAGGAGCAACTCAATGAATAAGAAACAGATTCAAGGATTAACTATTTATTGGTCATATGAAAATGAAGTGATGACTCACAATTAGATTTAGAATGTATAAGAAGTAAACTATTTAAGTAATATATTTCTAAATCAATTTTAAGCAAAATATGCAAGCTAAACTTTATAAGTTAGTTCAGTTAAAAAGAGAACTTATGACTTCTTTTATGTACTTAACCATTACCAACACTAAGGCATTGTCAGCCGTGTATTTGAAAAGTAGACGAAACGTTTCGTAGGAATAATAAAATTCTTACTAGTCTTCAAATTTTTGTTTGGAACGATTTTAAGCCCTCTGCAAAAATAAAAGAATATATATTTAAAATAGGCAAAACGTCATAATTGATCCTATTTTATTTTCAAGTACGAGGAATTCATAAAAATTAAATAAAAGTTAAATAAGAATTCGATATTAGATTTGAGAGCACTATAACTAAGGAATATTATTTTTGGAATATACCTTCATCTGGCAATAATTTACTGTATATTGTAACCTTGATGTAGACGTGTGTTAACTATTTTCTTCTTGCTTTCAAGGACCAATTTTTATTTTATTATTTTTTTTTTTTTTGCACATATTATGAAAAAATTCATTTTGCGGCCAACAAATTATATACTTATAGGATATAATTTAAAAAAAATAAATAAAAAAAAATTATATATTTTTTTCTTCCTTTTTTTTCCATTAAATTGCATTTTAAAATCCTTATTTTAGTTATTGTCGCATTTTATCAAAGAAAAAATATAATTTTTTTTTTCTTATTATTATTAAGATATAAATTCTTAAAATAAATGATTAAAATTATTTTATTTGAAACTTCTGTGTAATCTTCGAAGAAGAAAATGTTGAAATGTAGTGTAGCTTTTTGGAAGTCTTACTATATTAAGATAGCATTAATTTATATGTAAAACGAAATCTCGAAAATTAAAATTATATAATTAGTAAAAGTAAAATAGTTATTTTCATTGATTTTAGTAGTAGATTTTAGTAGAAGTTCGAATTTTTAATCCGATATTTAAAAAAAGAATAAAACAAACGTATTGCTTACTTAACAATTTATTTGACTTCCGGTCAAGGATTCAATATTTTCTTTTCGATATTTTAAGATTATTTTCTATTTATTTTATATTTTAAGATTCTTTTGTACAATGTAGCTTTTTTGACAAAAATAGAGACTGAAATATTTGGACAGGTTACGGCATAGCTTTTATGATGTGTGGATACACTGAAAACTTTTTGTTAAAATCAATTTAAACAACATTTTAGAAATAAATTATTTATTACAACTTTTATTATTTATTTTGTCTTTTAATTTTGTCCAATTTCTTATAATAGTCGGAATAACAGACTTCACAAACATGATTGAAAATTGAACGACATCTTAACATGGGTCTTGATTTCAATCCTTTTGTAGTTGCATGAAGCTGATAGCAATATGTGGATTCATTCTTAACATTTGTTTTTTTAATTTAAAATTTTTTAGCTTACTTCCAACTATCATTTTATAATTTGTAAATTCTGATAAATTTATATTTAATTTAAATATTATATTATTTTATTTTTTTTTTACTTTTAAAAATAGTTAAATTTCGATTATGTTATAAATGAGAATATATTATATTTCTTCTTAAGTTATATGATGGATTAGGAAAAAATTACAAAATTTTTGCTGATAGAATGAAATAAACACACAGATTAACTTATTGTTTTTATCACAAAATAATTTTTTTTTTATATAAAAATTCAAGAGCTCGGTGTTACAATATCACATATCTGTATTTTGAAGGAAGCAGAAAAAATATTGTTCTGCTCTGTACTGTAATTAAAAATTTATTTGAATTTTTAATAGAATAATTTTATTTTTATATTTTTGAAATATCTTTTTTTTTTTGGAATTTATACGTCAATATTATAATTCGATTTGTTGCGAGATTAAGTCAAAAGAACATGTTAAACAAAACAGATGAAAAACAGGAAAATTAAGAAAAATTTGAAAACATCATAAAATTAATCTCACAGCAGCATCAAAAAGGGTCCGCGCAATAACTCATCGGTACTTAACTCATCGGTCGATTTTTTTAACTCATCCGAAAATTGGCCGATGAGTTACATCCTTTGGAATGACATAACTCATCCAACTCAATGCTTATTTGTGATTTGTGACAAAAACTTGGGTATTTACTCATTGGCCGATGAGATAAATACATTACATTTACCGACCTGATTGGTCCCTTTTTTGTGTTAGCAGTAGAGGGAGTGTCCCAGAACGAGAGAAGGGGGTGGAGGGTAAGGGCTGCGGGCGTGCGGACTGGTGGTTGGTCAGTGGGATTTGCGGCGCTAACACAAAAATGGGGCCAATCATCGGCCAAGGAATAAGTACGGTAGTGTTTGTCACAAATAAGCATTGAGGTGGATGAGTTATGTCATTCCAAAGGATATAACTCATCCGCCAATTTTCGGATGAGTTAAAATGGATATAACTTATCCAAAATCGACCGATGAGTTAAGTACCGATGAGTTATTGCACTTCGCCGCATCAAAAATACAATTCCATACAAATTAAAAAAATTAAAATCAAGAATTTTCAATTATATAGCTGTCAAGTTGATACCAGGGTTTAAAGCTTAATACAAGGACGAAATCATCATTCAGTAATTTCAAGTAATTTCAAGTAATTTCAAGTAATTATTACTCAAATATAGATTTCCTGTGTGAATATAAATAAAATGCTTTAGAATTACATTATTAACTACTTATAAAATTTATATTATGATTTTTTTTCTTATCTTAACTATACAACTGCTGTTTTTGCATTGAACACTTCATACTGTCCTCATTTTTTAGCACTATAATAAAAAATATTACTATTATAAAAAAAAAAAGAAGACATTTAAGTTTTCTACAATTTCATATTTGTGTGTTTATTTTTTTATTATTATTTTTTTTTTCTACCCTCTCATGTTGTATAAGAAGATAATAATTTTATTTCGATAATAAAAGAACTATTGAACTGTAATAAAAATTCTTTCTTATATTCGATATATTGTTATCAATAATGAAATAAAAATTACCATCTTTCTTATAAATATTGAGGCAAAAAAAAAAATAAAGAACATTTTTTTTTTTTTTTCTTCTTCTTTTCTGTTTGTCAGGATATACAAAATAATACAGATGTTGTTGTCTTTATTTTTAAATTGAACTCTTATTATCTTTTCCCTTTTTTACATTTTGTATATGTTGTATAATGTTATGTATTTATCTAGGAAAATATATACGAAAGTATTTCAAACAAAATAATAAAAAAAAAAAATACAAGCCATATATACAGTTTTTCTGCTAGATTGTGCACAATAAAATTATAGCAATTTTTGCAATTTCTATTGCAAAACTTTATATTTTTTTCGTCATTGCTGGTTTTTTTTCTCTTTTTTTTTTTTTTCTTTGCTATACTTTAATAGAAAAATTCGTTTAATATGTTATCAGAAAATATATATATATGAAAATAATAATAATAAAAAAAAAAAAAATACAAAACATAAAATTGCATATGATGTCAACCATACAATTGATAACAATTTTTTTTTTATATAGAAAATACGTTATATTGTATAATACAGAATATTGTACAAACATTTTTATATTTATGCATATAATGTATAAAGTACAAAAAACATTATGCTTAAAATTCCAATAAAACGTTTATAAAATATTTAAGAGATGTGAATTTCAAAGTGTTTTCTGATTTATACTTTGTAAACAAAATAAAAATCTAAATATAAATATAATAGAATTTTGTTACTTTTTATCAAAAAGCATGTATATAAAAAGGAATCAGTCCCATACAAAAAAAAAGAATTAAAATAGTGAAACAAAAAATCCATATTACAACCCCATGAGCTTTTTTTTTGAATTTTTTGAGAATTCCACTCTCACAAAAGTTTTTAAAAGTTCAAAAATAACAACAGTTCTATACAATTTTTAAAGTTTTAAAAGCTTTTGTGAGAGTGGAATTCTCAAAAAAAAAAAAAAAAGCTCATGGGGTTGTGATATGGATTTTTTGTTTCACTATTTCAATTCTTTTTTTTGTATGGGACTGATTCCTCTTTATATACATGCTTTTTGCTTTTTATAGTAATAATTCCTTAATATCTATAAAATTGGAAAATTAAAATATTTAGGTTAAATAGATTTTGTCGCCGATTATTGGTACCTGAATGTTTTTTCACACTTAATGAAAGAATCGGGAAAATATTTTTAGTGATAAAATACTTAATAAGACACTCAATAAGATGTTTTCTTCAGATCTCCCGTAGGTGGTCAAATAATTTTTTTTGACATTTAAGAAACTCTCTTTGTTAATCGATTATAATTTAGACATTATAAAATAGATTTTTTTCAGTTTTTGATCTACTATTTCGTTTTTTATTCGTTAAAAAAAAGAAAGAATTAAATTGAATGTTGTCCACTATATAAAAACCAATAGAAACATTATATTTTAAGATAACAATCTCATAAGAAAATGATATTTGAACGAATTGAAAATATAATATGGAAGTAAGTTTTCACTTTTTACAAGAACCTATATGTAGAAGGACAACAAAATTTCTCAAAAAAAATAAAAATAAATTTTAAATAAATATAGGTACATTCAAAAATAACAACCCCCCATATTTTTCTATTATACATTTTTAAAAGTTACGAGATTGTGTTTTCATTCGAGTTCTTTCTTATACAAAAGTTCACTGGAAATGATTTTCTTCTTTTTTTTTTTTTGTTGCCCCTTAGGAGTCATAAAATCTCGAATATAAATAAAATTGTTATTGCAAAAGTTTAAGAATGTAATAAAAAAATATTTGGTTGAGTATAAAAGAAGAAAAAAAAAAACAACCGAAGTTAGTTATTGTTAATTTACATTTGAAAGAAGGATAAAAAGAGAAATGTAAAGTTGTGAAAAGAATATATACCTTCATTTATTACTTTCCTATTAAAAGTCCGTAAAATATTCATTAAGAGAAAATATTTTTAATGTTTAGAGATTTTTTGTTTTTTATTTTATGGTATATAATACTTTCTTGTGAGGGAGAAGATATTAAGTTTACTTTTTTCTTCAATATACCTTCAATATAATGTGTAAAGTTCAAAGGAATGTAGATAGTATATACAAATAATAAACTATGTATTATGAATCTAAATGGAATTTTTTTTGGTGTCCGTGGATATTAAATGGTTAAAATGATGGAAATTTTTGCTATAGAGTTCATATATAATGTTTTAAATATTTTTTTTAATTAATTTGAATAAAATAAAAATTTGATTCATTGCCTCTCTTTATTATACATAGTTAGATTAGATCTATTTACTTAGTTAGATTCAAAATTTAAATAAGATGGATCCTATATCACAAAAACTTATATACTGTTTCAATGGACTTTTACAAAAGATTCAACTTGATATAATTTTTCAAAACTTAATTATAAGATAAAATTATGGATCTTATTATTGATAAAAGAACAAGAACAAGTTGTAATCGAATTAAGTATATCAAATTAATTAAATCATTTTATTTTATATATATGTATTATAATAATAATTATTATGTAGGTACTCAAAGTGATATTATTATTAATACCTATATTATAATTTCGAATTATCAAAAAAAGAAAAATTCTTTTTTAACCCCTTTCTAAATATTTTCAGGAGTAAATAATATCAGAAAAATAGTAAACAAAAAGAACAGTATGGTTAATATATATTAATTCTTCTTTACTTTTATTTTTGTATTTTATTTTTATTTTATTTTTTCTAAATGTATTAAGAAGTTTTGTGTATATTTATCTGCTTTTTTGGAACTTCCGTTTTGAAAGTTTTTACTCTAAAATAGTTTGTTTACGTGACTCTAACAGATAATGGTTTTTATACAGGATATTGCTATTTTTCTACTTTCTTGATTATTATTTTTTTTTTTTCTTCTTCTTATTATTATTTTGTTCTTGAGAATCATTAAGTCTTTTAGGATAAAGTGAAAACTTTTTCTTACACGTTCATTTTTTTTGTTTTTTGTTTTTCTTATATGTGTGTTTAAAAATGTTTCTTCGTCATATTTTTGTGAGGAAATTAGTCAGGGACGAGCGAAGACCAACAAGTGTAAAACAAGTTCTGTTTCGCATTAAAGAAATTTTTTAATCCTATATTATATTCTAGAAGTGTTATGTCCAATGAGAATTTTTAGATGACTTAAAAGTCTTTATAATCTGACTGGCTGTATTTTATAGTTATCCCAGAAAGGACATTAGAAAGCAATTTCTTGTTTCGAAAATAATAAAATAAAAATTTTCATGTCATGATAAAAAAAATTTTAATTTTATTCCTAGACTTTTTATCATTTAAAATACTTTCAACAGACCACCCATATAAATTAAATAATATTGCGCAGTTTTCCCTGAATTATAAAAACATTTTGCTCTGAAAATTAAACATGAAGTTGAAAATACTTATTAAGACAAAAAAAAGAAAAAAAAAACGAAACTTAAAAGTAAAAATATGATTAGTGCAAATATTTTCACCCCATGTTGTGATATTTTCATTTTAACAATAATATATAATAAAAAAAAAATGAAGAAGAATGTTAAATTTTCTTTAAGTTTATCTTTTACGTGCACAACTCATGTGTGTGCATCAGGCAAAAAAAAAATATATATTAAAATTTTCGTTTTTATTAATGAAAAACTTTTCACTTAATTCATTTACATAAAAAAAATTACAATTTTTTTTTTCGATATTTATACTTTTTTTCGTCGTTGTAATTAACTTTGTTTGAATTGAAATTATTTAATGTTTCTTTTATACACTTTTAACACTTTGAGTTTAGAAGTTTAAGCCATCTTTGTGCGAAAGTTTTTGCCAAGATCTATTATAACTATAAATACCTGTACTTTGTTAAGACTACGTCTATAATTCGATTTCTACCTTTGGTTTGCAGTCTTTTTAATTTATATATTTCGTAGTGTTGCTGTATCATGTGTTTGCTAATAAAATAATGCAGAGGCAGATTACCAATTAATCAGTGAAATAGTCGACAGTAAATCTACGGAAAATCTTAAATATGTTTTTTTTTGTCAAATTGAGTAAGGACATTTTAAAACATCGCACTTTTAAAAAATCATTAGAGTCGATTACACTCTAATTAAACATAAAAGCAAACTATGATTTGCAAACGGCTTTCATACTAGCTTATCGCTAAAGAATTGCAGCACTGCACATTTTTGAACGAAAATTAGAGCTTAATGGATCTTGTTTCTAGAACATTGAACCGACGTATGCTTACTTATTTTTACTGCAATTAACCATTAGCCATCAGTATATAAAAAATACAATTTTTTTAATAATATTATCAAAATTTACTTTTATTTTTTTTATTTTTTTATTGCATATAATTTCATTGAGATCAAAATACATAACCTTTGAAATTGTGTATACACTAAATAAAGTCATAAATTGTCCTCTGAAATTAGTGAAAAAATCTACAATATTTATTGTTCTTAATTTATTCTTTTGACTAGCGTTCATGACCCAAATTTTTTTTTTTATTGAAACAAAATTGCTTTATTTTTTGGTGCGCTTTTATTTTTTTTGGTTTTTTACAAACATTTCACGTTTTAATTCTGTTTATTTATGCTTTTATTGTTTTTTTTTTGTTCATGTTGTTTTATCTTTTAGAATCATATACATATAGATACATTATGCTCAAATTGTCTACATTTAACTTTGTAGTTATTTTTTGTCATTATTTCTTTAATGAAATTGATTTATGATGAGACTGAACATAACTTTCTTGTTATTTATATACATACGGTTTGTCATTTCGACAATAGATTTTTATATTGATATTTTTTAATTTACAAAAAAAAATATTCTAAAAATTTGATTCTAGACATAAATCAATATAATTTTATAAAAATTTTAATTTTATAGGATTATTAAAAAATAGTAACAAAATGTTTCTAATGTATTAATTTATGGACATCTGTTTTAATTTACTTTAAACCTGCTAACGCAAAATGTCAAAATATTGATAGTCCTCATTTGGAATTGGAACAAAACAAAATTTTATACTTGGTGGTAGAACAATTCAAAGTCTGATAAAAAAAATTTTTTGTTTTAATATTTTCAATTATTTTTAATATAAATTTTTAACTTACATCCAATTTGCTGAGAATTTTTTTTTAACATAATTTTTTTTTTATAAAATAATCGAAATGAGAACAATATGAGGACTATAAAGTAACATTCTGTATAGTTTTTCATAGTTCCTTATTAAAACTTTGAATTCACTTAAAACTATTATTTTTTTTTATAATGTAGATAAAATTTCGAAGATAAAATTAAATTTCTCGATACTATATTTTAATAAAATACTTTTCTAAAAAAAAAAAAAAAAGAGTTCAATGATAATAAAGAATATTATGAGTTAAATTTATCACGTTCTTAAATTACGTGATTTTCATATATATAATTTTTTTTTTGTACAGCAGATTTTCATTTAAAAAAAAAAAAAGATATCTCAATCTACAATAAAATAATTGAATTATTAATTTCATAATTTATTATATTAAAATTTTTTTTTTTTTATTATTATTAAATTATGTTTAATTTTATACTTATAATTATCAAAAGGATATTATTTATAATTTTATTTTATTGATTATAAAAATATAATATATATTTTTTGCACATATAAATATAATTATAATAAAATGTCAAATTTATATAGGTATATACATATATGAAAATACTTTGATGTAAGAACATTTAAAGAATAAAGCGTTTGTGATAAAAATAAAATAGCAACTTGGATATTTAATTTAAGTGCTAAATAAAACATTCGTAAAGTAAAAATATATATTTAAAATTAAACGAATCGACACACGTAGTTGTATTTTTAATTAACTATGTCAAAAATCATTCGTCTACTAAAAGTTACTTAAACCCCAGGTGTGCTCACTCATTTAAAAAAAGCATAAAAGTTTTCTTTTATACATAACTCAAGAATTATTAGCGTGCTGCCACAGCTATATGAGAACTATGATAGTATAATCAGTGGCGAGCGGTCTAAGGTGCTCCAGGTGCAGAGCACACTCTCTTAAAAAATACCTTATCAAAATAAAATTATAAAAAAAATTATAACTAGCTAGAGTTTTTAAATCAATATGTTTTTTTTTTTCAATACATACTGGCAAACAAAAGTACTCTGAATATTTTCAAAAATCGCGTTAGAATCTGAAAAAAGTAAAAACTAAAAATTTACCATTATCGCACAGCAATTATAGTTATAAAAAATGTTTTGGTGCTAATCAGGTGCTAGCACAACTTGCTTGAACAAAAGTAATAAAGCTTTTTATTTTTCATATAAAAAATTTCCAGCATTGCGCATGCGTAATCATTTTACACAAGCAAAATAACAAAAAATAAATCCTTTTGTGTGCTACAAAATTTCTGCACCTCTCTATCAACAAACGAACATTATAAACAATTTCTGATCCTACACAAAAAACTCTAGTGGAAAACTGTGAAGGTGTAAGCTTTTTATATTGTTTTGTGCTTTTGATGTTTTGCCGCTCAAGGGAATTTTTCTCTCTCTGAACATAGGAACTCTAGTGGAAAACTGTGAAGGTGTGTTTTTTTTTGTTTTGTTTTGTGCTTTTGTTGTTTTGCCGCTTAAGGGAATTTTTCTCTCTCTGAACATAAGAACTCTAGTGGAAAACTGTGAAGGTGTGTTGTTTTGTTTTCTGAACATAAGAATCGTAAGATTCTGAAAAGTAAACGGTTGTAAGTGACAATAATGTTGTCTTTAAAAAAAATTGTTTAATGAAATGTTTTTGTTAAAATTTAGTTTAATGTTTCTCAGGAAAATTTTGGAATAAAAATATTCTGAACGTAAAATATTCTAGTTGCGTTTGGTTGGTGTAATTAAATCTCAAAAGGAAATTACAGTAACAAAATGCATGTTGAATTTTTTTACACAGAATATTTTTATTTTAAAATTTTTTTGAGGAGAAGCACTATTGTGAAATTAAATTTAATTCAAAACATTATAAATTATAATTAACTAAAATCTAGATTAATAAAAAAAAAAAAAAAAAAAAAAAAAAAAAATGGAACCATAGTCCCTCTACGTCATCGTCATTGGTTCTGGGTCACTCCAAGGGTGGGACAACACTGCACACCTTCAAATAAAAGTCACCGCACGCCACTGAGTATAATATGTAATTAAAGATTAGATTTTCCAACATTTTTCAAATTTCTATTTTCTTAATTTCTTTCCCCTACATAAAATAATATTGTTGGGGGAATTCAATAATAAGGAAATGACCCTTTTTCATGAAAATAGATTTCGTTTAAATGAGAAATGTAATATTTTTTACATTATATTATTATTATTATTATTATTACAGCAAATAATGATAAAACGTTTAACATATCATGTCTATGAATATTTAATATAGAAACAATTATTTTAGCTTGAGGTTATTTTATTTTATTTTTTTTTTTTATCTCTTTGCTGTTTTCAATTTTTTATCCATTCTACACATACTGTAGGTCTGTACAATAAACTTTCATAGCAGAGCAAATTGTAATATTTTTTTTTGTTTTGTTTTATAAAATAATTTTGATATTTGTAGCTTTACTTTTAATTAAGTAGTTCTTATAGGTAGATCGAGGATTCATTATTATGCAATTGGATCATTATTTGGTCTTTTTCAATTAACTACGAAGAGACAGGGCAGAATAAATACCATTCGTCAGAGAACATTTAAGTCAGAATAAAATATATTTAAACGAAGAGAAATACTTCGAACTTTATATTATTAAGTCAAATTTAAATGTGTGCAAATCCATAGATCATCATTATAGATGTTCAGTTTAATTCATCAAAATTTCTTCAAAATATTGTTAGGCAAATTTTCATCGACTTAATGTCTATAGTACGGATAACATTAATTTAATATTGTATAATATATAAAAACTGTTTTTCTTTTTTGTGCTCTTAAAATGAGTGGCTCATATTATATTGTAACATTTTTATTACAGACATTATGTAATATCCTGCTATCTCTATATTATATCCTCTTAATAATAAAAACAAATTTAAAGGAACTAAATAAAAATGCAATCAAAATGCAATTTAACATTTATGCCAAATAGCGAAAATGATAAAAAAAAAAAAAAAAGAATATAATGTTCTTGTATTATTTTTTTTTATTTTTTTTTTCTCGTAAGGATAAATAAGGAAATTTTTATTCTGTGCCGCATAACAAATAATATGTATATAAAAATAAAAATATATGTATTTGGAAAAAAAAAAAAAGGATTCCCCAGCATACCCTTCGGAAACCATTTTTAAATATAAAAAAAAAAACGGATATTTTGGTTATTGTTCTTGTGGTTTTTATATAATATTCATTGCTTACAGCACAAATTCTTTTTTTTTCATACATAAAAAATTTAGAAAAATGTTACTATTGTGAATATTATTCAGCTATAACTTTTACTTCAAAAAATATTGAAGAAAATATGTTTTTAATTTAAATTTTGTAGTTTTATTCTTGTTTTTTTTTTTAAATTATCATTTCAATAAAAATGAAATTATATACATATATTATATATGAAAAAAAGTTATCTAATGTTTATTATGGACATGCATTTGTTGTAACAGAAATTTATAAAGTCCTAAAGAAATTTTCTGAAGCCTGAAAGAAATTTTCTGATATTTATCAACTTTATTTATAATTATGGAAATTTAATGAAAAGTTAAAAAGAAAGACAATCATTGACAAATTAATGATAATGATGTATTATTCTTGTAGCTTTGTCTGTTATCGACTCATCGAGTAAATTTGTTCAAACGATGCACCGAATAAATTTGTAGTGCCTAAGAGTGGACTCTTCGGTTTCCCAACACTATCAATTATGCCTTGAGCACAGCTAATACCGCAAAGCAATTTTTGAAGGAATGTTCCGGAAACCTGTTCACAGCTAATTTTACCTGAAAGCAAAAAAATCTACTGCAAACAACTGCTTTTGTTTTTTTTATAATATGATTGTGACAGAAAAATGCAGCAAAACCAAATTTCGATGCAAAAGAAACGCTGTGAAAAAGAAACAAAAAAATTATTTTGTGACGTGGTCAATTCTTTCTGGAGCAAAAAAAAAATACAATTCGGTTTTCTAATTAATTATGAAATAATTTTAAGAAATTCTTTTTACAAAAAATCAATAAAATTAATATCTTTCGTTTTTCATAATTTTTATTTAAAATAAATAAGAAATAACTCAGAAAATCGGTTTTTAGTGTAGCTCAAAATTGCTTTGCGGTATTAGCTGTGCTCAAGGCATTAAAAATTAATGCATTAAAAATTTTATTTGTTAAAATGAAACAATTATTAAAATTTAAGTAAAATATTTTAAATATATTGTTCATATCTGGCTACAGCGTTCGGTTCCGAGTATAAATTGTAATATTTGATAAATTTTGTATAAAATTCATTAATAAAATATTTTAGCAAATAATTGTTAATGTTTTTTTGCCAAATTTTTTTTTTTTTTTTTGGTATTCGGTTTCACAGTACAGTACCAATATTATTATATGTACTAACTATACTACAGTATGATATACTATTAACTCTATATGAATATGTGAATAAATTTGTACACAGTTAAAATTTGAAAATAGAAAACGAAATATTGCTTTATAATTTTTCCTATATTTTTTTGAAACTATAAACTTTCTTAATCTCTTTGCATTCTGTCTGAAGTGATTATAAATTGTACAAATAACAATTAATGCGGTATTACGATTTCCTTTATACAATGCAAGTTCAATTTAATATAAGATTATATAAGTTTTTGAAAGAACAGATTTAATTTCGGACAGGACTTTGATAACGCATTATATATATGAATTTTTTTTTATTAGTTTAAAAATATTGTGCATCGAAGAATAAAAACAGGCCTATGAATTTATGAATTTTTATGTTCAGATGTAGGGATACCATCAAACAATTTTATATCATTTTTTTTTTTTTATTGAAACATTTTCTAGTCAATTTTGGACAATTGATCGATAAAAATTATTTTCTACTTCAATTAATATCCATTTTTTATCTCTCAAAAATCAAAAAAAAAAAAAAAATTTTTGTCCACAATTTCATTAAAAATTTTTGTTCCGTATTGAATATTCTTTATATTTTGGTACTTTTTCTATATTTTTTTTTTATTTATAGAAAACATGACAACAAACGACGACGTCGTCATTGGTTACTTTAAAAAAAAAAAAAATTATTCCAAATTTTGGATATTCATTTTCTTTTTTAATATTCATGGTTTTATTTTGTTTTTATTGTAATAATTTTACCCTTGAGATAAACTTCGAAAAATTTTATGTTCGTCGCGTGCAGTGCAGATAAAACAAATATATAAATATAGGTAGGTATATATAAAAAAATACAACATAAAAATAAACAAAAAAAAAAAAGGATAGTAAAAAACAAACTAAAAACAAAAAAAAAAAAAAAAGAAAAACTTTTAGAAAAGAAAACTCTAAAAAATAGATGAAACTATGTGTATATTTTGGAAAAAAAAAAGGAAAATGCAAACAAGGAAATTTATTTCGTTTGGTGATGCAAAATAATGCAATATTTTCTCATTTTCAAAAAAAAAAAAAAATAACTACAGCAACAAAACAAAATAAATTTGTTTTTTTTTTGTAGACATATAGAAAATTATTTTGGGGAATAAAATAATTTATATTTTAGAAACGATTTAACAAGAAAAAAAAAACATAACAAAAATATTTATATTATAATTTATGTAATCTATGCATTATTATATCGTTAATATTGGGTACATATTTTTTTTTTGTATGTATATAGGAGGAACTTTCAACTTTTTAACTTTTATTCTATACATATGTCGATAGTTTCATATGAAAATAAGGAATCACAAGTTTTGGAATATTTTAAATTTTTTAAAGCATTATTTGCTGTTCTTGTTTGAAGTACTGAAAATTGCTTTTAATTGTGTCTAAAGATTTATTTATTTATCTTCAGATACTTATACTTATATTTAATACTTATCTTATTTCTATACCACACTTTAACTTAATTTAATTTGCATAAGATGTAGACTACAAAAAACATACATACTACCTAGAATTGAAACCTCATTTACAAAATCGCGGAAACAGTCAGTCACAACAACTATAGATTATCTTCAAACAGTCCTAATTGGTCATTCATTTTTAATACTTTAACGACGTCCTTGTCTTCAATTATTAGGGATTCGTTAAAATGTCATACAATCACGGTTATTATACGTTTATTATGTTCTTCAATGCTAAATTAGAAATGGAGCATAAATAACAAGAATATTGATTTTTGATTAAATTTTTCAAGAATATTCGTTTTTCTGTCCAACAATATTATTTATTTCAAGTAAATTGTTTTAATTACAATTTATTTTTTATTTCAATTAGATTGTAGTGACTTAGAAAATTGAAATAAATTTTTTTTTTTTCCAAAAGTTATGTATTTATTAAAAGTTCATATATTTCAAGTATTTAGTCATCTTAGCTTGTTGAAAATTTATATTCCATGGTAATGATACTTGATGATGAAAAAAAAAATTTCTAGAGATAAATGATTTATAAATAGTTTTTTTTTTCTTTAAATTCTGATAGTTTTAACTATTTGGGTTATAGAGAAAAACACAATTATGCTGTTAAGCGTAACTGATGTGCATAGAAAAATCTGACAGTCTGAATCCTCAGAAAACAAAAATTTTGGCAAGAGATAAACGCTATCGATGCACAATGTAACTAAGAAATTACAATCTAATTTTAGACTACATATATTTAATTTTTGATTTGAACCACATAATTAAATTTACCTTTACCTATTTATTTATTATCTTTTTCAAACTATTTATTGAATTTAAATATGCTATAAGGAAAATTCTATAAACTATACATATTTTTCTTTTTTTACTTTAATATGTTACATATACATATATTATATTCTTACTTATAAAACCATATTAAGTATTTATTATTTGGTTTTCTCTTTATACATAGTTTTTTTTATCTTTTTTAATTTTTTTTTGGAGAAAAAATATATTAAGTGTATACCTAGTTTCTAGAATAATTTTCCTTCCTCCATAAATTCTTAAAATTAGTTCTTGGAAAGAGAAAAACAACTTGAAAATGCTTTTTAGCTAAGTGTATTTTATTATTATTATTATTTTTTTTTTTTTTGATTTCTTATTTTTGAAAACGTTTTCTTTTCTCGTTTTTTTTTTTAAATTGTTTTTTTTTTTTTTTTTTTTGCTCATGGTCATCTCTCTAGTTGTCTTCTTGAATTAAATGGCACATAAAACGAAATACAACATATTTCCGATGCTCTTTTCCTTTTATCATTTAAAAGAATTTATTAATTTATTAGTGGCGCATTGCAAATAGAATAAACTTTTAAGTTTGGGTTAAAATATTTATTTTTTTTGTTATATAGGTTAAATTTTCTTATATCATTTTTCGGAAAAAATTTCTATGTTAAATTAAAGCTTACCTGAACGAATTGAATAAAAAGCTACGAATATTTGTTACTGAATTTGAATTCTTTTCATTCGTAAACCGAATTTTTGACATTGATTTTGATATTTTTTATAAAATTTTCTTCCTGAAGATCATATTTTTTTGTTATACTATTATTTATATTGTGTACTGAGTTTTGCTTGATTAGTATTTGATTTTCAAAAACTTCATTTTTTTTATTGCAAAATTTGATTCAGGATCTGTTATAAACAATTTCAAAGAGTCAAATTCTGAAAGTTATTTTTCATTCAAACATTGTTTTAGTTATGTTTTATGATGGTACGTAAAACAATCGCTGGTTAAGATTAACACTCAAAATCTAAAAAGCTTTATACCATCAAGAAGTTGGGAATCAAATTATTTTTCAAAAATTAAACATCAAATCCAATTAGATAAACTAATATATGAAATCCGTTGTCTTGAAAATTTTTTTTTTATCAAAAATGTTGTTTTATTTCTTGCTTTTCAATGTATTAAATATCAAGTGTTATTAAAAATATATACATATATATATAAATATATATATTAAAGGAAAAGGATAAAATTTCGTAACGACAAAAATAAAAAATTATTCGATCAAAATGAAAAAAATAAAAAAAGAATTTATTAACTTTAAAATTAAAAAAAAAAAAAAAAACACATAAAAAATGAAGAAAATTAATGAGAAATAAATAATATATGTATCTTTGAAATATAAGATTTTTTTTTTTTTATGTTTTATTTTAATCAATTTTTTTCTTTATTTGTATTGAAAAGGATATTATTTTTCGAAAATTTTCTTTTGATTAACTTTTCCTTTGTTTTTCTACGAAAATTTTTCATATGTAACTGGACTGTTTTTTTTTTAATAATGTCGAAACAATTTATTACAAAGCCAGCAGATTAATATTTTGAGGTGTATATAACTTCTTCGTTAGTTCTGTATTAACAACAAATATCACGTAGTTCTATTCTAAATGCGATCATTCTAAAAAAAAAAAACACACGAAGCAGTCATAGAATTGCCGACAGAAGTTTATACTTAAAAGATTTAAACTATGAAATAACAGTGGCTACAAATGATGGGCTGATCAGTACAAAATGTAAATTAAAATATTTTTATTTTAATTTACATTTTGTACTGAGCAGCCCATTATTTGTAGCCACTGTTATTTCATAGTTTAAATCATTTAAGTATAAACTTCTGTCGGCAGTTCTATGACTGCTTCGTGTGTTTTTTTTGTATATTTTGCGCCGGCACGTACTAACCGTACCTCCCTGCCCAGAAATTTATCGGCAGGTAATCTTAATTTCACCGGAGCTACCTATTTTTACAAAAAAAATGTTCGCGCCAAATTATTTTGTTTATATAAATGACAAATGATTATTGAGCGGACCACTAATTTTTTTGAGTATTGAAACGTCAAAAATCATGTCAGTTCGAATTCGATTTCGAATGTCGAATGAGTAGAATAAAAATGAATTTTACCCCCTACAGAATTACTCAATTATATCATACAACGCGCCTAAAGAAGTATAAACTTCAAAAAAGACATTATATTTGTATAACTATACTATCCATATAGATTCGACCTATAATTATTTTTCAGTTTTCAGTGTATAATATAATGACCTCAAAGACGATAATAAAGAAATTATCATTTTCTTTTAACTTAGTTTTCTCATGCTGCCACCACTACAATATTCTTTTGCAGCAAAAAAGTTTATATAAAAAATTAATTGAACTTGAAACATTAATATTAACTTGTTATTTCTCTTAAAAATAAATTGAACTAAACAGTTTAAAAGCCACAAAATATTATAAGAAAATTAATGTTATGGTTACAATATAAAAAACCACTTAATTTTGATATCGATATCTTTTTAACCAAAAGAAGAAAAATAAATTAAATTTTTTTGTTATATTCTATTTTTTCTTGTGCAAAAAAATATATACATATAAAATATTGGTGCAAATAGTCAACGAAATTTATTTTCTAAGCATATATTTTATAATTAATGTTATATGCAAGAAATATTTATTCAAATATACTTAATTTTTTTTTAATTAAAATTTTTTTAACAAAATATTCGAAAATTATTTTCGTTTTATTTTTTTCATTTAAGCTTTCCCCAGTGAATTAATCTCAACATTGTAATTGTTTTCAAATTTTCAGAGCTACATCAGGGATTACCCTAAATACTTGAAAAATTAAAGTTAAAAATTGAAAATTATTTCAATATAATTCAACCTAAATTTTCTCACAGAAGCTGTAAATATTGGCTTAACAATCTTAATATTCCGCTTCAGCTCAGTATTAGTAACCGGAAATAAATTATGAAGCTGGACGCTTGATATATAGCATACTTGGCCAAACTGCGGCTCGCGAGCCGCATGCGGCTCTCGTTCTTCTTCACTGCGGCTCTAGCCACATTCGAAAAAATATTGTTAAAAATTGATTTTAAAAAATACGATTTAAAAAAAACGTTTTCTTATGTAATGTATTGGTTGTCATATAATTTTTCTTTATAAATAAACATGCATGCGAATTTTTTTAAATAAATTATGAATGAAAATAAAGATAAATGAAAATGACAATAAAGACAGTTAACATATCGTCGGTCTCGTTTGTCCTAATATTGTAGAAAAATTATAAAAAACTAAAATTTTAATATGTTCAAAGTTAGAACTCGAAAGCTCATAAATTATCCGGAAGGCTATTTCTATTTTCCCGAAAGTACCAAAACGTACTAAAGAAAATTCGAAAAAAATTTTCTTAAAAGTATTTTTTTTCAGTTTCCTGATTTTTGCATGAGACCGACGATATTTAAAACAATTTCTAATTGCGGCTCTCGACAATTCTGTTTTTGTAATATCGGCTCCTGTCGGGATAAAGTCTGGCCACCCCTGATATATAGAATGAAGTGTAATAATATGTAATTTTAATACGTTTATGTTTGAATTTTAAAACTTCTGCTTTAATGTTTATTTTTTGAAAATTAGGTATAATAAAGTTGCTTTCATTATATGCAAAACATTTTTATAACAAATTAATTGCAATAAAAACAGGAAACAGAAGATTAAATTTTTATTTTGGTAATTTTTATTAATTAATGGGTTTTACTGGAAATAAGGGTTCAAAAATATATACATATATGTAATGATTATTAGTTCTCTAAAACTATATAATAGAAGTTGGAAAATTCAGGTAATAAATTTAATTAAAAAAAAAAGTTTTATTTATATCCTATCAATATCAATTATCTAAAATTAAAGTATCGTTTCTTCTCTATGAAATTATTTTTTAAATTTGATAGTTTTAGAAATTTGATAATGTTTTATAAACATTGAATCTTAAATTTTTTTACTTTTGCCAACTAATTAAAACATTTAAAAAATGCAATTATAATATAAAACGTATTATTATATTAAAATTATATAAGTACAACACCAACGAGTATTGTGCATAATGCAAACATGTATACAAATTATTATTAAAAAATAATTGCCTGTTAGTTTACGACACGGCATAGCTTCTAAGATTATGGAAAAAAAAAAAAAATTTCATAAAAAAAAATATTCAAGGATAAAAAATGTCCTTAAAAACTAGCGATAATGAAGAAAATAGATATATAATTATATTATACAAACAATTCTATTGAATTTTAACTATTTATATGGCATTTTCTTAAATTCGCAATTATTAAATTTTTGTTTTTTTTTTTTTATATATTTTAGGTATAGGTTAATTTATTGCTAGTTTTAACATTTCTTTTCAAATACCAATATTTAAATATTATCGAACTTGGTACAGCACTTATAATAGGGTTCTTATATTAAATCTGTCTGAGGTCTTGTGTACCAAAAATAATAGCACTCATTAAAGTTGATTTAAATAATGTCAGTTCTTTTCTAAATTATTGATATTTAGATACTTTGTATTTGAAATTCTGGATTCCATTTAAAATTATCAGGCAAGCTATGACACCTCTATTCAACGTAGGTCCATTATTAGGCTTGAATTTTTCGCTATATAAGAACATTGTTTGACTGATATAAAATAGATATTCGAGAAGTAATAATTTTTTACATAGTCTTACAAGTTCGTAAAAGAACTGTTACCTAACTGAATATAATAAGTTTTGTCAACATAACGCCCATGATGACAATAAAATACATATTTATTTTCAGAAGGAAAAGGAAATGCGAAATTAAAAAAAAAAAATAATAATAATAATTTTTTTTTATAACCAAACCTCAATAAAATGATTTTTATATTCTATGAAGAATCCAGATAAAAACAAATTTAATATTTCGAAAAAAAAAAAAAAGGCATAAGAGATGACCATCAGCGGAAAGTTCAAAAGATATATAAATTTTATTGCGAAAAAAGGGCGTATTGTTGACATTTCATATAATTTTCTTTAAAATATGTATATATGTACATAATAAGAATGAAAGTTTTTATGTTTTATAATTTTTCTGCAACTCTATTTCATTAAAATTTAATTAAATTTCAATTATACTTTCCATTTGTTTTCAAACAAAAAATAGTTCTTTTTTTTTGTTACATTTAAAATAGACATTAATCTGACATAAAAATATTATAAAAGAAATAAGTTTTCCAGAGGCTTTAATTTTACTTTATTAATTTCACTCAATTACCTTTATATTCAATTCCCAAGTTATTAATCCTGTTGAATTGAATTATAGTGTTGTTGATTTGATTTATTATATTGATCCTATTATTAAGGGATATCTCTCAGTTGAAATGCAAAATTAATTAATATTATAAATATTTTTAACATTTAATTTAATTTTATTCATAATTAATAGTAAAAGAATATATTTTATTTGGTAATCCAACATCCTACCATCTACTTACTTATCTCTTTTTAGAATATATAAGTTAAGTTAATATAAGATATACATACATATAATTTAAAATAGATATACCTAAGTTAAGTGAAATATGTTCGATTTTAAAATACAAATTCAAACTAAATCAATTTAATTCAGAATTCGTATAAGTTTACAAAATTTTTAGCCGATTTCAGGGTCTGAAAATATTTTTTAAGTTCCTTAAATTTACATCTATTTTTTTACATTTCTACATTTTACTTATATTGCAATTTTCATGAAAATTCATTTTAATTTCCAACCCGAAACCTTGCACCTTTATTTTTTTATAACAATTTTTTAAGAGCGTCTAATCGACATCTTGTCACATTCTACTTTTTATCAGAATCTATTAAAACATTTAGGAAAGTGAACGAAATTACGCTCATTTTGTTTAAAAGACAGATGGACAGACACAAAATGAAAATATATTTTTTTTAATAGAAAACGGTCTAAAAAAATGTTTGCAATTTTCTAAATATCTCAACTTTAGAAGGTAGAAAACTAGTTTCGTTTGCTATATAAATGCAAAAATTTAATTGAAATATCAAAATTTTTGTGAAAATTTTATTCTAATTTATTATGTAAATGTTGCGCCCTCTCATTAAACAAAAAAAAACCTTGAATTTGAATAGGTATATATTTTTTGTATACATAAATTATTTGTTCGCTAATTTTTTTTTTTCTTGTTTAGGGCTCGTAAAAATATGTTTTTCTTTAAATTATTTTTTCCTCAATATAATTATTGTTATTTTTATATTATATTTTCAAAAAAAAAAATGGATCTTTTACCAACAATTTAAATCTTCTCTAAAAACAATAATATTTTTTAATCTAAATTAGATGGATTAGCTGACAAACGAATATATCTAGATTTATGTAATTAGTATTGCAGGTAAAAAAAAAGGAAAGGTATATTTTTGTGTAAAAAATATATTGAGTTATATATCTATGCTAATATTATAAAATTATGATTTATATTTTATTTGCGTTGAAAATCCAAATAAGATGTATTTTAACATAGTATACTTAGTTTTTGAAGGCTAAATTTTTATTTTGTACTGGAATTTTTTTTTTTGCTATTCGGTGACATAAATAGGAACATGAAATAGATATTCGATACTCTACATAGTATAGATCAATGGTTCCCAACCTTTTGAAATATTTGAATCCCTTGATAATGAGTTGAATCTTTACGTACCCCTAAAAAAGAGTGCATACAGGTTATAACAAACGGAATAAAAAATTTTAACGCACGTTGTGATTAGATACGCCTCGCTTTGTTAGCATCAAAATTGATACATCATTGTTTCAAAATCACTGCGAGTTATTTCTCAAGTCAATGGGTTCATCTTTTGCGTTATCAGTATCAGTGTCAACAATCTTGTCTAATGAAATTGTGAAGGCGTTTCTAAGCCAATTATCGACATTAAAAGTTGGAGGAATGATACCATCAAGATTTTTTTTTAAGATTTCGTTATGAGTTTTAATATACTTATTTAAAATATACACAATTATACACAATTCACAAAATTTTGGATAGAAAATTAGATTTCGAAATTATGTGTAAGCCGTAAAAAGGATAAACATATATTTTTTTCAATGCAAACAGTTCCACGTACCTCTCAGAATTGGTTAACGTACCCCCATGGACCCCAGGTTGGGAATCTCTGGTACAGATAGATAGTGGATCATTGCTCATGTAAGCATGATTTTCGCAGTAAAACGACAATAATATAGAAACCCGTAGATGAAAACAAATTTAAATTTAT
The DNA here is from genome assembly GCA_964007475.1 of Hybos culiciformis. Lineage (NCBI taxonomy): Eukaryota > Metazoa > Arthropoda > Insecta > Diptera > Hybotidae > Hybos > Hybos culiciformis. Next base: position 1,280,361 of record OZ023273.1, on the reverse strand, counting down.
ATTTGAACGAAACAGACACAAAAAACATTAAAGAAAATATTATCTTTGGAAAATATTTAATAATAATAATAAATATAATAATAATTTACCTATATATAATAAAAATAATCAAATTTTAAATCCTTGATACAATTAAGTTTAAATTTAATTTTTAATAACACTTAATTAATAATATATGCTACTACATATATTTTGTCTACATTGTATCTAAAATTTAGGTGCAATAAAGTGATAAATAATATTTTATAAAAATGTTATCCTTTAATCGATACAGTAATTAGCTCATTACTAATAAAAGGTATATCAATACTATTGTTCGTATATATAATACATTTTTAGGCATATTTAAATAGAGAAATTAAAATTTTTAAATTATTAATATTTATTATTTATGTCTGTTGAAAATTCAGGTATTTTTACTTTTTTTCCAGAAAGAATAAAAATAAATATTTTTTATTATTATTATTATTAAAAATTCGCATGAAATTTAAAAACGAAATGACACTCCAGGTAGAAACAAATTGAAATTCGCGCTACTATATAAATCATAAGGACATAATAATTATTTAGTTTATATCTGTTTTATCTCTGCTTCAGTTAAGTTCGCATTTTATTTTTTTTGTTATCGCGTTTTTCTCGTTTGACATTATATGCTTTTGAATATGCCGAGACCAAAAAAAAGTTTTGCAAATTCGGAACAAAGACCATCATATTCGTATGTAACACTAGCCGCTATGGCAATATGGAGTATGCCAAATAGAATGTTAAAAATCAACGACATATATAATTATATTCAATATAATTTTCCGTATTATCGAAGTAATGGTTCCAAATGGAAGAATTCATTAAGAAATATGTTAAGTGTTAATGATTGTTTTATACGTGTTTCATGTTCACCGGGGATTTCGAGTGGTAAAGGATGCTATTGGACTTTGCACCCAGATTCAATAGACATGTTCAAGAATGGAGGTTATGCAAGACGTGGAAAAAGATTTAAAAGCCATAACAGTAGTGATTCTTTTAATTCAAGTGCTTGGTACTGGAAATGTGCTCAGGAACAGCAATTGCAGGATGAATTATTGCGACAACATTTATTAACACAGGCAGCAGCAGCTTGGTCACATCAAGTTGTACCATCACAACAAGTTCATTTAGCACAGAATTTGAGCCGACAGTCTAATAGCTATACTTTGCCCGTTTCATTATCATCACCAATAGAATCTCTATCAAGTAGTTGCGATTCAATACCAGATTTGGAGAAAAATTTTAGAAAGAAAAAAGACTTTACAATTGATAATTTACTAGCACCAGAGCAGCCCATCAGTCAATTGAGTAATGAATTTTTATCAAGAAAAATATCAAATAGTTCATCGAGCACGCACACGAGTAGTTGATGAGTATTGAATTATAGATATATTGTATGAAAATGTAAATAAATAATAGCTTCAAATTGTTTAAGTAAAATTAGTAAGACGTTATTTGTTTTTTTGTTATAAGTTTATATACAAATGAATTAAAAAATATATTATTTATATGAATATTATTCAATTTTTAATTTTCTTGCAGCTGTATAAGAATGAGGAAATAATTAAAAATATAAATTGTATTTTATTTTTGTTTAATTTTATAACACTATCATACAATACATTGCCAAGGGCACAGCTTGATAAGTCGTTTAACAATACAAAAGTCCAACTCCTCAATAAATAAAACAAACATTTGTGTTAGTCACCAATAAACGATAATCGACCTTAGAACAAATGGACGCCGAATTAATGTAAAAATGTTGTTCTCGATAAAATCATTATGTATTAAATTTGTTCTTCGTTATTTTATCAAAATATCGAGATCTATAGTACAGTAAAATGTATATCATATTTTTGATCAGATATGAAACTGTTTAAATGCTCTCAGATTGAATTACAAAGCTTAAGCTTTCAATTAAAAATTTCTACAAAATAAAACTTTTAGCCACATACGGTTTGATAATATTTTTCGCAGTAAGATTAAAATGTTTATTTCATTTGTAAATATAAAATTGGTATTTTATAATAGTACAATATATGTATATTCTATTTTTAACTAATTTTCTTAAATTTTTGTTTCTAAGAAGACCATAATTGCTATCTAGAGATAATCAAAGAACAAATTGTTAGATTAAACAATTTTCCGAGTGATAATTATTTTTGTTTAGAGCAAGAAAAAAAAAACAAAAAATGAAAATAATAAAAATTGTGTTCAAGAAAAAAATTAACAAAACAAACGAGAAAAACAAAATCATTATTGAGAATATATATATTTATATAGATATTTTTGTGCTGCCTTATTTTACTATATTAACTGATTTCGCTATATTTTCAGCATAACAGCATAGGAAGCACACATAACAACTATACATAACTAATCTTTTTCTAATGATCTTAATTAGCACTTGGCTTAAAATACATCCCAACAATTCAGGGAAAACTTTTATAATGGACTTAAGTCGTTTTCTTATATAAATATAATATGTATATGTGTATATATCTACCAAAAATTGTACATGATATAAAAATTATATACTGTTTGTTTATATACAACACTTTAATATTATACGTTTGTATATTTTTAATCTATATATTATATTTATTATATATACATGCATAGTAATGGTATTTAATTTTTCCGTTTTCATTTTTTTTTTCTTTCAAGAATTTTATATTATCTTATTTTCTTCGATGATTTTTTAGTTCATTAAGTCTTTTTCTGTTTCATTTTATTGGTTGTTTTCTTCATTATGGCATAAAAATGATAAGAACTATGTGTATGTTGTATACTGCAAGAAAAAAAAGAAGAAGAAAAAACTTTATGTTTAATGTTTTACTAAGTATAATATCAACTTCATTAAATACCAATTTCAATATAATTTAAACACCAATATGATTATAAAATATAATTTAATATTTTTTTTTGCATTGATATTGGCTAAAAGATATTGATAAAAAAATGTTGATTTCATATCTATACTTGTCTTTGCTTGGTATGTTTAGGGAATGATTAATACAGACGAATTAATTTTAACCAAATGTTGATATATTTCTCTAATCCAAAATCTTTGATGATGGTTTGTATATGTATTTCTCTGTAGAATGTAAATGTGATTTATTGATTTCTGAATTTGGAATTGGCAACAGCAACGTTCTAAGCAAATTAAATAAAATCTAATGCTAATATAACAAAACTTAAAAATAATGATGCAATAGACGAGATATTGAGAACTATACTAAAAACTAAAATAAATTTGAATTGTTTTGAAATTAATTCTTGGTTAAATTTTTCTTATTACTGAAGTTATATTCGTAATAATAATAATAATAATAATAATAATAATAATAATAATAATAATAATAATAATAATAATAATAATAATAATAATAATAATAATAATAATAATAATAATAATAATATTTTCATATTTTTTAATCACATAAAAAATTATGTATATACAAATATCAATAGTATGAAAACTTATAATCTTACAATATTATTTTCAATTAGTTTCTTTCCAACTGGATTTCCCTTAAAAATTATTGTATTACTAATTGTAGAAAAAAAAAAAAAAAAACAATTAAAAATAATAACAAATTAAAAAAAAATGATTTAAGTCTTAAGACTTTAAGTGTTCTCAATGAATTTTCTATACTTACATAAAATATACTTTTTAAGAAAATTCTTGAAATGGATTTAGTTTCAAATTAATATTACCCTTAAAGTTTCGTTTCTTTTTTCTTTTTTTTTTTTATAAATCTGAGTTAATGGAGTTAAATTAATTGGTAAATCTTTTGTTTTAAAAATAAAAATTTTAAGGTTTCTTGCCACTAAAGAAAATAAATTTTATCTTATGTTAAAAAAAAAAAATGAAAAAAAAATAACATAAAGTTTCAAAATAATATTGAAGCTAAAAATTAGTTTAATCTCTAGAGGTTTTAAAAGCAAAATAAGTTTCTGGCTTAATAAAAAATTCGTTTAATATATTTTTTATTTTTTTTTAATTTAAAAAAAAAAAGAGCTTTAATATAAAATTAATTTTTATATGAGATATCTAATAATATAATAAAATATGTACAATGTTGTCATTGAAAAATGCGCAGTAAATAGAGCTACTAAGAAAATATTTGGGTTATTAAACGTTTTTTGATGTCCTTTTAAGTTGAAACGCTTAACTTAGTGTCATATTTTGTAAGGTCTTGGGTTTACGACAAAATAAAACACGAACTTATATAAAACGGGTTTTCCCCAAAAATAAAAACAAAAAAAAATGGTGAAAAATTCGTATCCTCAATATTGGCATGTGCTTGAAAAATGTTTCGATTTTTCGAACATCTGAATTTTGAAGTTATTTACCGATTTATTTCAAAATAAGATTTTGGTTAAGAGAACTTGCTCCGTCCCAAACATTTTTGTCCCAAAATTTGATTGAAAAGCCGTTTTAGATTATTTTAAAGTTTGATTTAAAAAAAAAATTCATTCACAACCTCTAGACTGATTCATACTTTAAAATGGTACAAAACTTTTTAGAATCGGTTAAGGCTAAGTGCACTTAGCCTTAACCAATTCTAAAAAGTTTTATACCATTTTAAAGTATGAAACAGTTCGGAATTTTTTTTTTTTGAGACGGAGCAAGAACAATTTCTCTAACGAACATTTGTTTTTTTAAATTTAAGATGAATTTGGAAAACATTTTTTAAAAAAAATTAATTTTAATATTGTTGTTCATTGGTTAGTTTTTAAAACCTTAACTTTAATTTCTGAAATTCTGGTCTAATAAAGATTGTCACACAAATTTTATTGAGTATATTCATCCCTCACAATTTTTCAGTCATAAAATTTATCATCAACTCAAAAATTTAGAAAGTTATAAATTAAATTATCGAAAATTAGTAAATAGTTAAGTTAATCAACTTATTTAAATTTTTTGGTTTTTTTTTTTTTTTTATTTTCTGAACTTTTTGTGGTAATTTTCTCTGTTGATATTTCCCTTCTCGTTAATACACAAAAAATTAAAAAAAAAAAATAATACTGAACACACTATTTATTGTGTAAATGGAAACTATAAAGGTAAAATTTTTTTTTTCTTATATTTTTGGGTCAATAAATGAAAGTCAGAAAGGTTGTGAACGTGATGCGGATTTTATTTACTTTTATTTTTTTATTTTTTATTTTTAATACGTAAGGATTTTACATTTATTCGAAATTTTAGAAATAAAGTAAAAAAAAAAAACGTAAAGGAAAACATAAAGTCCTCTTTTGGTATTAAAAAAAAAAAAAAAAAATTAAATAAATAAGTAAATATTTTAACGTAAATTTTTGTTTATTTTGAGGAAAAGCTTTTGTGCTAATTTTCCAGTTAAAAAAGGGTTTTATATTGTTTTTAAAAATTTTACCATAGAGAGAGAGAATAACAAAAAACAAAAAAAAAAAAGGATTCTTGCTCGATGAATAATAATATTATTTTATTTTATGAATTTTATATTTAATAATTAAATTAACTTGATTTTAACTTTAGAAAAAAAAAAATATTTTAGCTTCTATTTAAACAGTTGAATAAAATGTCAGAATTCTTATTTGTTTAACAAAAGGATACAAAACAGACCTTAAAAGACTATGTTTTTTTTTATTCGATTAAATTCTGTTGACAGGAGTCATTCAGGGGGGCAGATAATTAATGTATTTTTTTTTCTTAATTCGAGTGAAGGTTAAATCTCTGTTGAGAACTACCTGTGCATATTAGTGGTATAAAATATCGGATTAAATTATTTGTTTGCAGGTTGAAACACAGCGTTTATTGTGGCTTTAAATTACTTGAGTATTTGTGTTTAATTTCCCTTTATATAATGTGAACATTCATAGAACTAAAACCTGATTGATATAAATACAGATCTTTTTAACTCGGTTGAACTTTAAAACAAATATTTATTATACCTACGAACTTTAAATTGAGACATATATATTTTTAATATGTATATCTTGTCGGATTTCAATTCAAAATTTTATGTAATTTAGTTAAAATATTTATGATGATTCAAAGAAAAAGACAAGACCTTTTCTGTAATTATTTTTATTAAGATTAAAAAGACTTAATTTAAATAGTTTCCATTCATTGCAAAAAAGAACAAAATTAAATCTTTGAATAATTGTGCTCATAATTTTCAAAAAAAAAAAGAAAACAAGATTTATTATTATGAAAAATTTCCTTTTTCATAGTATATACAAAATTATATATATAAAAGAAAAGAAAGTAAAGGATGATAATTGAATGAATTTACACGTAGGATATATTTAACAGGTTTTCTTTTAGACTGTTTTCGGGAAATAGTTCTAGGACTTAACTAAAGGTGCTGTATATTATAATCTTTAAGTATCAATATTATGGATTTTACAGCTTTACTGGTTATTTTTTTTTTTATTAAAGTTACCAAATCACTAGGTGGGATACCTTTTAAAAAACTTAAAAAAGTATGGATTTGATAATGGGGACAGGAAGCTTAGACGGGATTAAAAAGTGGGAAAGTTAGAAGAAAATCATTTACACTTTTCTTAAAGCGGCGCAAGTCGTAAATCAAACGTCCGCCAGCTGTGGGGAACAATTTTGATGGGAGAGCATTCCACATTCTCGAGGTGCGAACTGAAAACGAATCTCCGAAGCTCGTTCTATCACATCTGGGAATCTTGACGAAATATGGGTGTGACGTTGAAGCGGTACGTGTTTGACGTGAAAATACTTGAAGTGAAGGAAGTAGGGCTTTGACTTCCAGGGAACACGTATCCGTTCCAACAAGGTATTTATAAAAAATTGAAAGTGAACCTACATTACGACGGTGGCTAAATGATGTTAATGAACTGGTGGTTTGGTGATTGTTTATCAATCTAAAAGCCCTTCTCTGAACTTTGTCCAGGTACTCAAGATGGGTTTTCTAATTTCGACCGTATGTAGGATTTGTAAATATTTAAAAGATCAGAGGGGGAAAAGTATTGTTTACATCTTTTTAGAAAACTAAGACATTTTGCTGCGTTTTTTGCCGTTTCGAATATTATTTTCGAGCCTAAAATGTCTAGGCTTCCAGATTTTCCAATACTTTCACCTTGAAAAGAAAATTGGGGATCAAAAGTTTTCTAGACAGTTTTCTAGAAATTAGACAGCATTGGGTTTTGGACGCGTTGAACTCAACTCTGTTGAGAAGTTTGAGAGATTATATATCAAACCTTAATTTTTTTTGCTTACAAATACATTATTGTGGTTAACATCTTAGCTAACATTTTGATATGAAACTTATAGTTTAATATTGATATTGCCCTGATATTTAATATTTATTGTCTTTACTTCACTTAAAAAAATTCAAATTTGAGATTAAGAATTTTTAGACAATCTTTAGAAATTTCAAAATATTTTAAAGTTAATCCCATTTATTTAAAGTTCACAGTTTTCTCAAGTTCGTCAATGAAAATTCGAAGTTTTGAAATCTTTAATGAAATCTATAACACAGTACTATTTTCATCATTAGATTTTCATCAGATTGTTTTTAAATATTTTTGTTGTTTGAAATGCGGATGTAACCGAAAAAACAAAGAACTTATAGATATATAAACATAAAAAAAAAACTATAACTAAAGTATCTATAAAAAAAATCACTATATTTTCTATTTATATTGTATCTATTTATTTATATTTTGTTTTTTTGTAACATGTATTCGAAAAGGGATTAATTAAAACTATTTCCGCATAACAAAAAAAGATGCAGAAATTCAATTAAAACTATGGTGAAATTTATTCTTTAGGTTATAAAAAAAAAAAACCTAATTCTGTATAGAATTTATTTTATTATGAAAATAAACCTTTAATATCTTCTCTCTTTTACTGTTAAAAAATATCAACAGTGTCGATTTATAACAAATGAAAATTTAATTTTAACCAAATATTAATGTACAGCTGTCATCCACATCGTATACGTAAATTAAAGTTTTGACACGAATTATAAAATCTTATACTCTTATGCATGTATATTTTTGGGCCAATTTTACAAGCGTGGAACTTTTCTTTTAAGGTCAATTTTAAGTTTTATTCCAATGTTTAGAAGTTTCAGCATAATTATGCGCTGAAGTTAAGAAGCTGATCACTACATTACAGGCCTGAACAAAAATTAACATAAAAATATGTATTTACATAATATATAAGTTATATAATAAATGAAAAATTATTTTGCATCATGATAGTTTGTTTAATGAAAATTATCTGCAATATGAATTTGCAAAACTTTATACTATATTCAAATTTATATTTCGCTTATGCTTGAGTTCCTATATAATATACTATGAAAATGTTATTCACCAGTTAGGAACAATCAATGACAAAAAACTTTTTTTTGAAACTTTTTAACGAATCGTATTTAAAGTTGTAGCAGAAAAAAAAGAAAGAAAATATAATTTAATTTTTTTTTTTTAATTCAATTGATATTCGCATCAAGAAAAACTAATGAAATTAACTTCAATTTACAGGATATTTGTGCATAGTAAACAGAGAGGTACCAAAATTTAAAAAAAATAAAATGAAAAACTAAAAAACTAGCTTTCATTTTCCGTATATATGTATGTTATGTACCTATATTTTCAATTAAAAAGCATGTAAATAAAATATTTAAACAACACTGTTGTGTATAGTATCCAATTACATATATGTAAATACATATAATTCATATAGATAGCTATATATAGAATACTAAAGGTATTTCAATTTTATTTAGTAGCGTTAATTAAAAAAAAAAATAAAAAGAGGATTAACAATATACGAGAATATCTTTGTGTTTATTATTTTATTTCAATTTAGAAAAAAAAAAGAAAAAAGATTTTCATTTTTTTTTTTTAACTGTTGGCGGGTGCTTTATTATTTAAAGCTTATTTAGAACTAGAATGCTTATAAGAAGAAAATAAAATTTCCACACAGTACAGGTAAGATTTTTGCACAATTTATACCTAGAAGATATTTTTTGAAAGTTATATTGAAATGCACTTAATAAGTACTAACTATTAGTTATATAAGAATGGTTTGTTTTAACCCTTTTTCCATTAAAAATTAAAAACGAACTATGTATTTTCATTTTGTGTCGGTCCGTCCGTGGCACATTAAAATGCTTATAACTATGAAACTACTTAGCTGAATTTGATTGTTTGAATGTCAAAATACGCGCAATTTTGTCCACTTTCAGTCCAGCTAAAGTGTGAAATCTTCTCGATTACGGGCTTAGGAATCAGTTGCTCTTAAGCGATAAAAATTTTTATAAAATTTAAATTGATTTCGGCCAAAAATTCGTATCAAGGTATATAGATGTCAATTTGAAGACCCGGATTGTGTCCAAGGATTCGGACTGAGGACTGAACTTGAATTTCATTAAAAATTTGTATATGAGTAGATGTCGATTAAAGGAAAAGCCCCTTTTGAGTGCCAACGATTCAGTTTCGGGGGTGAAAGAAGATTTCGTTGTTAATTGGTGAAAAGATTGAGATCGATTTTTAGAAAATTTGTCCGAAATAATTTTATGATATTTAATATTTAATTTTGAATCTATGCAAATCCGAAGCTAAAATTTTACTACTCTATAGTCTTCTATATATAATTAAAAACAATATGGTGAAAGTATTTAGATTGATGAACGAATTATACGTTATAGAGTTTCATTCAAAGGACATCAAAATTTTATAATTTCAAATTTTTAAGAAAAAAATATAGTTTGTTATGTAAAAAAAAAAAATATTATAACGAAATGAAGGAAATGAAAATATATATTTATATATGTATAATATATTTTTTTTTAAGATAAATTCTTAAAAGGCAATTATGGCGAGACAGAAAATTAATTTTGGCGACATATTCGAGCAATTTTATTTTTGTTTAATATTTCTGTTTATAGTTTTCTGTTTTTTTTTTTCTTCTTTCTGTACATATATTTATAAATGAAAATTACTTCCAGTGTGCTAGTTTTTAAACATGGTTTATTTGCTCATTTATATGGTTTAAAAACAAATTTAGTTACAGTTAATATTTTTAATAAGATAATATTATTTTTTTTTTATATATGTTTTTGTGGGTTTTAATTTTGATGAGAAATTATTAGTTGTTTTTTTTTTTAAATAAGATTTATGATGAAGCTTAATTTTTTCATTATGTTTGAAAGAAAGTTCGTTTAAACATTTCTGATGATCTGTTATTTTGTTAATTTTAAAATGAAATCGAAAAGAATCATTGCAACTTTTGATTTGGATATACAAAATTAGAAATCTAACCTTATTAGCCAATCCTATATATATAGTCTCATCTATATATACAACATTTTATTTATAACTCTATGCTTATTATGTTGTTGCTTGTTTAGTTTTAGCGGAAATTTCAAAATAAAATATTATAGATTTTTTTTGTTAATAAGGAGGAAGAGGTGATTTATAATGATTATAATTTTTAATTTTTTTTATTTATTATTAATTAAATTCAAATCACGATTCTAAAAATATTCAAGTGAAAATGTTATATATTTATATTTATATAATAATCTATAGACTATAAAAATATATGTATATATTTAGAGAATAGATAGATCGAAATGAAATTTAAATAAGAATCCTAATTTGTCTTCTGGAATAAATTGAAATCTTTGGATTATACATCTTTGTTTTCAATTTTAAAAAAGGATTTCACTTAATTGAGGGTATTAACATAATACCACTACTTTTTTTTTTTTCTTATTTCCCAAAAATAAAATTATGGTTCTATTGGTCATGAGATGTATATATAGTATAAACAAATCTTGGGATCAATGAATAATACAATAAAAAAAAAAAGAATTGAACTCAATGTAAAATAAATCTTATTGAAATTAAATAAAAATATGTATATATACATAATGCCAGACAGATAGGAATTTGATTAATTGTTTAAGTATAAATATGGTAATTGTAGTTCAATGCTCAACAATGTTTTAAAATCATAAATTTATTTAAAGTTTTAAATAATAATTATCAAAGTAAAATAAAATTACCCTAATCAAGCTGCAAAAACCAGAAACGGTGAGTATTATTATAAAGGAAGTATAAATAGAGAAATTAGTCCCATACAAAAAATTCGAATAAAAATAGTGAAACAAAAAATCCATATCACAACCGTATGAGATGATTTTTTTGTATTTTATAGACTTCCACTCTCACATAAGCTTTTAAAACTTTAAAAATTGTATAGAACTGTTGTTATTTTTGAAGTTTTAAGAGCATTTGTGAGAGTGGAATTCTCAAAAAAATACAAGAAAAGGTCATGGGGTTGTGATATTGATTTTTTGTTTCACTATTTTTATTAGCATTTTTTGTATGGGACTAATTTCTCTATTTATACTTCTTTTATGGTATTATGTTGAAGTTCATTATCTCGGTGAAAATTATTTCTAATTTTTAGAATTTTTAGTACACGTAAATGCAATATAATTAACGGAAATTAAGGGAAATTAAAATAAACTTTAATTAAATTTATATAGTTTATATTTTTAAAAATTGCGCTGTAATTAAAAAAATAATCAACATAATGTAAATAGCACAATTACGTTTTGTTATCGTAATATATAATGTGTTGATGTTTTCGTAATGAGACAAATTTTATGAATATGTTGAACCCTCATATTTTAAACCTTTATTTTTTAAGCTAAACTAACGATTATATAATTGCTTTGTGTTAATTTTTATTTAGATAAAAATAATGAACGGACAACACAACATATATTTTTTATAACCTTCCGAAATTAAGTGTCTCAAAAAAATGAAGAACTTCTAAAGGTTTTGTTTCACTCATAAGACAACATAATTTCATGTGTGTATTAAAGGCATAACAATTTGCTTTTTCGAAGTTAGTTGTTCAATGTAATTATACCTACACTACAACTATATTCGATTATTTATTAAGTTCTTCGTTGTACAATTTTTGGTTCATGTCATTTTTGGGTACATTATATACATGTTGATTTTTCTTTATATTTTGTGTTTACAATAATTATTAGTTAACATAAAAATCACAAATTATTGTAATAATTTTAGATTTTTTATATGAAATTTTAATTTTTTTTAGTTTAAAAAAAAATTATAATAATAAATAATGATAAAAAAAATTAATCTAAATTAAAAGTGCTTTTGTTGTTAAAACAAAATTATAAATGTATAAATACAGTTATTAGTTACATGCTAATTAAATATACATATAAAAATTATGACATTATGCTAAAATATTTATTTATTTTCAACATTGTTAAACTGATAAATTTCAATTTCTCTCTTTGACATTCGCTTTGAATATTTATTTTTTTTTTAATTCTCTATCGTCAAATCAATAAAAATAAAAATAAAAGAAAATCAATTTAAATACATATAAATATTCTAGATGAAAGAATGAAATTTGAAAAATAATGTAATGTATTGGTATATGTATATATTAATGATTTATATCATTAATGAGTCATAAAATATTTATTTCAAGAACGTGGTACTACTAAAAATTAATTAAATTCTTTATTTTTACTGCCTAAATAATGTACAACAAACGCGACAGTAAAGTAATGTACATAAAAACTTTTATTTTATTTTTGATTTTTTATTCATTAAATAAATAATAAAACTTTAATTTATTATATACACTAGGGTGGTCCTTATTATGCATTTATCCGAATTTCTTTGCTCCCAGGGGCTTAAATGGTTCCAAATACATAAAAAATAATTGCCTCAAAATTCTAGCTCTTAATATTTACTTTAAGATAGTCCGCATTCCAGTCAAAGTTTCTCATATAAATAACATGGGAAAAATTTCATTTGTTCTTTAGAATTCCGTAGCTCTTAAGCCAATAGATACTCTTAAGCCAATAGATTTAGCGAAAAATAATAAAAGACCTTTTTTGTATAGCGTTAAATTTACAATAAACCCGATGCAATTAATTAATTTTGATTCATTTGTCGCAGAGCTACGGAATTCTAAAGAACAAATGAAATTTTTCCCATGTTATTTATATGAGAAACTTTGACTGGAATGCGGACTATCTTAAAGTTAATATTAAGAGCTAGAATTTTGAGGCAATTATTTTTTATGTATTTGGAACCATTTAAGCCCCTGGGAGCAAAGAAATTCGGATAAATCCATAATAAGGACCACCCTAATATACATAGGTATTTATTGATTCGATTTTTGTTATCAAATCAAATATTAACAAAATTAATGAATTATATTTATTTGATACGAGATTTCATTTGCGGCGAGCGAAATATATGGGAAATCTTCGTTTGGGTTCGCTCAAATTTTATTTTGAATTTTATCTCAAAAATTTTCTCTCTCTTATATATATAGAGAGAAAATACTCTAAAAAATTGAAATTCCTTAAATAAATTAATTATAATACATTAGATCGACGGACTATGTGTGAATGTGCAAAATTTTATTTCGGTCGGTAAATTTTCAGTTCTTAAAGTTAATATAAAGAATTTAAATTTTAAAATGTATATAAATTGAGAGCTTCTTACTCACAAACCGGAAATGAAAGAATCTCATCATTTAGTCGAGATGAAAATGAAAGATACGGATATTTTGGCATTCAAAGAATTGAAACCAATTGGACAGTTCATTAGTAATAACCATTCAAGTGAAGGACGGAGGACAATAAACACATACATAGAGTCCGTATTAATATTTTTTTTATGGAAAGCGGGCAAAAACTTAATCAGAAACATTTTTTTTTTGCTACTTCTTCTGTTAAATGAATTGTGACCATTTGAGTAAAAGACAATAAAATGAAATAATAACTAACATTCGAAATGATATAACTATTTATACAATTTATTATAAGTCGTTAAAAAGAAATACGAATTTTAAATAGCATCTTATTTGCGTTTTTCAATTTCTTTAATAAATTAATAAACTTATAATATAAATATATTCATTTGAGAGTAAAATACGAAAAGGTTTATTTCATATATTGATACACTGATTATCAAATTTAATTACATATTCAGTTAATAATAAATTAAAGTGTTATTTTTCAGCTTAACTTGTAAATCTTGTTTTTATTTATTCTACAGAAGTATTTAAAAATATGTGTACCTTTTATTAGCTTTAAATATATACCTATATGTTTTAGTTACGCAGTTGGATTTTTTTTTTTTTTTTATGTTTTTCATTTAAATTTTAAATAATTTAAGAAAGCAATGAACTTGTTATGTTAACATGTAGAATTTTTGAATATTACAGCTTCTCAGTTTGGTTCTTTATTAAATAATTTTCTAACATTTTATTTCAATTTTAATATCATATCACCTTTTTATATTTATTTCCACTAGAAGAGAATTAGATATATCTGAAACTGATGGCAGTTATTAACACAGTTTATTTATCACAAATTTTGTTCACAATAGGTATAACATCTCGCTAAGGAAATCCAAGAGTTCAATGATTTAAAACAATATTATCGACATCGAGACGAGAAACGAGTTAATGATAAGGCTTCTAATTAAGAAAACAACTTCTAAGTTCCTATATATTTTGTGTCAGCTGTGTAAATATAGGTTTTTTTTTTAAAAAGAATATCGCAAACTTAAATAATATAAACACGTAAAATTTGCATGACGTATTAATATACATTACATACTCTGATGTAATTTCAATAAAATTCTAATTTTTGAGATATTATATTTATAATTATTAGTGTTATAATACTTACTTACCTAGAAGAATAAGTCACGGTGTTTTATTTTATTTTGTTATTTTAATATTTTAATATAATAGAACATTAGTGTTTTTTTTTTTTGCAATAATGGAGCCCTTCATTACACAAATGGATTAACTCCATAAAAAAAAGTCGTTTAATGTTTGGAAAAATTTGTATAAATATAAAAATTTATATACGAAGTGCTTTTAAATTCAAGATTTTTCAAAAAGTCGAGTTAATCGATTTGTGCAGTGAACCGATCAATTATCTTAGTGTTTTAAAGTTGTAAAGTTTGATTACTTAAATGCATCATTATTGTTTTGAAAGTTTAACAAAGAATAATTTTTAGAAAATTGTAAATTACAGATACGTTTATTTCACAAAAACTATAAGGATACAGAAAATGTAATGTTTAATTTTGTGATAAAATTGTATGACAATTATTCTTATGTTAACACTTTTTCTTCATTAATAAGATAATTATATCTTGCCGTAGACTTTTAAATGTACATAATTGAATATTTGTACTTATATCTTATTTAATTAAAATATCGGGGGTTTTTTTTTTTATTAAAAATAAAAAAAATACTCACTTTTCATTCGTTTGTCTGAGATGCATATAATAAAAATTTAAAAAATATGTCAATGAAATACTATGTGGATATAGTATAATTTGTAAAATCGGTAATTTTTTTTTCGTCATTAAGTACATACATATTTTTTTTATTGTAATTCCAATAATATTATTGGTAATTAAATGGAAATTTTAAATGATAGTCATGCTTTACTTGCTTCTAAGCGATTTTTTCTTACATAAACGTCAGCGGATTTTAAAAAACTTTTAGTTTCAAACGCCATTTAGTTTTTTTTACTTATATAATTTTTATTTTTTTATAATAATAAATACATACATATAAATTGAATTTTTTTTTTGATAATTTTAATAAATTTTAATTTCAAAAATAATAATTAAAGTCTGTTGATAAAATTGATTTATATATAATTATTAATCAGATCAAATTTGAAGGTTAATATATACTTTAAATTTCGATATTGATACAAAAAAAAAATGTTCATTCAAAGTTCTTTAACCAAACCGCAATGATTAAAAAAATTGCAGCTTTGGAGAAAATAAGTTTTATTAAATTCTTTTTCGCTTATACATCGAAAAATCAATATACAAACATTGTAAAACATATTTAACAGAAAATGATAATATATAAATTTTTTACATGCTTGAAAAAAATAAATAAAAAAAATTAAAATTCAAAAGATGATAATTATTAGCTTTCTGGTAAAATTTATAACTATATTTGTATGTACAATAAAAAGAGCTTTAGTATTTCATTTTTGAGCTACGAAGAAATGCCAAATTTAAATTTTATGTTTTTATTATTATTATTAATGTTGTTGATTATTTACTTTAGAAATAAATTAAAAAAATATTATTGTTTTTTTTTATCATAATACGCATTATTTGTATATTTATATTTATATATATTATTTTATCCAAAGTTTATTTTGTCAATAATTTAAATTTAAAATAATCTTCAATCGCAAGAAAAAAAAAATACGTTCTTGACTAATTAAAATTTCCAGCAAAAATCGCTAATATGTTTCAATATCTACTCATATTATTTTACATTATAAAATTATGTTCGTTTGGCAATTATTATTTGTGGTATATAATATATTTTCATATACGAGTATATGATTTTCATGTTGCATTTTGTGATTTATTAATAATTAAAAGCTTAGTAGTACATTGTATTTGGTAAAACTAAAAAAAAAAAAAAAAATAAAAAAAAAACACACAAAAAAGTTTATGTGGTATTTTCCTATAAAAGCGGTAAAATACCAGTTTATAATAATAACAGATGTTTTATTGAATCTAAAAACAATAAAATTATGTTCAAGAAGTTCAGTTTAAAATTTTTTTTCAAACAAATAAGATCATCGGCTTATAAGTTATAATATATTTAATTTTTTGTTTTATTTTATGAGTTAATTTAGAGTAAAAAAAAAAAAAAATTGGAAATCCAAAATTTCTTTAATAAAATACTTTAGTTTTTGTATCATATATATGTATAGCCAATAAAATGAATCAGGCTGCAAGAACATTTCAATTAAAAGAAAATCCAATTATCAAAGCAAATTATTTATCAAAATTAACTTTTTTGTAAGAAAAAAATTATGTTATTTAATTCGCGAAATTGAATTATGTTGACTATACTAATATTTTTGAATTAATTTTGTTTAGTTGCGTCAAATAATTTCGTATTAACTATTTATTTAAATGAATTTAATAAAAATAAAATAAAAGTTTAAAAATCTGTTATATATTTAATAAAAAATACAAAATAATATAAATAAATTAACACATACCTATATTTTTATAGTTGGGTTCGAAAATTAGTATTTCATGGATTCAAAAAACCATTACACAATGAAGAAATTTATAATTCTCCACCAAAAATTGATAGTGAAAGAATAACAAAAAAATTTGCCAAATTATGGGCAGATGAATTGAAAAGAACAAATCCAAGTATATTGAGACTTATAACAAAATCTTACGTATGGGCAGCATTACGTTTGGCTTTGATATACATTGTAATAGAAACATTTGGAAAGTAAGTGAAATTGAATTTTTTTTTTTTGTAAAAATCAAACATAAATAATATTAAGAATGAAATTTTTAGGGTTCTACAAACATTATGTTTAGGGGCTATATTAACATTATTTTTAGAGAATAAGACTGAAAATACCAATAATAACAAAACATATTTATATGCTGCCGGAGTTATAGTTGGTTCAATATTTCCACCATTATTATATCATTCGTTTGCTTTATATGATTTTTCGATAAGTGGCAGAATTCGATTAGGATTGAGTGGACTTATTTATCGAAAAATTTTACAAATATCGGAGAATTTAAATAATGATTCATTAAGTGGTCATGCAATCAATCTTCTGTCTAATGATATTGGCAAATTTGACAGGGCATTAAATTTGTTCAAAGACCTGTTTAAAGGTCCTTGCCAATTAATCGTACTAGGTAAGTTTCCGTTAATTCAAACCTAATAATTTTAGTTAGTAAAATTAGTTTTTCATTCTAGGATATTTATTATACTGCGAAATAGATTTTTCAATTTTTAGTGGACTGATATTTATTTTAATAACAATACCATTACAAGCTTGGGGTGCCAAGAGAGTAGCAGTTTATCGAAAGCGAAATGCTGTTTGTTCAGACAAAAGGGTTAAATTAATGAGT
This sequence comes from Hybos culiciformis, assembly GCA_964007475.1. Taxonomy (NCBI): domain Eukaryota; kingdom Metazoa; phylum Arthropoda; class Insecta; order Diptera; family Hybotidae; genus Hybos; species Hybos culiciformis. The sequence continues at coordinate 1,262,340 of OZ023273.1, read as the reverse complement.
GAAGTGATTCAAGGCATTCAAGTAATTAAAATGTATGCTTGGGAAAATTCATTTGCAGAAACGGTGGCAAATTTGAGAAAAGAAGAAGTTAGTGCAATTCGTGGAATTATGAGAGTTTTGGCCATATTAACAATATCTACAATCATACCAAAGTTTTCAATATTTTTAAGTTTGATATCGTATATTTATTTTGGTGGAACCATAACTTCAAGAAAAATATTTGTTGTTTCACTGTTATACAATACGCTTAGCTTTACAATGGTAACACTTTGGCCCCATTCATTTACTGCTTGGGCTGAAGCTTATATTTCTTGTAATCGTATAAAAGAATTTTTGATGAAAAATAGTGTAGTAAAAGAACAAAGTTTGGAACGCCCTGTGCACAATAGTTATATTAATAAAGGCTTTGAATTTTCAGAAAAAGCTTTAGACAATAATCATGCATCAAATGGTTTTGTTCGAAATAAAAAACCTGGTGTTTATTTAAAAAACGCTTTTGCTTCCTGGGATAAAAATATTAATATTATGAACAATTTTAATATTAACATTGAAGATAAAACATTGACATCAGTGGTTGGTCCAGTAGGTAGTGGTAAATCTTCTTTTTTAAACGTTATATTGGGCGAACTATCATTAAATGATGGAACAATTGATATTAATGGACGAATAAGTTACTCATCACAGGAACCGTGGCTTTTTGAAGGAACCATAAAAGACAATATTATATTTATTGAAAAATTTGAAGAAAACAGATATAAAGAAGTTATTCGAGTATGTTCTTTAGAAAAAGATCTTGATCTGTTACCCGCAAATGATTCAACGATGGTAGGTGAGCGTGGGGTTACTCTGAGCGGTGGACAAAAAGCTCGGATCAATTTGGCGAGAGCAATTTACAAAAAAGCTGATATCTATTTACTTGACGATCCTTTATCAGCTGTTGATACAAATGTCGGAAAATATATATTTGAAAACTGTATTTTAAATTTTCTGAAAGACAAAATTTGCGTATTAGTGACCCATCAATTACAGTACTTAAGAAATGTTGAAAATATAATTTACATGAATTCTGGAAAAATAATTTCACAAGGTAATTATCATAAAATTACGAATTTAGAAGAATTCAAATTCATTAGTGAAAAAAACCAAGAAGAACAAGTGAATAAAACTGAATCATCAATTAAAACAACTATTAAGAACGAACAACTAGGCAATATTGATGATGAAAATAGCTGCAATGTTGAAAGTAATAACGACCATGTAGAGCAGCAGACTGTAGGAAAAGTTTCAAAGGAAGTTTATAAAATATACTTTAAGTCAGTTAAGAGTTGGACCTTCGTTTTTATCGTAGCTACTCTATTTATATTTGGTAGAGTTCTGTTGGGTGCAGTGGATTACTATATTTCTAGATGGTAAATAAATAATTATTTTCTGCCTGGCAAAAAATGCAAATGAATAATTAATGTATTTTTTTAGGGTAAATTGGGAAGACAATATTTTGAAAAATAACACCATTGAAAATGGGCAAATTTTTATTAATGTTTTTCATTCAAATGTATCTGAGCCTGCAGAAATCGTGATGAATGATAGAAAAAACATAATACTGACATATACAATCTTATTGGCAATAACCTTAACTATAATGGTGGTGCAAAGCTTTGCTTTTTTTAACATGTGTTTGAGAATATCAATTAATTTACATGATAAATTGTTTCGTAGTATTTCTAGAGCTTCTATGTATTTTTTCAACATAAACTCGACGGGAAAAATATTAAATAGATTTTCTAAAGATATTGGCATGGTTGATACAGTATTGCCAAGTATATTGTTAGATTGTATTTTGGTAAGTAAATGAATGTGAAAGATATTAAAAGTTACTAATGAATTAAAAGTTACTTTATGAATTTTACAAATTTATTTTACTTTTGTAAAATAATTCTAAATTTTATTATTCTTTAATTATTTTTCAGTTTGTGTGTAATTTTGTGGCTGTATTAGCGATCGTATCAATTGCAAATTATAAATTAATAATTCCAGCAATAGTTCTTACAATATATTTCTATTTTCTAAGAAACTTTTACATAGGACCAAGTAGATCTTTGAAGCGTATTGAAGCTATAAGTAATTTTATCAGATTTTTTTTTTTTAAATTATATTAAATTTGAAATTTTCTAGGTCGGAGTCCAGTTTATGCTCACGTTAGTCAAACATTTCAGGGTTTGAAAACTATAAGGGCTTCTAAGGCTGAAAATTATTTAGAAAACGAATTTCATTTGCATCAAAATTCGAACACATCTCCGTGGTATATGTCGGTTGCTTTAGCATACGGATTCGGATTTTGGCTAGATTTTGGAATATTTATTTACCTTGTGCTTGTAACCTACGGAATATTAATTTTCAAAGACCATGATTCTACTGGAGATGTTGGATTAGCCATTGTTCAATGTATCACATTGGTAGGAAGTTGTCAGTGGGGCATTAAACAATCAGCCGAACTGGAAAATCAAATGATAAGTGTCGAACGAATCAATGAGTACATTGATGAACCTTTAGAATGCCCTGAAAATAGTAACACAATACCTGAGAAAATAAATCTAGAGTGGCCTACGAATGGAACAATCGAATTTGAAAACTTCAGTATGAAATATTCAGAAAACGGGAAATACATCTTAAAAAACTTAAACTTCAAAATAAAAGAAAAGGAAAAAGTGGGAATTGTTGGAAGAACAGGAGCTGGAAAATCATCTATTACTCAAGCAATATTTCGACTGGCAATCAATGAAGGAAAAATTATAATAGATGGAAAGGACATCAATGAGTATGATCTTAATTATTTGCGCAAAGGAATTGGAATAATTCCTCAAGAACCTGTACTATTTTCTGGTAGTCTGCGCTTTAATCTAGATCCATTTAAAAATTCGTCTGATGAAGAAATTTGGCAAGCTCTAAATGACACTGAACTCAAATTTTATGTTTCAAATTTAGAAGGTGGTCTTGAATTCAAAGTACTTGACGGAGGCTCAAATTTCAGTGTTGGTCAAAGACAATTGATATGTCTAGCTAGAGCAATACTAAGAAAGAATAAAATTTTAATTTTGGATGAAGCGACAGCAAATGTGGATTTTGAGTGAGTACTTTAATTTTTTTTATCAGAACCCAATAAACATTTTTATATTAGATTTTTGGTATATTTTTAATAATAATTATTTTCCTATGATTTTTATAGAACAGACAGATTAATCCAGAATGCAATCAAAACTAAATTCAAAAATTGCACAGTTTTAACCATAGCACATCGATTGAATACAATTTTGGAAAGTGATAAAATATTAGTTATGGATAATGGTTATTTAGTTGAAATTGGTTCACCAAATGATTTATTACAAAATGCAAGAGGACATTTTCGCCAATTAGTGGATATAATGAATACAAATAGTTAATTTATTAAGTTAGTTTGTTAAGGCAACACACACTTTTTAAAATTTTTAAATTCATAGTTATCACTCACATAAACATTATTTCTAATGAATTATGTAATTATATAAATAATTGTATGTATATTAAATTATTTAGTCCAAAAAATATATTTATTAAATATTTTTAATTGAATAAGTTTTTGTAATAATTGTTAAGAATAATAAAACCTTATAAATATTTTTAAACTAAGTATTTTATTAGTTCAGCTTTTTAGTTATCAACTTTTCACACAGTTAACTTATACTAATTGTCACCATTAAATTCAAAAATAATATTGCATTATTATATTAAAATTCTTTCACTATACATCTGTGATTATAATGTAGATTACATATAGTAATCAAATTTATGATTTACATCTTAAATAATTTTTCAATAATACTCCTATTTAAGTATATATTATGTATGCAAGTTTTAAAGAACACTCTTATTAACATTATACATAAATTGGAAGGCAATAATTAAACAAATATGATATTTAACAAGATTTCTTGGTAAAATTGTTCTAATTACTAACATTTTATAAGTTTACAATTTAATACTTTCATTCTATATATATTAAGTTGTAAAATTATGATAAAATAGTGTGGCAACCGGGAAAAAAATGTAAATTGTATAGTTTAGTAATAAACTTTTTGCTTTTTCGAAATTTATATAACAATAAAATGCTTTTTATAAATACAAGAAAAAAAAAAGAAAAAAGCTGAAGTTAATTCAATGTAATTTAGTTTCATTCTAAGTAGAAATTTTCGCGGTTTTTACTTGATAATTATTTTAATACTGTTATCAATGTTTTATATTGTTTTGGGTTAACTATTCGTTAAGAAGATACTTCCAATTCACTTAAGAATTAAACGACAATTTACTATATTGTAAATATACTTTTATAATAATACTGCCTAATCTTACAGATACTTAGGCTTTGAAGTTCTGTCATCATTGTTATGTCAAGCAGATTTGCTTTTCTAAGTACAAGGCAGTTGAAAGATTTTTTAATTTAAAATTTGGTTTTAAAAGATTAATGAATCACTAAAGGTTTGAATTAATTAGGTTGCTATTTCACAGGATTGAAAGGAATTAACAATTAAAATAGCAATCTGAGATAATTTGATTTTAAGGTAATGAGGAATTAAACATAAGTATGAGAACAATTTTTATTCACATATTTTTCTCCAAGTTTTTTTTTAAATCAATCTTAAAACCCTCGTTAATGGTGTTTCGATCAACTTAAAATTAATTTTTTTTTTTATCGGAAAGAGATAGAAATTGCATTTTAAGAAATTATATAATAACTCGTCATGCAACAACTCTCTTATTTTGTGTTCAGATGAACAGAATTAATTCATGTAGAAAACAACATTTTCGAAAATAGAATACAAAATTTTCAACTCTTTGTTGTTATTATTAATATTTTTATTTTCTTTTGCACAAACAAATATAAAAAAACTATGCGAGTATATATGCCGCTTTATAAACAAACTAGAAGATCTCAGTTTTTTTTTTTTGCCAAAATAATATTCTACTTTGTTTGAATTATCACCGTATGAATATTTTTCTAACGATTTTCTTTAATTATAACTGCATTCGTGATTCCCAACTATGAGATAAAATTTTCGTCTAACTATATAAAAAGCTAACTAGTATACTGGTGTTTCAGTTTTTCATGTATAGGCCATCATTATAGCATTGTCACAATATGAATTTCTGAGTATTATAGGTTTCAGTAGATATTTTTATTTTATTTTTATAGTCTTAGACTAATTTAAAAGTGAGTAAATTAAATGAGTAATGATATTTTATTTACAAGTTTTTTTTTTTTTAAGTAATTTTACGATTGATAAAACATTTAGCTAATCAAAAATTTTAATTCAATTTCAACCATGTGTGAAAATTTAATATAAGTAATTTAAGTTTGTGAGTGGTCCTTCTTTTCCCCTAATTTTCGTTCAATGCACAAGAAAAATATTAATACTACTCATGGATAGACGTAGAACTAAACTTTTACTCTTACAAAGCACCTTAATCGGTAAAGCTATACGTTTTATCTACAAGTTAAATGAAAAATAAAATAATGACGTTTATAACAGCAAACAATTGACAAAAAAATCATAATAAAGTCTACATGTAAATATTTTAAATTCATAATAATTATTATGCATCGGCTGTTGAAACATACACAAAATGTTAAAAATGTTTATGCAGATTCTTCAATTAAAATATTGGAAAAAAAAAATAATAAAAAATAAAATTTCTTATCATTTTACTTAATTTTAACCACAATACATTGCATATGCACACATTATTGTCAAAAATATTGTCAAACTTGTTAAAATTGCATTTGAACTTATCAAAATCATATATAAACTATTATTATACGAAGTAGATTATGTTGATTTCATTAATTTTGAACTGATTTTAAAAGTTATATGAACATAAATTGTTATATATTGGAATTTTAAGTTTCGTTTTTAGATTTTTAGAATTCATGGAAAAAAGGATACTTTAGATTAGCGGACGTATTAAGGATAATTAAAACAAAATCACTTATTTTTTATTTTTATTACTAAAAGATGCAATTTTTTTTTTAATTATTTTTTTTTGAAATAAATTATTACACCACCTTAAATAAAATTGAAGTGAGCCTTTTTTTTTAAATCCTGACACGTATTATTAAAATAAATCAAAGAGTTTAAAAATAAAATATTTTCTTTAAGCAAGAAAAATGTATGTTTAAGACTTTTCGTGCTATTAATCAGAATTACACTATGTGAACAACCCTCTTCTTTTGGGAAAAAGTCTCATAAAATAAGAATAAAAAAAAATTATTATTATTTACTTTTATAATTTAATACATTCATGTAGAAATTTCTGTTTAGATAAATATTCTTTGGAAAAGGTAAATTTGATTTAAAAATAATATAAAAAAAAATTAATAGTAGACTAACTCTTTAATTGAATTTTATTTTGTTTGAATAAAACACAACGTTACGCATTTTCTTTTATTGTTTGTGACAATAAATTCACCATCATTCACAAATGAAAAAAAAAAGAGCGAAATCAATTATTACCAAAGAATAAGAACTTTTAGTCTGAACGTTTCCAAAAAAGAAATTGTAAAATTTTGTATGTTTTTCTATTTTTGAAAATTTAAAAAAAAAAATTAAAAAATTCAGCCAAAGTTCAGCCAAAAATTTACCTTCGATCAAGAATAATAGAAAGATTCTGGAATTTGAACATTATTGCCAACATAAAAAGATATTGCGGACTCGCGAGATTAGCTTTCATATTCTGATTAGTAGTAGTACAGGCAAATTAAATCGAAAATCATCAAATAAACAAAAAAAATGCGAAGTATCTGCAACTTTCTATACTCATACACAAACACATTCTTTTGAAGAATCCGATGAGTCCCGAACATTCACATTCAATAGTGTGCTCGACCCAGTTTTGACAATCAAGTTTTTCAAATACTTTGTACGTATTTAAGCACGAAATAATTATGTTTAAACTGTTTAAAACTTAGGAGCAATGATGGATTTACAAATATGCACTCTAAGCTCGAGCGTCGGGCGGCAAATAATGGGCGGTAAAATTTCATAAAATTTTTTTTCGGCAATTGTATTATAATATAAAACTTTAAAAACCAAAATATATTTTTCGAGAAATCGAATTTATTCGAATAAAACAGCATTTTTCAGTTTATTTCAGCAATATTATTGATAGAAACAAAATTATAGTAATGCACCTTATTATCTATATTGATAGTAATTTACATAAAAAAAAATACAAAATAATATTATTTACATGTGCCGCAAAGGGTCAAGCGTGGCCACTCCAGCACACTCTTTTTAGCTAGGGACTCCTTGGTTTCTTGAAATATATATATTTTCAAAGGTCTATACCAAGTTACAGCCACTTCGCAATTTTTTTGTTTATTTTGGACAATTTGCCTGTGATATTTTTCAAAATAAATTTTTTAAATACATATTCTGTTTTTTAAAACAACATATATTATGAGACTATTAATGATCTCAAAAACCTTGAAACACCACGCACATTCGAAAATATACATATACATTTTGTTCTATATTTTCATTCGATGAAATCTATATATTTCGTAATTTCTTCCAAAAATTCCACTTTCCTTCTTTCTTTTTCTTTTCTCGCAACTAATGTATTTGTCAGTTTAAATCAATGTTAAATGCCTTAGCTTAATAAACATTTTATTAAAATATTGAAAAAAATTCATAAGTTTAATAATAGAAAATAAAATAAAATATATATAGGAAAAAGAATGTTGTATGCATATTTAAAAAAAATAATATTTTAAGTGATTTCATGATAAAAATAAAACTTATATAATAATAATTATATCTTCTTCCCTTAGTTTTGAATAACTCATATATATATACATTCATAATTTTATATAAAATGTTGTCAAATAAGTTTATTCTCATATTTTTTTTATATTATGTATATTAATCCTCTAAGCAAATTTGCAACATAATTTCATAGTAAAAGGAAAATTCATTATGTACATACATATATGCAATATACATTATATTCATTTAATTTATTTTAAGAAATTTTGAAAATATATATTGAGAATAATTACCGCCATTTCTAGATTTATGAAACTTATATAATGTTGTTTCTTTTTAGAGATAGCTAATTTCCAATATCTAATAGAACAATAGAATAATTATACGAAGAGAATTTGCACGTACCAACTAAACTATTATATAATTATATTACCTTTTTCGACTTTTGTCAGGATAAGATTTTCTTCAAAAACGTTTAAACTTTCAGATACAGTACTTAGAGAACTTGTATCACATATATAGATAAATATGATGTTTTAATATATTGAGAAATTTAAAGCTTTAATAATAAAAAATTCTTGAAAACTTGTTATAAACGAAAACCTTTCATTAATTTCACAAAATAAATATTTATTATGGTTGACAGATGGATGCAATTTAGGTGGGCTTCAAAATTGCAAAAATAAAATGAGTAAACAAAAGAATAATGTATGTATATAAACTTCTTAAATGTGTTTACTTGTTTGTCTTTTAATATTTATCTTTCTTTGATTGTTATTTCAATTAATTTATGTAGAAATTTCTCTAGGACTGATGTTATAAATATATTTTTTTTTATTTTTATTTTTTTTTTGTATAAAGAATTAAATATTTATTTGGAAATTTTTGAATGGGATCTTATAGAATTGAAAAAAGAGTATTTATTGACATAATAAAAATAACATCGGGATTATTGTTTGTGACCCCATGGTGTAGTGTTATTTATTTTCAACTTCTCGACAATTTTGGGGATATGTGAAATTGTGTAATGGGTGTATATGATCGTTATAGTAAGTTTATGATTATTTTGAGGCTGCTTACCGCTTATCTGTCTGCTGTTTTGGGATTAAATAACTTGAAACTAATAATAACTCGGTGTCGAATCAATATTCCCTGAAATAAATTTTTTGTCAATATTTATTTTTTTTTTTTAAATATTTTTTGAAGGTAAATTTCTTTGATTAAAAATAATTAAACGACTATTTTGTTTTGTTTTTTTTTGAAACCCCAATGTGTAATGAGGTAGATATATGTAAAGAAAATCTTAATTTCTGTTTATTTTCCTTTCCAGTTTATAAATTTATTTGTAACCTATATTTTTCGTTTGATTACAACAAAAAAAAAAAAAAGTCCGTAGTAGATTTTTAATTTCAATGTTGTTTTTAATTAAAAAATTTATTTTATTGTTATTTTAAATTTTTGTTAAACTTGTATAATTTTTTTTTTTTATTTTATTTTTTTGATTGCAATTACTTAACTTGATGAAATTTTGTTAATTTAAAGCTGATGCATTCAAATGCAAATTTTTGTAATTTATTTTACTTTGAAATGGGGAAACTTCTTAATTGGAACACAACATTTTCGAGATATTTTTAGTTTTGTTTTGTGCATGAATGCTTTTTGAAAAGTAACAAAATGCTATGAACATCAAAATAGTTACATCTGAATATAGATAATTTAATTTTGTAAGCCCCTAAGAATACTGTCATTATGCATTGTAGAATCGACATCTTATATTAAGTTGTGCCACCGAAAAATTAATTTTATGTTATCCAGAACACAGAGATTTCAAGACTTTTTTTTAAAACAAAACAAACACTTAATTAAAGTGAGACAAATTGAGAAACAAATTCCATTTCGAGGTGGGAATCGAACCCACGACCGAACATGCCATAGGACAAAGGCAATACCACTACATCGTTGGCCGTCAGATCAATCATCAAATATTAATTTTAATAATTATGCGCTAATCTAAAAATGCATCAGAAAAGAATATTATTTAAAATATTAAAGGTTAGCAATGCAAAAAGTTATACAGAAAATATTTTGGCTTGCAGACTATTTGTAAATTGCTCTATAAACATAAAAATCAACATAAGCTTACAATTGTATGTCACAAGCAATAAGCCTGCAATATAAAAATATAAATTTCTTTGGAAGTTTCAAAGAAAATTCACATATCATGGATGTTTATTTAAATTCTTGTAATTCTTGATTTTGTGGCATTATGCAATTAAGAAAAATATTTTATTTGTTTTCTTGTTTATTTATAAATTTTAATTTACAATATTATTCATGCAATTTTCAAAAAAAAAGTTGGTCCTTAATTCTAAAATTTTTTAAGTTTAAAGTAAAAAAAAAAAAAAAAACAAATTGCTCCAAAAGATAATAAACTTAAAAAGAAAATTTGTTGAAATTAGGGATTTATTTTTAACATGAGTTAGTTACTGAATCAGGTGATATTTAAACAAAATATATATGTTTAGTTCAAATATCTTAAATAGTTGTACATCAAATTACAATATCAATAAATTTTTGAACTTCTTTCAACGTTAAGTTCAAAATTATAAAGTTTAAAATAAAGAACCATTTTCAGTCGTTTAAGAAATTTTGCATATTAAGTTTTACATTATTTATTATATAGAAGGAGTGAAGAATAATTTTTAAGTGAAATTTGTCTGATTTGTTTGATTATGCGATCAGAGTGCTTAAAATCTGTTTGCATAAGGAAGAAAAAATCAAGTATTTACGTTTAATATATAAAACTCAAAATCTTTATGTTTTTGAGTTGTTTCTTTTATAATCAGCTGTACATTTATGTATTTACAAAACGTAAACTTATATCTTAACCCTTAACTCTTATAATTCCAATTCAAGAAAACTCTCAACAAACAAGATTTCATAGTTAATTGTTCCTTTTTTTCTATAGACATTTTCTTGTATTGAACAATGTTATTTTTGCAGTTTGATAATGTTTGCTTTGGTCAAGTTGTTTTCAGTGGTATTTTTTCGATTGGCAAAATATTCGTGCATTTATGTAAAAATATGAAGTTAATGTATTTATATACCTCAACAATTAAAATTATGCCTAATGAAAATGAAAATTCTATTAAGAGAATTTTTTTTTATGATAAAGACTTAAAAAAAAATCAACAAAATTGTGGTGCAACTAATGTGCAGAAATAATAAAACCGCTAAATCTGCAATAAAATTGAGGATATACCATCATGATAGTTGTTATCCTCATTATGATTATTATTGTTATTATTATTATTATTATTATATGTGGTTTCACATTCAGACATCAAAGTATTTTCATTTGAATGTATATTCCTTTCAAAATCAAAATTTGATTCACCTTTTTATTATTTTGTTATTTTTATTCAGTACAAACATACTTTTTTTTCGGGAAATTAGCATTTAAATATTTTATAAATGGGAAAATAAAATAGCTTAACCACTTAATTTATCAACAGTAGATTTTGAAAAGGTTTTTTTTTAGTCGACTTTATCCTTTAAATTTTTTTTTTTTTGTTCAATTTTTAGTTTGTTTTATTTTAAAACTACTTAAACTATAGTAGGTACATAACAACATTAAATGAATAAATATGCTAATTCTGATTTAATTAGTTGAAAAATTAAAACATAATTTAGTATAAATACCACATTATAATATGAACTAATCGTTTAAGAACTTTAAATTTTAATGAAAAGTATTACGAACATAATGTAATGTAAATATTTTATATGAATATTCTATAAAATTCATAATCATTATTATAACTATATATAGTGTAATGCTGGAATGTTAATTATATAAATTATATATATTTCTGCATCGCTTAGGTTTTTGTAATCAATTATGACCACCGACTAAACTATAGCCACTGAGATGCCTATTAATCTTAATAATGAATGGATAAAAATATGATGAGCGCAAAAATGTAAAGAAATGATGATAAATAATGTTCCCAATACTAATCCAAATCCTTACATTTCCCTGAACGTATATTCCCTTGTATTATTGATGCAGGAATCATTGCTTATGATCTTTCGGATCAGTTTTAAATTATATCAATATCTTAATTATCTAAAATCTTTGAACAAACATAATATTCATAATATTCATAGTGATAGTTAATTCAAACAAAACTTTCGTTACCAGATGTACACTTTTATTATAACTATGCGAATATTTTAGAAACATCATATTTTTAACTGAATTTGATATATATAAATATATCAAATATATATAAAAATTTTACATTTAATTTTATTGACTTATTGAGTGTTAATCCTTACTGCAGACAATTTCTATTTTCTTGAAAAAAAAAAATAAAAAATAAAAAATATAAAGACAGATTCCGATAAATTTTATTAACTTATATTTATAATATTGATATACCCAAAAATATTTCTAATACGTGATTTTAACTTAATAATCTTAATATATTTTTATCTTCTTTAAGATCCTCCCGAATACAATTTTTTTTTTGTTTTTATTTATTTTAGAACATTGCAAAAACAAAAAACTGAAAGTTTAGGGAAACTTTTCTTGTGTGCTAACGAGTGCTTACAGAATAATCTTATAAGTAAATAATCTAGAATGAACTGTTAGATTATTACATTACAATTTACAAATTAGAATTTAATTAGAATAGAAAATAATGAATGAAAGATAAATTAAAATGCTAGTTCAAAATAATTTATTTCAGTGAGATATGTGCAGTATACTAGTCAACTATATACCTTTCAAACAATTGATAGTGAAATTAATAATAGTAATAATAATTCTACAAAAGTTAGAATTAAAATATTGTAATTTTTTCTCATCGTAGCTATAATACTATAAAAACTATATTGATATATCAAAATGTTAATGATTTTTTGCTATGTGATTGAGCTAAACAAAGTTTTACATTAGGCCTCACAACAAGAATAATTAAAATTTAACTAACTTGGCTTATAAAGCCAATTTATATTGAATCATCAATTTGTTAAAAGTCTTGTCCAGTCCATTTGATTTGAAAAAAAATATACTCGTATATATATATATATTTAAAAGGATACTACACAATTTTGTTACACGATTTTATTGGATTTATACATCATGGTTAATAAATTATTACATATTGGAACAATTTTCATTTTCATTGCTAGTCTCACTCTATATCGGGTTTCTTCTTTTTTTTTCCGATATAATAATCTTTTAGATATTTGAAAAAAAAAAAGAAAAAAAAGGAAAATATATATTTGTATGTAGAAAATTTTTTTAGAAATTATATTGGCGAAAGATATATAGAAAAAGAAAATGAATAAAAAATTGTGAAACCGATCGAGTTGTCAAGCACATCTGGTTCAGAAATAAATTATTAAAACAAATTTCAACACATATTTTTTTTTTATTTTTTTTTTTTGAAAATATTTCTTTAATGCTTTCTACAAAAAAAAAAAAAAACAGAGAAACTAGAGAAAAAATTATCTGAATTCACTTTGAATTTATCCAATTTTTCCTATATATATATATATATATATATATATATATATATATGTACCAAAATTTGCAGTATACTATTTAGTTATAGTTATTTTGAAAATAGATTTTCATAAAAATAAAGAAGTCAACCTTTTTTTCTGAATATGCTTGTATGAAAGAAAATCCAAGATACTTAATTAGAATTTGTTCGTCCATGATATTAAATTTAAAAAGTAAAAGAAAGCTATATATTATTAATTAACATTTTAAGTATTAATTTTTTGTCTTATTTTGAAAATTATAAGTCATAGATTAATGAAAATTATAGAATTTTAATTATATTATATATAAATATAATAATCAATTTAAATTTTCGCCTTATATTTAAATATATATATCAGACTCATGAATGTTTTATATATTTAATTTAAAGCTTCTATACTTTATTAAAAAAAAAAAAATTTATTTATTTTTTTAAACATTTTACATGATAATTTTATATGAATATTTTTTACTAATTAACATCACATGCAGTATTGTTAAATATATGTATATACATATTATATATAATTAAAATGAATTTTTATATTAAAACCTCTGGCATGTTTAATTTTCACTTGATTTCATTTTGTTATATATAAATTGTTGTAAAAAAATTTAAAAATAACATAATTTTAGCGCACAGTATATCTGCACTACACCCTGGGTTATTTTCTTGGGTAATTTTTATTTATTTTTATTTTTTTTTTTTTTTTTTCAAATATTACTTAATCAAAATTTAATTTTTATTTTATTTTTTTTTTAATAAAAAACTGCCCGAATAAACATGAATAACAATAAATTTTTTGTAAAAAAAAATAAAATTTTGAAGTTTATAAATTTTAATTAAAATTTTATTAAAAGTATATAAAAGAGCTGTGAAAGACAGCTGACATGCAAAGCTAAAAAATAAACTAGGTATCTAGTAGATATACATATAATTAAATTATAGTATTAGCTTTCTACTGCATTTTTACTTATTCTAATTATTTGAGATACATTTTGTAGGAAGCATGGATAATATGTACACTTAGGAATATATAATTTATATAATTATATCGTATGCATTTAATTTTCAAGAGAAATAACAACCAATTGTCATTTGTTGTGAAGGTGAGATGATTTTGTTAGTATGACGTAGCACTGATAAAGAATGGGTTGCCATCTTGTCACATGCAGCGAATATAACCTCAATGTATTATATGCTATATAAAATCAGTTGACTTAAAGTCAAAGATTAAAAGGACATAATCGATAAATGTTCATTTTAAATTAAAAAACAAACTGGTAATAATGTCAATTGACATAATGTGCTTATTTTTTTAAGACATAAAGTATTATTAACGTTAATTTGACATGACTCTGTGCTACCTCATCTATTTTGTGCTCATAGTAGCTCCTACTTCTTCCCTATCTGTCCAGCTCTTTATATTAAAGTTTACTTAAACTAAAATTTGATTTTGTTGTTCCAACTTGCAGACAGAGAAAACCAATTTTAAAAACAACAGGTGAGTACTCTACACTCAGTTCTAACAACTTTATTAAGTTGGGAAAATTTAATTTTATTCACCACAATTTCCTTTCCGTTTTTCGCGAAAACCTAAAACGCATTTTACATACCAAATCCGTTTTAAAAAACATTTATATGGTTTTATTTTGGATTCGACACTGTTTTTAACAATTATTAATACCAACCACAAATCATTTTAATTTTTTTTTTTTTTAAATCCTGACTGACTAAGAAAACAAAAACAAAAAATTTTATAGAGATAAGAAAATAAAATTCGTATCACGTCTATAAGGATTTAATCGATTTCTAAGAAATCGTCTTCATTTTATAAGATGAATTACTTGGTTTTCAAAATAATATATACTTAAAACAAGAACAAGAAAAATAAAAAAAAAACCCCAGTAATTAATTATGTAATGAATTCTGTTAGATGATACCGCAATGCAGAGAAGGTGGAGAAGAAAGCACCCAGCATTAACAATATTTAGTTATGTGGGTTTCTTGGTTATATAAAAACATTTTTTTTTTTTTTATTTGGATAATTTCCAATTTATTATAGAATTGAAGTTTATTCATATAGCTTTTGCACGTCAAATGAAATAACTTTTAGAATATTTTCTTAAAGTTTACACAATAAAAGGTTAATGAGTTTAATATTATGTTATTTAATTAAGGTCAAAACTTATATATAGACTTTCTTACATAGATTTAAAAGTTATTGTTGCAATATTTTAGTGTTTAATATTATGTGAGTTAAAAGGAAATTATAATTAAAATTGACTTTTTGTTTCTGAAAATATGCCAGGTAGTAAGATTTTTATTGTGTTCAGACAATCTTAAAACACTTTTATGGTTGTCGTTTTGCAATCATTTTTCAACTTCCGCGGTTTTTTGGAAACGCAACTCATCTTTCTTTTTTGGAAATAATTTTTGATCTACAAGCCAAAGAACTCAAGTTACTACCAACCGAGCTGTCATCTCCGTTAGAGAGATTATGTTATTTTTTTACTTGCCGTTTCTTTATAATGCTGCTCCTGCCAGTACAGCACTTCTTTTAAGTTATTAATAATAAACTTAGAATCACCATCTTTAAATCACAATAACCACGCGTCAGTGAATGACATATGAGGTTAAGGGTTCAAGGTATATTACTTTTTTGGTGCTGTTTATTTTATATCATATCTGTATTCTGTATCTCTATAATAAATCATCGTTTTTGTGTTAATTATTCATTTAAATTATAAATTTTGGGACTCCCTATACTCACTATACATTATACACTATACACTATACACTATACACACTCCAAGTTTATCCAACCAAGTGGAAATAATTTGTTTGATTATGACATTATTGCCACTTTGAAATCATCCAAATAAGTTTTATTTAAATGTAAAAAATTTAAATCAATGATAAAACCTAGTAAAACTTCAATTCTCGTGCTCTTCTATACAGTCATCCCTGCACAAAGAAAACAAAGTTTTTATTTATATATAAATATTGTTTCGTTATCAATCATATTTCAAAATAAAATATTTCCTAAAATGTTATATAAAACCTACGTTATATAAAACATAAATATATAATAAATATATATGTAGTATTAAATTACTAAATAGAATAATAATTTGATTTAAAACTCATTTTGTTTGTAATAATAAATGAAAAAAAACAACAACATCAAAAAAAATAATAAAACAAAAAAAAACCAAAACATAAACAAAAACAAAATGTTATTTTATTATTATTATTATTAAAGAGAAATCTATTTCTCTATCATCAATGCCCTTGGCAGTTAAATAATTTTCATTTAAAGGAAATTTTTTTTTTTAAATGATGTTTGAAATTTCAAAAACTTAGAAAAAAATTTTTATAAGAAATTTATTGCTTTATTATTATTATTATTATTATTTTTCTGTTAAAATAGGTACAATAATTTAAGTTAAAAACACAAAGAAAGAGATTAATTTCTTTTTTTTTATATTTTCTTTTTTTCTTGTCCTGCTTTGGGCAGAAAATTTAATAATTTTGACTTTTCTCTATGTTATAAATAAAATGTGAAAATATTTTCTATAAATTTTTTTTTACGAAATTTTCTTCCATTATTTATTACTGCTCATATAATATTATATAAAATAAAAATTATTGTTAGAGATATGAAATAATATATAATATAAGAATAGAGTAATAAAGAGCAAAATATTTGTTTTTTTTTGTGTAAAGGATAATCACTTCCTTTTCTCGGAAGGAAAATTAGGTTTATTTTTTTCTGTCAAATTTATCGTATTTTTTGTTCCAGAAAAAAAAAAAACTGTTGTTTTTCTTTTAATAAATATCTAATAATATAAAATGAAAAAAAAAAAAAAAAATTAAAAACCTTGAAGTTAAAAAGAAAATTTTAAAAGAAAAGCTTGTTTATCAAAAAAAAAAAAAAAAAAGTTTATCATAGCTTTTTAGAAAATTAACCGAACAAATTTAACTTTTCAATAATTTTTCCTTTTGAAAAAAAATTTTATTAAATGTTTTTTAAATATTTTTTTTTTTTTTTTACTGTCTATATAGTAAATTATTAATTTTCCTTTCAATGTTGAGATTGAGACCTATATATATCTTTGCTAAAAATCTAAAAGTTAAGATTCTATATTATAATTATTTTCCGGAAATTGTCGCTTAACCACATGGCACAATTGGTTTTACACAAAAAACAAGAAAAAACAATTTTCCGGTGGCACATACCAATACTACTAATTATAATCGGCAGACATTTATTTTAGAACGGCTTTTCTTTTGTTTTACATTATATGTTTTAAATTATATGTTACATTAGTCATTATGTCACTGTAGTCACATTATGTCAGTAGTCACATTATGTCACTTTAGTTTTTGTTTTTGCTTATACAAAATGTTATTTTAAATTTTACAAATGAAATTAATCATCATGATTTTTTAAATATACAAGTAAAAAGTTTAATTAAAAATATAGAAGAAATCTTCAACATTTCGATTTGAGATACTTTACTTTTAAGATACCTCGGACACAACTAGGAGCTTTATAGGTTCCTTCACTATATTTTATATTAATATCATTTAATCATATACCAAACAGAAATATAACAATCGTCGAAGTCCAGACATCAGGTCGAATATTTTTCTAATAATTTTGTATTTAAATACACAATTTAAATTTTAAAGATTCGCATTTGAAAAATTTCTATATTTAAAATTTTAATTTTTAAATTACCTAATAATTTAAATTACCTAATAATAATTTATATAATGTTAATACTTAATGAAATAATTAGTTTATGATATGAATGAGCAAAATAATTGTTCTTTTAACTGGAAAATTTCAACTGACAATTTAATCTTGTTCATACATTATTTACGATATGTATCAAATATTAAAAATAATATAAAATATTATGTATACCTTACCTACTTAATACATACTTCTATTCCTTTTTTCAGTATTGCTTATAAGAATAACGAATATCGAAAGAAATTTTTTTAACTTAAGTAAAACGAGTGCTATACTTCTTGATTTTGAATTAAATTGGAAATTAATATAAATTAACACTCAGTCACAGATGGGTTGACAGCATAACAAGCAGTTGATAAAGTTGATAAAGTATATAAAAAAAAAGTGATAAAAGTTTTTTTTTTTTTTCGATAAAAATTGAGGGATACAAAGATTTATGGAATTAAAATTCAAATGATTTAAAATAATTTTTTTTTTTTTTTTTGAAAATATTCTTTCAATTAATTTTTGATTAGAAAAGAAAAAACTTTCAAATAAATGTTTTTAATGGCTGGCCATAAAAGTGTACTTTCAACCCTTTTTCTAAATATTTGGGTGATGTGAATGAATAATTCAGAATAATTTTTTTTTTTTTTACTTTTCATTCCATATGAATAAATAAAACTCAATAAACATTTTCATTTCTAGAGAAAAAAAAATGAAAAGATATATCTTTGTTTTCATTTTTACAAGAAACTTCATTTTTTCATCTTTCCAGAAATAAAGTACACTTCATAAAATTTTAATGGGAATAGGTCACGTCCAAAATAGAATTCGTGCGATAATATAAATGAAGTTATTATTGTAAAAAATTTTCTTAACCCCAAAATAATACTGTTTTAATTTTTGACTTACAAAAAATAGAATTACAATATTATTATTTTCTTGTCATCAAAAATGTGGAAATTTATATCCAATAATTTTAAGCTGAGTTCATGAAATCAAATTTTTTCTTCTTATTGGAGATAAATTATGATGATTAACATACCAAAAATGTTTTATTTTTCAGATTAAAAACCAGACCTTTAATATAATAATAATGGATAAAAATATAAAAGTTTCGTTGGGTTCTGTCCAGCGTAGGGCAGAAAATATTTGGAATAATAATGATCGGCAAGTTATGATAGAAAAATAATATAAAACGCTGTAAGTAAGGAATATGTGTTAATCCGCCACCGGTTCTGACATTATAATATTTAGTAAGCTCTGACTTAAAAATGCTGATTTGTAAGCCGTTAAAAAACTGCCATAATATTCAGATATTTCATTTGATAAGTATTGCAGCTTATGTTTAAGTTCTCTCAGAATTAGAACTCGAATCTGATTACACCCAATATCTGTCCCCTTTAAAAAAATGTAAACATTGTAATATCCAAATATAATGCTTTCAGGGTCAAGCTTTCAGCAAAACTATTTTAAGCTTCAGCGTGTTCAAAATTCTTTCAACTCTCAAAATTTGTGTATGTATTTGTAACATCTTCGGGTATATCTGTTATCTACAAAGTATCGAAAGTCGTTTAATTGAAACGTTGTTTTAAATTATTTAATTTGACTAAGGTTTATTATCGAGAGGTAAGGCCGTACTCCATAGTATCGTCGGCTGAATATCATTACTAACTACACCCGTAGTGCAATAAAAATAAAATTTTTATTTTCTACTTTTTTTTTTCTCTCATTTTATACTTATATTCTTCTTATAATATTTATTCATAATTTTTCCAGATTCTTGAAATTTTAGCAAACAGAATTACGAAAAAACAAAAAATTACATCCAGGAAGTGCAAGACGAATATTTTATATATAAATTTAAATAATTCAATTAGATATGTAAACAAAATCATCATCCAAATAAAAAAAAAAAGAAAAAAAAAGAAAATAAAATAAGTTTCAGTAACAAAACATTGAAATTCTTAGGAATAATAATATTTTTTAAAACAAAGAATAAAATGTTTATTTTAATGCTAATTTACCAAAAGAAAAAAAACGAAAAAAAAAAAAAATATTAAAAAAAAAGAAATTCGTTTTATTTTTCGCTTCTGGAAATTTTTTAATTTGCATAAAAGCTTTGAAAAATTTCATTAATGTAAGAAAAATTCAAGTTTGCGGTTTTAATTATTTTTTGCAACTAATGCATTTTGTAATAAAAAAAAAAAAATTTATACAAGTAATTTTTCCCTTTATTAAGAAATAAACATAAAAAAAAAATAAATTGTTTCAATTATTTAAAATTAAATTTTTTTTTATAAATTATTCCAGTTTTTCTCAAACTTTGTTAGACTCGTCACAGGTGAGGAATAATAATACAGTTTAGTGTATATAACAACTTTTGATTTTAATCTTCTTTCAACTCTTTTACATACAGAACTAATAGTCAACTTAACTAGTCATATTGTATGTCACACTATCTCATTTTTGACTATGGTTTACTTGATGAAAAATATATTGTATTATATTTTCACATTTAAAGTAAGGATACATTTACACTCTGTGATTTAAAAATTTTAAATAATATTCTACTGATGCCTTCCCAGAGTGTTTGGAACAAAATTACTGTCTTTTTCGTCACCGTCACCGTCGCAGACGTAAATGCCGTGTGAGTTTGATTTTTTTAAATATTCGGTCGCTGCACTGTCAAATATTCGTTGAAAAAAATATTCGTTGAAATTGCAGAAAATAGTGCAAAAATGATTTTTTAAATATAATGTGACAGAACTTTTGAGATATATAATAAAATACTTATCGTCGGTAGGCCAACACATAGGTGTTCAAACATAAATTTTACAGGAGAGACAAAAAACTGTTTCTTTTTGAACCATGTACATTTAAATAATTACGCCGTTCATTTAATCCTTTTTACCATACC
This sequence comes from Hybos culiciformis, assembly GCA_964007475.1. Classification (NCBI taxonomy): domain Eukaryota; kingdom Metazoa; phylum Arthropoda; class Insecta; order Diptera; family Hybotidae; genus Hybos; species Hybos culiciformis. Next base: position 1,241,319 of record OZ023273.1, on the reverse strand, counting down.
ATTTCAGTACCATTTTGACTATCTGAAAACACGAACAGAACCATCATGTTTAAAAATCGTAAAAATTACCGATAGAGGCTTTTGTAGGCCCACCGACGATATAATAATGTACTAAACATCAAAATTCTGTTGGTAATACAAATAAAAATACATATACATATATGGTTTTATGTATATATTTTACCAAAATATTGAGTATTACAAAATTTTTATTTAAAAGTTTAAACATACTTGATCTTCAAATTGAAATTTTTTCCTTTTTTATTTACATAATTTTATGAAATGAAAATATTTTGGATATTTATGTGTATATTGCACTCTCATCATTGTTAGCATTAATTTCTTTATTGTGCAAACATATCATAAGAGATACCTTCACTTTTCAGCACACATTACATTTTTATTGTAAAGCTTTAATATATAAAACATAATTTTGATTAAATGTTTCTGACACCTAATTTTAAAAGAATAATAACACGTTTTTTTTTTTTTTTTAATTCTAATACAATGAAAACAGGAAAAACAATTTTTTTTTTTTGAAATAATGTAGGAAAATATGTATTTTATATCAGAAGAATAAGAAGAAAACTCCTTCTTAATGTTTGGTAATAATTTTAACGTATTTAAAACATGAAATACCTGGGAACTGGAAGTTGTTGTTTTTTTTTTATTTTTTTATTTGAAAATAAAGTAGGATGATTTTTGTTTAAAAAAGAAATTTATTTAAAATTTGTGTAAATTGAAATAAAACTGCCTGAAGACATTATTCATAAAAATAATAAAAAAAAAAAACCACCTTAAAAAAAGATTTATGATCCTTAAAAGTTAAAAGCTTTCAAAAATCTTTTAAAGCAAACATCTCTTATTTTGTTAAAAGTTGGATTTGCTTTATTCCCATGTAAGACATTACACAATGCACAGTAAAAAATAAAAAAAAAATAAAACTAAATTTTTACAAAATTAAGAAAAAATACTTTTAGTCCAGATTTTTAATATGTACAATTATTTCAACAAAAATACGGAACAGTAGCTCAGAAATGAAGTATGGAGCTCGTATGCAAACTTTTAAATTTACAATATTTTCCGAATTTTTTTTTTTAATTTTTCTACAATCGCTCTCTATTCGAATACAAAATTTAGATTAAAATTCATTTTACGCCCCCCTTCGCTTCCTTGACACAATCGGGGACTTAACATTGCTGGTGGAAAACGGGATTAAAAGTATAACAAGTTAAAGTTTGAATATTATAAGAATTTGACGCCAAAAAGACGACAGAGCTTAGAACAAGAAGTCTTTTTTAGGTACTTTTTAATGAATCTGTATATTTTGGATCTTCAGTTTAATGTCGGCGAGAAACCTGTTAATTTTGTTACTGAGAACTAAACTATTTCTTTCCACATTTGTAAAAATTTTCAATCAAAAATGTTTCCACTGTTATTAAGGTTGGAAAATATGCCTAATAAAAATATAAAAAAAAAACTTTTAAAATTAAAATATTATCTTCTTTTTTTCTTGAATTTGAATAAAGAAAGAAATAATATTTTTTATTATTACACTTTTAAGGTACACCTAATGTTGCAGCAGCAGCAGCAGCAGCAAAGAAATCATATAAAACTTGAATATGCGAATCTTAGGTGTAATTTTTCTTTTTTATTCACAATAAAATTTGGAAGAAAAATTTTTGTAAAAATAATAAAAAAACATCAAAAAGGATTTACATTTTTATGTGCAGAGAAAAAAAAAAATAGAAATTTATGAGAAAATTTAAAATATTATTACAAGTTTATAAGAAAAATATATTATAATACATTACGTATATTTATATATATACATATATTATGTTTACATTAATTAATGATTTTGTTTTCTTTTAATATTTGATAAAAATATATGCTTTTGTTCTGCTCTGTATATTTGATTTATACGTAAAAAGATGTTTAAGTTTCTAATTATTATATTATATGATCCATCTATACATAAAATTTTTGCAGAATCATATTTTAGAGCAAACATGATGAAAATGAGGTTAATAATATATCATCTCTCAAATTTTTCATTCAGGTTATTGTCTTCTAATACACTAAGAATGAAAAACATTAAAAAAGTAAATTGTATACTTATAAAGTAAAAAAGAAAAAACAATATTCTTAAAATATTTTCATTGGGATCAAATTAAAATTGTGGCATTAAAAAAAATAAAAAAAAAAAATTATCATAAAGAAATTTAGTTCTTGGCAATTTTACAAAAAAATCTTTTTCATTTCAGATAAATTTAATTAAGTCAGAATGCCAAAAATTGTAAAATAATTAAGTCTCAGAGTTTTTCTTTTTCTATTAAGTTTTTTTTTTCGCAACAAAAAAGACTTCTGCGGTGGTAAAATTGAAATAAGATTTAAATTTTTATTTTTTTTTTATAAACCTATATATGTATTTTAATGATATGTTATTTTTCAAGAATTTGTCCACTTGTTTTTGAAAACCTTTTGATAAATTTTTTTATTTGGTTAAATTAACATTTAAAGTAAGTGCATGTATAAGTATATAGGACAACTCGGGAATATTCGAAACTAAACTGTAGTGCAATGATCGACAATTTTATAATTAATCTTAAGATTACGTTGTAATCAATTCAAAAATGTCAATAATTGAAATCATAAAGCTTATTAAATTTATTTCAATTCTATTTGACAAAGCAAGATATTCAAGAGTTCAATAGCTCTACTTCAAAATAGTCTAATATTTATATTATATTATATGTATATACATACTTATATAATACATCCTTAAAAAAAATCCAAATAAGATATTTTATTATATTTGATCATCTTTTATTATTAACAAAAAAAAAAAAAATGTTTAAAAATTATTTTCTATTCCTTTTTGTGAAGTTCATAAAAAAAAAATTGTGTGCATAATAAATGCAATAAATCGCTGTTATAATATTTAACGAAATGAAATGTATGTTGTTTCTTTTTTTTTTTTTTCAAAATCTTTTTTTGAATTATGCAATTTTTATCAAAAAAAAAATTATTCTTGTTGCATAAAATTTTTGGCATTCAACATTTTCAATTCAGTAATACATATATATTTGACACACGAAATCTTTCGCATTATAAATTGAAAACTTCCTTCCTGTTAAAAAAAAAAAAACGAAACGAAACGAAACGAAAAATAGAAAATAACATAATCTACGTACACAACATTGAATATATATATATAAATTTTCCAAAAAAAAAAAAAAAAAACAATGAAAATCTAAAACCTTAAATTTTTATATTTCAAAGCAAGTTATATGAATAATAATGAAAGATGAAATTTCTGTTCTTATTTTTAGCAATTTTAGTCAATAAATTAATCGGTGGTAATGCAACTTCTAAGACTAGAACCAGAAAAAATATATAAATTTATTAATACAAAATTAATTTCACAGCGTCAAAAATTCAAATTTCATTCAACTTAAATATCAAACTAATACTTTATATTTCTTTCAAGCGCTTGACACCAGGCCGAACCAATTCAATAATTATAACGCTCTCAAATTATTTAAATTTACTCTATCCGAAATTTACCAACTTTTGCTGATGCCCGTGTTTAAATCTTTACTAATCGCCTTCTGATTCAAGAAGAATCACTCAACTACTTCTTTAAAAATAATCTACTTTATTAACTTTTAAATATCTTCTATTTCTTTCTTTCCCCACATAACTATCTCATTTGCACATGTGATAATAATTCCTGACGAGTCAGAATAATCTGTTTAGTCAGTTTCCTAGCTAAATCGTATTTATTTTGCGTCACTACGCTGTACCATCAGCAAAAGAAAGCCATTCAGAATTTGATTGACTTTACGACCATGATCAGTAACAACCTCGACGGGATTTTGTCAAGTTTTCAATAATTTCAAGTAAATCATTATTCTCCAATAATAAATAAGAAATAGATTTCATAAGTTTCGTAATTGAATATATAAAATATAATTGCTTTCAGGTTCCATTAACAAAGTATAAAAAGATTTTTTTTTTCCCAAATTCTGCCAATCTGTCCAAATAAAAAATACAAATAATATTTAATTTCTTGAAAACTACAAAGAAATTGATTTTAGTAAAAAAAAAAAAATCAAACCTGTCTGTAAATCGTGCTTAAATGCAAATAAATAAAAAAATAAAAGTTTCTAATTTCTATTCCAGAAAAAAATTTTCCATCATTATTATGTAGGTACTTTGATCATTTTTCTGAGCAAAAAGTGTATTTTGAAAAAGTCTATTAACCTACTACTATAAGTAAAACGACGTACATACATATTTGTATAAAATTATCAATTTTTTAAGAAAGGAGATAAGAAAATAAAAATTTTTTTCTGAAGCGTCTTAATTCTGATAAATTGACTTTAATTTTTTTTATTTATTTTACGGAATTTTTTTTTTTCTTCAAGGATTATTAAACAAAATTTCTTTGATTTATATAAAATATAAATATTTTTTTTTTTATTTTTTTTTTTTTTTGTTGAAAACGTGTCAAATTTTATTTGTAAATTTGTCAACTCAAAAATTTGAATATTCTTTTTCATCATTTATTCAAATTTTTTGAGTGAAAAATTGTATTTTCCCTTCAGAAATTTTTGTGTATATACATATATATTTATAGATATACCAAAGTAAAAAGGTTACAAAAAATAAATACTTTTATTTTTTTATTTTAAATGCGAATAGAAGAGACAGAATTTAGAAAACGAATACTTTTTTTTTATTATTATTAAATCATGAAAAAAAAGGAATTATAAATATATAAAAGCTTTCATTTAAAATAGGCAAATTTTTCATATGGTCATGATTTTTCAATGAATGAAATATGAGATACACTATTAACGTGTAGAAAATTATTTATTGTTATTTATTCCAACTTTGATTCTTTCCGGATTTTAAGATTAAGTTTTTATATTATATATATATCTTAAAAATAAATATATATGTGATGATTTCAGAAAGATTAAAAGCATTTATTGTTGTATTAATTTTTTTTTTAACATTTCTTAGAATAGTTGGGATATAGTTAACAACACATCAAATTAAGATTCCGATATGATTTAACAATTGAGTTTTTTTTTTTTTTTTATATTTTAAGCATTAACTTTTCGAAACTATTTGGTGGCATAAAGTAAAAAAAGAAAAAATTTGGTGGCAAATAAAGAAAAAAAATGTCAAAATAAGACAATCACATAAATCTATGAAATTCACTTCACATATTATATATGATTTAAAACATTCACTCGCTGACGAGATATAGAAGTATGCTAATGCTTTATTTTACATATATTATATTTCCTAGATATGGTCATTATATATATATTGTATTCAAGGACTTATGTCATTTTGACATTTAAACTAATATGTTATGTTAAATCATTTTATTCAAATTTTTTTCAATATATTTATTGCATTTTATTTATGGGGTCTGGTCTGATGATTTCTGACTTTCAACCTATTTCATATAATACGATTGAACAACCAGATTTTTATACAAATATTGTCAATAAACTAGATTTGAAATAAATTTCCGCCTGAAATTACTATTATATACTTAGTAGAATATACTAAAAAAAAAAATCTAATTTATTTGCTTCACAATCTCAGTAACTAACGAATTTGTTTGAACTTTTTCAATATCTTTTTTTTTTTTTTTACGCTGTTGTTTATCATGAAAAAGAAATTTTCAATGGTCATGACATGAATCTATAATTTCTTGATTTTCCAACACAAAACTTTCGTAGCAGCAGCAAACAGAAAAACATTTATAGAAAAAAGTCTAGCCACAAAATAAAAGAAGAATATAATTCTTTACAATCATCAACTTTAAACTCTTTTGTCTCTAAAGCTTCATTCTGAAATAACATTGATAAAAACGAGTTGGGATTTATCTATGTCCCATTTTTTTTTTCATATTTTTTTGTTCCTGTACATTTTAATATATACATACATATATGTATATATTATAGTTCTAACAAAATATACAAAAGGATCATCTGTCAGGGATTTGCAACTTTACAAAAAGAAACTTGACTTGAATAATTTAAGAATGTGCAGAGCAAAAAAAAAAAAAATGTAAATTTAGATAAATGCAAAGAAAAAAGAAATATATATTTATTATATACATATAATATTATACATAAAAATACATATAATATATATTTTTGAACTGTAACATAAAACTTATTTGATTTTTATTATTTTGGGTCTTTGGAACGAATTGCATAAGGATAATTCGAAATAATCCTGAGATTTGAAAAAAAAAAAAAAATAAATAAAATTATTACATTGTTCTAAATTTTATATGCTATATATTACAATAATGAAGATCGATGCGGACTGAAGTTGCATAAAACTTTTTCTGTAATACTAATAAACGACCAAGTTTTTAAATTTGAAGTATATATAGAAAGTTCTTTAAATCCCGTGCTGTTTAAGAGTAAACCAGTACTTTAATTCGCATAAGTGAATATAATAGTATATACTATATATAATATAAAAATTTCAAACTTCAATTGTTTCATTATGTGTATAAATAGTTTCTATATAATGTAGTAATTATATGGTTCTCAAAATTTCAGAATTTTCATCAATTGAACCCCGAATTATTCACAATTTTAAAAGATTCTTAAATTATGACATGTTTTAACTAAAATCGTCAACCTGAAATGGCATTTCAATATCGTTTCTAGATTAATATCGATTAGTAATTTATCAATATTATTTTTTTTTTAATTTCCCAACCAGAAATCACACTTTTATAATATATATATATATACAACAGATACATCCATCTTAACATGAGATAAATATTTTTCCACTTGATCTATTGGAGTATTAACCTCTATGTAGTCTCATGTTTTCACATAACTTTATAGTATCATATACCTACTATTCATACATTTTTTTTTACATAAGTTTTGTTATTTTTTTTTTATTTAAAATTTTACTCAATGTCATAACAGGAAAAAAAAACTTTTTTTTTGTAAAAGTATTATTTTTTTTTTAACATCAATCACGTAATAATTTAATCCTTTTAAAGTGTCGGAATAAATTGTGAAGATGAATAAAATATTGAAAAAGAAACTTCGAATTTCTTACCTAGAATATTTTTTTTTTTCTTTTCTTCTAAATCTCATTAAGAAAAGGAAATTAAAAGAAAATATTTGAAAGAAAAGCAAATCATCATAAACATTTTCAAAATAGTACTTAGAGAAGTGACACTATAAAAAAAATTTCTAAAGAAAAATAAATTACTTAACAATTTTTATTTCTATTTGATTTGAAATGTGAAAACTTTATATATGATTCTTTTTTTTATTTTCTTTGACCTTGTTTTTAAATTAATTTTTGTTAAAAATATTTATATTATTTTAATTCAAAATTGTTAGAATCATATCATGATCTATTGATAATATCTAACTATATATTTGTTCGACAAAGTCAAAGTAGTGTCCGTAGTTGGGAATTTAATTCACAACGATTGTTTTTCAAAAATTATAGTTAATACTGAAAAGAAATCTTTCTGTATGTCAAAATAACATTTGATAATAATGATATTATAATTCTTATAAAAATATAAATAATTTATTGTCAAAGAATTAATTTTTCTGTCAAAATGTTAAAAATTAAATCAAATGCTGCATAGGAGATAAGTTGATGCAAAATATGCTTGAAACGTAGAAACTTAATTTTCATATTTTTAGGTATTTTTCATGCATCGAAAATTGGGGAATAACTATAAAAATGCGATATTTTTTTCTTAGTATGTGCTAAAAATTTTGCATTTATTATTAAATACATATTAATAACCCGTCTATGTGGCAAATTAATTGTAGCAAAATTTGCTATTAGAAAATTATAAAAATGAGTTTCTGTAATTTTTATGACAAATATTGCTATAATCATTTATGAACAAATATATTAAAAATTTAAACTATTTCTATTTTACCTTGCTATGACAAAATACCAAATTTTGATAGCCTCATTCACTGCTTCGATCTGAAAAATAGCACATGTTTTTTCAGTGTGTGTATTTTAGGAATTTTTTTTAATCCAAGTTCTTCTCAGAGTCTGTCTCTAGACTACTTTTTATATTTTTATTTATATTTTTATTAAAGTTTAAAACATCCATCATTTGATCCCTTTTCCAATTTATTTTTTAAAATTTTTTTAATTTTATTTTGTTTAAAATAAATAATATATAATTTTCTTATTAATTATTTAAAAAAAAAAAAATGTATATTTTTGTCCAGACATTAATCCTTCATAGTGTATGTTTTTAATTAAAAAAAAAAATTGGTCTGTTTTTGGGATTTATTTTAATCGATAATAAAAGTTCATTGAAGCCTAGATAAAATTTTTTTGTAACAAAAAAAAAATTAAATATTTAAAAATCAAATTTATTTGTTTATTTTTTTTTTTAATTGCTGTTTTTTGTTTTTTTTTTTAAACCAATAATGTCATAATCATTTAACCAGAAAACATAAAATACCATGTAGTTATTTTGGCATAATGTTTAAAATGGCAAAACAAAAAAAAAATGTTTTCAATAATTAAATATTTGTCATTTGCAGTATTAAAAAAAAAAAATTATATAAAAAATAATAATATTTCATGTTATGCAATAATTAAGCTAATAAATAATAAAAAGAAAAACAATAAATTAAGTAATGTGTAATATAAAAATAAAAAATAAAATTAAAGATAAATAAAAAAAAATGTAAATTTTACATTTATTACAAAAGTATTAAATTATGTAAATTATAACGAAAAAAAAATATGTCTTTTATAAAAGGGTCATATAGTGATAAGGGACATAAACATAGTTTAAAAATAATGATGTTGTTCTTTTTTTCTTTTTTTTTTTATTAAAGTTACCAAATCACTAGGTGGGATACCTTTTATACTAAAGAAGTATGGATTTGATAATGAGGACAGGAAGTTTAGACGGGATTAAAAAGTGGGACAGTTAGTAGGTAATCATTTACACTTTTCTTAAAACGTCGCAAGTCGTAAATTAAGCGTCCACCAGCTGTCGGGAACATCTTTAATGGGAGAGCATTCCACATTCTCGAGGTGCGAATTGAAAACGAATCTCCGACGCTCGTTCTATCACATCTGGGAATTTTTACGAAATATGGGTGTGAAGTTGAAGCAGTACGTGTTTGGCGTGAAAATACTTGAAGTTGAGGAAGTAGGGCTTTTACTTCCAGGGAACACGTATCCATTCCAAAAAGGTATTTATAAAAAATGGAAAATGAACCTACATTACGACGGTGGTTTATATTGTGGCTTCAATTTTTACTGACTTGATGCTTAAGACGTTGAAAGAGAAATGCGTCAACTGATAAAAATTTTTTTAAATCTAAATACATGTATTATTTATGCTAGCACCAGTTGAATGAGAATGAAATTAAAGTTTTCTCATAGAGAAGTTAAAAAAAGTGTTTATTATATTTTCATGGAAATATCAATCAGTATGATGAGATAAAAAATTAATGATCTTGTAAGCTGTAAAACATAATCCGGTACTTGAGTTTACGTGAAAGAATCTGTTTGTTGTTGAAATTAGAAAATTTAGTAATCTGTCGAGAGAAGATTTGTAAACTCTATAGTAATATTAAGTGACCTTTAATTAGCACATTACTAGATATAGATATAGCAAATCAAATATGTTTTTTATCTTCAACAAATTTTTATTTAAAAAAAGTCAAGTCTTTGTTATGTTTCAAACTTAAAAGTTGAGTTTTAATATTGCAAATTTTTGATTTTTCTTAAAATATGAGGAACAAAATTAACCATCAGGGCAAAAAAAAAAAAAACATTGATCATATTTTTAGTATTTATAGAGAAAATGATTTTATTTAGATAAAAACATGAATCATTAATTCTTTTTTTTAATTTTAAACTTTAATTCCGTTTTGAATAACTTTTAAAAATTCCTAATTACAAATTAACCCCAAAAAAAAATTTTGTTTTGATGCATGAGAATTCCCAGACACTGTTTTTTAATTATTTTTCTTGCCTTTTTTTTTTTTCTTTTTTTTAGGATAAAAATAGTTATATATGAACATTGAACATATTTTTTTAATCCACTTCATTTGGGTTTGAATAAGTTATAATGTTTAATATGAATATTTATGCAATTTTTAAAGTTGAAAATAGTTTCCAAATTTTAAACATAATATTATTAACTAAATAACTATCAAGATGACTTATGTGTTAAGTTGTTAAGTATAATATAGGCCGTTTTGCAAACTTTATAATCAATAAAATTTTGAACACTTCCTTCCTTAAAGAATTTGTTTGTAAAATATGTTTCTGATGTAAATAATCATCTAGTTTTAGCTGCTGTACTTGAGAAATAATCAATTATTAATAGAATATTGAATGTACAATATTCAGATGTTGGAACTGAACAACTGTGTGACTCTTAATTCCATATCTGGGAAAAAATAAGTGTCACAAATTTTTTCATACTTTTACCGTATTTTGGTGTAGAGCGGGCGCTGTGAAAAGCCTTATGGTTATTTTGTTGTTATTTAAAAAAAAAAAATTGTTCCCATGAATGGATTTTTTTTTTTTATATAAATCCAAATTATCATATGATACCAAAAACCAAAAAATCCGACTGGAATTAATTTTTAAGCCAGACAACAAAAAAATAATTCCCTCGAGCATTTAATTTTTTTAAAAGGATTTTTTTAATAATAATTATTACAAAACTGTCTGAGAATCTATGTGAAACATTTGTATATAAACTTATATGTGATATGAACTTAGAATGTACTATTTTTTAATTTTTATTATATAGAGTTAGAGCTTACATAATTTAATTTTTTTTTTAATGAAACATTAAAAATTATAATTATTTGAATCATTTTAGAAATAAATATTATGTTAAATCTGTCATTCTATTATAATTAACGAAAAATCTAATATATTTTGTAACAACTGACAAAATCCCGTCGAGGTTGTTACTGATCATGGTCGTAAAGTCAATCAAATTCCGAATGGCTTTCTTTTGATGATGGTTTATAATCTCCAAAGGCGCCGACTTTACAGCGTAGTGACGCAAAATAAATACGATTTTGCTAGGAAACTGACTAAACAGATTATTATGACTCGTCAGGAATTATTAGCACATGTGCAAATGAGATAGTTATGTAGGGAAAGAAAGAAATAGAAGATATTTAAAAGTTAACGAGGTAGATTATTTTTATAGAAGGAGTTTAGTTTTTATTATTCTTAAATTAGAAGGCGATTAGTAAAGAATAAAAATCGGGCATCAGCAAAAGTAAATTTCGGTTGTAATAAATTTAAATAATTTGAGAGCGTTATAATTTTATTAATTCAACATAATCAAATTATTAGTTTTACTTTTGTCATAAGTGTATTAATAATATTAATCATAACGATAATTCAAAATACAGAATACAAAGAGGAAATATTTATTATTAGTTCTATTGATTCTTTCCAAATGTAAAGTAGTATTTTACGGTTTTTTTGTGTGTCTGCCCACTTACCCGAATCGGCATTAACAACAAATATTCCATTAAATTAGATTTTAAAAAATGCCTGTATTGTCTTTTCATTGTACGCCTCTAGATTTTTTTGCACTTTATTTTAGCGCCAAACCCAAACTCCGACATAAATTTTTGTAGTTGATAACGTTGATAAACTCAATCCATCAAATTAAACCTTTACGTTTTTGATTCCCTTATCCCACCTATATCAAATTTTGGAAATTTTCTAAGAAAGTTAAATAATATATTTGAAAACTATATATCAAATGCAAATTTTACGATCATATTTTATGATACTCAATTTGAAATAAAAATAAAAATATGAGATTTTATATTTAAATAATATATATTTTATTCTTTTTTATTCTAATCTAATAATAAAATGTATATAAAATAATATTGTATGTAATATTTTCAAATGAGTGAATAAATTCTTGGAATATTATGCTCAATGAATGTTATTTCGTAACAAATTGAAAATTTAAAAAAAAAAATTTTGAAATTTTTCCAAAATCCACGATATTTTTTCGTGAAATTAGTGTTGCTGATACAGCAATGGATTTAACCAAAACTCTCTCTAAATGTTCAATAATTAATTTTTTAGTTCAGTACATACTCTTACTTAACTATAAATTAAGTTACTACTTAACTATAAATTAAGCTAAAATTTTGTCTAAATAAACTGAAAATCTTTTGATGAAAATAAAATTGATGCACAGCCTCAGCTATTATATAATAAATTGATGTTGATTGCAAGGAAATAGTAGCCATATATTGTATTCGACTTATAGCATTTTTGAATTTTAAAACGAGTTGAAATCATTTTTCGTTTCAAATTGGCCCATGCGCTGCAATTTTTCGTTCTTGATCCAAATTTGTACTTTTTGAAGTATATATAAGAATATCGACATAATATGCAACAAAAAATTATAAAATATAAAACAAAATAAATAATAATGTACTATTTCGAAAAATTATAAATACTGTTTATACATCAATTCGATACAAAGTTAACAGTGTTCAGAATAATCAAATTTTGTAGATTAATGTTTTTAAAATGTACAAAAAAAAAAGTATGTATTGTACATATATAACATAATTTTATGTATGAGATTTTCTCAAATGTAATATTTGAATAAAAAATAAAAGAATGAACAAAAGGTGTATTCATATCACAAAAGTTTTATTTTATTTTTTTTTTATTTATTTATTTTTTTTTTGCATGCAAATTTGATTTATATTAAATTTATTTCAGTTTTTTTTTTTTTTTATTTAAGGAAATACACTTAGGATTTTTGCTTTATGAATTTAATATGAATGTTCCAAATGTTTTATGCATTTTAGACAAAACAAAATTAATTTTTTTTTTTATTAAGTAATGCTTAAATTTAATATTTTCAAACGAAATATTTATTTATTTAAGATAGAGAGGAATTTAAAAGAGCATATATAGCTTTTAAGTTTAAATTTTCATAACAAATAAAAAAAAATTTTTCATCTTGATGTCAAAATTAAGACAGTTGTGCGTAATACAAAATTCTTGTCTTAATTTTGATTTATGTTTTTAAGTCTTTCCGAGACGTGATCTTGAATTAATGAGAACTTATTAAGAATTGGAAATTAATATAGAGTTGATTATATAATATTATTTTTCCAATTTAGATTGATATTGACATCTTAGACACTATCCCTAGATTGTATTCGGTCTCCTGTCTAAGATCTGCAATGATGACAAAATCAAATTCGTATGTCGCTTATTATCACTTAATATTGAGAAATAATATGCATAAAAAAAATACATAGATTTTTTATTTTTTTTCTTCCAATTTATATATAAATCACAAAATCATGTTGCGAATTAATTTAAATTAAGTAAAGAATATTTAAAAAAAAAAAAAAAAAAAAATTAAACAAGAAAAACACAGTAAATTTTATGAATATGAAATATTTCTTCTAATTCTTATCTGTTTTAACATAAAAGAAGTACAAAACAATAATACATGTAAAAAAGAAATACAAAATGAAAAACTTTATATCTTTTTCAAAAAAAAAAAAAATAAATAAACAGAAATTCTAAAACTTTTCCTTTGACTTTTAATTCGAAATTTATATAAAGTTAATTTTATGATAATAAATGTCAAAATAAAAGTTTATATTTATCATGGTGGTAAATGTAAAAATTTCTTATCTTATGTGAAACATCTTTACAGTTCACACATAAAAATTATTTACATATTTTTTTATTTTTCATGTTGTTTTTTATCCTTTTTTTTCATATAAAATATAAATTATACGGCATTACATAAATTTCAAATATATAAGTATGAAGAGAAACACAAAAAAAAATTTTATATTTAGGTGTATTATATATGTGTACAAGGATATAAGGAAAATGAGTATCATGTCAATTTGTCAAGTAAATGAATGACAGTATTTTGTATGCTTCAGTGAATATGGTTTCAATTAACATTTCCCGTTTTTTAATAAATCTTAGAATTTAAAGCAAGCATGAATTTACGAAACATAAAAAGAAAAAATTGTGAGATGTTAAATAAAAAGCCTAATTATTTCAAAGGGTAAAAACTAAAAATATTGATTTGAAAACTCGAAGCTTTCTTTGTCGATAGTTAATTTGAAAATTAATGTTTTCTATCGTAATAATGACTGTTTTATTCCTTTTTTTTTACAGTGAATAAAAGTTCACAATTTATTCAAAATTTGACAAAAAAAATTATACTTTATCATATTAATGCAAAATTTTTCTTTTAAATTAATTTACAATAAATGAATATGATTTTGATAAGAAAATCTCATATAAGATTTTCTATTTAAGTTAAAGTTAGTTTTTCTATTTATGTTGAGGTTATTTTATTTTCTTATAACAAGAAAAATTCATATTTATAAGTTTAGGTCTTTATCGCAGTATTATAATTATTTTATAAAATTACCACATTTATATCATAACTTATAGTTTAACTTTAAAATATAATATTAAATTTTTTTTTAAGTATGAAATCAGAGATCTAATAGTCCTTTGGTGTAGATACAAAATTCCAGACAAATTCTAGATAAGACAATTTTTAAGCTAAAATTAATCTATGATCTAATACAAGCCTCGGCAAGACTTTCATCAACTGGGCCAGATGCAGATTTTTCAATTTTTTTGTGGGATTAATTATTTCATTTACTTAATTTACAATTCGTAATGCTACAACAATAGCAGCCCTTCAGAAAATTTGGCAATCAATATTTAGCAGAAAACAATATTTTAATGCAACATTTATTGAATAATGCAAAAAGTTGTAGTAATACAATTTTTTTAAAAGCTGAATTATATAAATATGAGGTTCTGAATGGAATTTTTGGTATCTTTTTTAGTTTTAATTTTTTTTGCTGTAAAAAAGTTAAAAAATTATAAAAAGGCCTAGAAGAATAAATCAGGCCGAATAACAAGGCGGCAATAAAAATCTTGGAGGGCCAAAAAAGATCACCGAATGGGCCGTATCTGGCCCGCGGGCCGTATGTTGCCGACCCTTGATCTAATATGTTTGCTTGCTGTAAATTTTAACTTCTAGTTCTGTTAAGTTATAGAGTTTTAAAACACATAAACTTCTTATTTGAAATACTCAGTATATCTTTAATTTCTTATTCGAAAAACGATTTTAGGCTTTTGGCAACAAAAGTTTGATATTGATTATTTAATTCAATTATGGCAAGACAATATCTCAAAACTGATGGATTTATTTAAAATTATATACATATTTTTTTGATTAATTTTTAAATCATTTTTTAATCGAAATAATACAAAAATAATTGAACCAGAAATTATTTTTATATATGACTTGGGCAATAAAAGAAAGATTATACCAATTTGATTCATTAACTTTTATTTATTACATATTAAAATGCAATTTTATTTTATAACGATTATTTAAATTCAATAAATATAGGAAAAAAAAATTGTTTTTTTTTCTATCTCTAAATTGTGGTTTAGAAATCATCAATAAAATATAAATTCTATTAGGAATTCAAAATACATAATATGTGTAGTACAATACAATATACATAATATATATCTACATATATTATTTATATATGGACGTAAAAATAAATATTTTTTTTTTTTTTGTTCACTCAAAATTGAATGAATGAAAATTATACAAATTTTCAATTTGGAAATTTTTTGATAAAAATTAACATTTTATGTATAAATGTACAAATATAAATATCGTATTTTTCGTATTCAGGTTTTGTGGTGTGAAATTAAATCCACTAATTTTCGATCATCATTGAATTTATACATTAAATTTTCTATTCATGTTTGGTTAAATTCAATAAAAAAAAAGGTCTAATTTGCATTCAAAATTCTCAATATATGCATTTACATGAATTTTATAAAATATTTAAATTGTCAGTATTGTGAGTGGGTTTAAGCTAAAATTTATTATAAAGTCAATCGTTTAAGAAATATACAAAATAGTGGATATTTTTTAATTATTTTAACTACCTTAATGAAAGCTACCTAGTGTAATATTGATATGTTGATTGACGATTAATTAACAGACTTTAGAAAACTAGTGCATATATAAAAGAACTTTGAACTAAAATTGACTTGATGGTAAATGTTAAAGTACAGTATACTTTAACTCTATTTTTAATCGTATAATTAGGTTTATCTAATTAAAAAAGATTTTGAAACTTCGTTGTGTATTTTTGGGAATGAACTGATCCATTCGAATGACACGGGACACTTAAGCGGCTTAAGCATAATCACATAAGTTAAGCCCAAGAGAGCGGATCCACTGTCTAAAATAAACATTTCTAACGAAAAAGAATTATAAAAATATCCGATAAAATATTTTTCCGACCAACGATCTATATTTCGGGTCTTATGGACTTGAATATTTTTTAATTCTGATTAAAATTTTCTTCAAAAAAGAAAAGAAGGAATTTAATGTCCTTTTTTCCTTCAAATTAATCTGAAAAAAAAAAAAAAATAGAAAAGATTTTCGCTTTTAAGAAATCACAATTAAATTAAATTCTTTAATTTAAAAAATGTTAACGAGGAAAGTTTAATAGGAAAATCTTTGTAAATTTCATTTATAATTTAAGGATAATTGAAAGAAATTTTTTCCTTTAAATTGGGGCTAATTTGAAAAGTCGGTTATTTGCCCTTCAGTGTTAAGGTTTTTTTTTTTTGAAATGGAAAATTTATTATGCATTTTTTTGGTAAAAAGTCAAAAGAAAAATCACTGAAGCATTACATTTTTATGTATAAGATAAAAAAAAAATTTCCGAAGCAATTTGAGATTTTTATGTTTCAAACAAAATAACTTCAACTATACATCTTGAAAATTAAAAATATATATAATTATTAAAGATATTTATTTTTTATTTTTTTTTTATTTATATTTCTACCTAAAAATAATATTTTCAATAAATTTTCATATAATTCTAATTTTTATTATTATTATTATTATATTATTACAATAAAATAGTTAATGAAATATTTAATTTATTTTTTGTATAATCATTTTAGGGTAATTAATATACATTTAATTTTCAAAAATTTTCTTCACATTCAACCCACATCTATTTTTATTATATATCCATATACGATAGACTTATATGTGTGTACATTTTCATATAATAACATTTTGATAAAGATGAAGAAATATCCTTGTCCTTACAAAAAAAAAATAAAATAAAAAAAATGTAGTCAATCAATTACTTTTTATGTTATTCCATTAAAATTAAGAATACATATTCATAGCCAAAAATGTTATTTTTTCCACGGATAATCTACAAAGCTAATTACAAGTAAATTTATGTAAAATCCAAAATAAAAAAAAAACATGTTATGGGGGGAAAAAACTAAAAGTCATTATTCAATATTAAGAAATTTATATTTTTGCCTTCATCATATTAGATGTGGTTTATATTTATGTTGTATGTGTACATGAAAATGAAAACCCTTGTAAAAAAAATTTTGATGAAATTTTATTGGAAACCAAATATAAGTTTCTTCAAGTGTTAAATTGAGAAATGTTTAACACTCAATCTTAAAATAAAAAAATTGGAAAAAATTTATTATATATTTTTTCAAAATGATTGTGCCTTTGTTATAATAATTATAAATTATTTTTTGTATAAAAATACATTACATATTGTGAAATGTTTTTATTAATTTTTTATTATCCATTCCAACCAATATATAGTTTGCGATTATTATTTTGCGTGTCAGTACCAAATTTACACCAAATGAAATATCTAACTGAATGTTTAATGAGAAAAGTTAGAATTATTATTATGAAAATGTATCTTTTTGTTCTATGATGTGTTCATTTCAGAATTACATAAAAATTCAATGTTAAAATAACTTACACATAACACATCGGCTAAGATTTTTTTTTTCATACAGAAATATTGCTATACACTAAATAGTGTAGGTATGCACATATAAATTACAATTTATATAATGTACTATTACTTTATAATATAGTTTCTGTATACATTAAATGTATTAAATATGGAAAATTAATGTGGGTAGGACGTTCGGTCTTGTAAGTGTGATATTGACAAACATAGATTTATATATATATATATATATATATATACATATATATATATATATATATATATATATATATATATATATATATATATTTATATTTCGTATTTTAGTACATTTGTGCCTCTTAAATTTCTGTGGCTTTTGAAAAATGTAAAGCCTTACTTTGGAACAAAAATTAGCATTTTATGATAATCTGGTTATAAATCTTGATCAAGGATGTTGCCTTTAAACAAATAAGATAAAATTTTTGTTCAATGAAAGAGGAATTATAAATTAAAATGTTCAAATTTTCTTAATTTTATTATAAATATGTACTTACAAAATATGTCTAATTTCAAGGTTAAAATGAAAATTTTTAATTAAAAAAAATCTCAGTAAAGAGTAGACAAAGTCTTACAAGGTTACAAAGTTATAATGTCGCAATGAAATTTGTATTTCTGGAATACAATATTCTTATTTATACATATATTATGTTCGTTAAAACAAAAAAAAAAATTATTGAAGTAAATTTTTTTTAAATTATATTAATTACTGAAAATATAAGAAAACTAAACAAGTTAAACTCGAATTTTACCAGTAGTTTATGTTTACAAAATGATAAAAATAATATGAAATTGATTTAAAAAAAAGCTTTAAATTTTAACATAATAGGTAACATTTATTTTAATTATTTCAAACTTAATTTAAAAAGAAAAATAAATCGATTTTGATAGTGTTACGTCCAGAGATATAAAATATTTACAGCATTTGCTAAATAGAGTTAAATTATTTTTGGTTCAGCATTCATTATAGAAATATATGTAACATGTAAACAATTTACAAAAAAGAAAAAAAAACACAAAATTAAAAAGTTAATTTATTATTACAAAATGGAATAACATTTAAAATGAACCTTAAAAAGTGTAAACAAATATTTTGTGGTAAGATGAAATTGTAATCCGATTGTTACTTTAAACAAAGATGATTTGAAGGAACTTTCATATGTTCTTTTGGTTATTTTATAATAATGGGCTAAAAATTAAATTTATATCTCACGTTCTGGATTGATTGACAGTGAACGAGATTGCGCATATTATGCCATTTAAAATATCGAAATCAGCCAAGTATAGTTTAATAGTTAGGAGCATTTAAGTGCGCGACAAACAGACGGATTGGCAGAAAGTGAAAACATAGTTCGTTTTGTTTATTTTTTGATGGAAAACTGACTAAAACATAATAGTTTTGCAAAAAAAAAAATTATATCTAAGTACATAAGTTCAATAAATAAATAATTATATAAAATGCATATGTAGGTATATCATATATTAGGACTATAATATTTATGGCATATTTATTACAAACTAACAATACAAAAAATTTCAATAAAATCTAATTCGGATCAAACTCATTTAATAATTAGCAAAATATTTAATCATTATCAAAATCGAATGGTTTTTTTTTAATATCATATTCTGTAATATTTAATAAATATATTTATTAATTTAAATTTGATAAATAACTATTTGTACAGGATTAATTTGTCATTTCAACAATAATTATTTTTTGTGATATAATAGAAATGTAAACGTACTATGTAAATAAGTCGTACTATTTGAATATGTAAGTAATGTAATTTATTTAGAATTATTTAAATTAGTAAAAAAATAATTTTTGTTTCTATAATTTATAAAATTATTATTATTCAATATCTTTTTGAAAGTGAATTTTGATTGTGTCAATAAAATCTTCGAAAAGTAAACTTCATTTCATTTTCTCAAATTTTTACTCAAATTGAAAAACATAAAACTGTCCAAACTCCTTCTTGCCTTTGCAAAAATCATATGTAAATTATGTTGCATGTATAAATATTGTATAGGTACAATAACTTATTTCAAATGTGTGTTAAAAAAAAAAATCTTAAATTCTTTAAGCACAAAAAATTACTTTCCCATATTTATATATTAAACGAAAAATACATTTTAAATAAAAATTTATTTCATGCAAATGCATTTTAATAATTCATTCATTTAGAGAGATATCTTAAAAAATTATAAGAAATGAAAAAGTTCATCAAGATGTTTATTTATACTATGTACTATATAAAAAATAGTCAAAATAGTCAATTTCTTGGCTATATATATAGAAAATATGATGCAAAGTATTTTAAAAAGGAATTATGCAGTCTGTGAAGAGAGATTTTCCGTTTTTTTTTTTTTTTGTTTTTTCTGCTTTATTTTTTTATGCATAATTATGATAATAGTGAAAATTTTAAATATATGGTGTTTAAGTAAATATCTCATATGTACAAAATGACAGATAATTATGGATGTTTCTAATATTGGTTCATACGAAATTATGAAGCATCAAACTGTGAAAATTTTGAGTAAATATGTTGTTTTTTAACGTCACTCAAATTTGTCATGTAGAAATTGTAATCGATCTGATTTATCTTATGTATTATTATCTTATGATTATGTATTACATAAGTTTATATAATAATTTTTTTTGCCAAAATCAGTTGTTATGATCCAATTTTCGTTTGAAGAATTTCTTTAGATTATTCAAAATAAGAATTAAATTATTTCATTCGAGACAAAATGAATTTTAAGAGATTGCAACCCCTTTTTTAACAGCTTAGCCTATGGCTACGCGAGTAAATGTCGTTTCCATCAGGCTGCAAAGATAATAACTCTCTTTATTTGTCGCAATTTAAATTATGGCAAAGTGCATAAAATGCATTACCCTAAGAGATTAGAAGCTGGCTAAGATTATTCGGGAAACCGAAATCAAATTTTGTCTAAATTACATAAATCGCAAAATTTTTCAACACACTGTACTGGATCTAGGAAAATTTTACAATTAAATGAACAGAAATACGTCAAGAAAAAAAAAAACAGAAATTTTAAAAATTAAGAAAGTTTTATTATTTTTGCTCAAAACATTATTTTTTTTATTTTTTTTTTCCTTGAAACAACAAACATTGAAATGAACACATCTTTTTCTGCAATATTTACATTTTGTATAATTTTTTTTTATTTTTAATTTAAATATTCTGAGAGTATATTGCAGCAGTACAAAATAATAAAATTAATTTTTCATATATTTAACGAAAATTAAAAAAAATTCTATAAAATATATTTTTAGATTGTATTCTTACTTAAGAATACTAAATGTATACCTTTTGAATATAATATAGGTAGCTACAAAAAGTATTTAAAGTAGGCAGGTCCCGATTTATGGCTTTTCTTGTTGATGGTTATCTAAAAAAAAAAGTATCGGGATTTGAAATTTTAGAAAAATTTCGGTTTTATATTCATTCTTGGCTAAAGTTGTATATTGTCCGTAATAAGATGAAGTGTGTTAGATAGACAAGTTACCATTTTCAAAAAAAAAACGATTTTCTATTGCCTAACGTTTGACATTAGTTTTTTATTAAATTTTATGGCTTTATATCAAAACCCTTAGTTCAGACACCTTTTATACTTGAAGCAGCATGCAAATGGTAATACATAAAGCAGCCTCCAGCGCTCGGAATTAGAAATAAAAAACATTAAATTTTTTTTAGTTCATTAAATACGCATTGATTAAAAATTTGAATGAAACAAGTCTATTTAACGTAGACCTAAAATATCTGGACCGCATAAACAATATTCTGATATTCTAACTGATATTCTAAGATTCTAACATAATAAAAACCTTATAATATAGAGCTTCCTTTAATTGCCGGTTAATATGGATAACAAACAAGGATAAAATTATTTTTCACCATTTTTTATTTGTACATGATTGCAAAATAAAGAGTTTTATATATAATAAATAATTTTAATTGCCAGAGGGACTCAATCAAGATTGAAATAATTTTCAATCTAACTTAAAAAATAACTAAATAAATACACTGTTATACGAGTTGAAAATATAATTATATAAAAATTCCAAAAAAAAATCATTCATCAAAAAAAAAACTTCAAACATTTTTGATTCAAATTTTGGTTCTAAAAAAAAAATTGATTTTCTTTTTTTTTCTTCCCATCATTGTTTTCCGGTGTAAAATTTGAAAAACGAAAACATTTTTTTTTCCATTACCATACCATAAAAACAATTTTTTTTTATTTACATTTTTTATTGAATTGAAAATATTTCATTTAATTTTATTGAAAAAGTTTTCTATATATACATAAAATATTTATTTTCATTTATTACTTTGTTGTAGCCATTTAAAAATTTTTTTTTCTACATCTTCTTCTTCGTCTTTTTTTCAATTACCATAATAAGAACAACGTTGTAAAATATGTAAGTAAAATAGGTAGGTATTTATTACATAGTATGTATGTATTTTCTCTCCCCTAAACAAATATCGTTTATTATTATTTTATTTTATTTTTTTTTTTTCTCTATAATTTTTAAGCTCGTAAATATATAAAAAAAAAGGAAAAAAAAATCATAAGAACTATTATTTAAGAGTATTATAGTCACGTTAATGAACTTGTCTGCAATGTCATGAGTCAAAATAAAAAAAATCACAATAATATGGTGTTCGCTTAGGAGAATATTAGTGGAATATGCTGTTATCCGGAATATTTCAGGAATATGAACTGGATTTTTCATATAAAAAAATATTCCGGAATATGTATATTCCACTTTCATATTCTAGTTTGTCAGGGTTACAATTCTACAATTTCTAGTTATTTTCACTCATTTTTTGAAATTTTGTTATAGTTGGCAACAATTTTTTTGTCAAATTCGAGTCAAAATGAAAAAAAAAACAAAATAAAATTGATAACAAACGAGATAAAAAGTCAAAATTTTCAACAACAAAAACTTTTTCTCTTTCTCAATTTTTTTTTTACACCATCAAATTCCAGTTCTCATCAAATTTTGTAATGCGAACGGCAATTTGTTTTCCGGAATATAAGTGGAATTCAAATTATAATGCGAACAAGGTATAACACTATATGAGTATATGTCATGGATGAGTTGATATTAGATTTGTTCCTTTTCGCTAAGTTCAAAATTTTTTATTAAAATTCTACTCAACTTCTGTATTTCGATTTTAACCTCGTATAATTTTTGTAAAAATTAAATAAAAATGAATTTGAAATATTGCACATATTGCAACGGCCTAAAAGTTTCAGAGTGCTATACCCAACATCTAGTTAAGTTTTGAAACTAATTTGTTCGTATAAAAAAAGGTTTTTATAGGCTTGCGACAAATTTCTCCAAAAAGTGTACATATATTAATGATTTATGATTCTTTGCAATCCTTAAAGTAAATATGATATTAATAAAAAAAAACAAATTGTTTCATTGATTAAAAATCGATTTGAAAAAAATTAAAAATTTAATTGAATTGAAAATGGAAGAAAAAATGGAAAATATATAGTCAATTGTAAACTCATTTGTTAACTTCAAAAAAAAATTTTTTTTGATTTATTATGATAACATGGATCCATTCGTAGCACAAATTAATGCACAAAAATCTCATTGAAGTGCAATAACTTTTTTTTTCACAAAACCACAACAAAAAAGTATAACTCTTGAAAATAAAAAATTTTGTTTTTTTTTTTTCCCAATAAAGAATTTAATTAAACTTATCTGAATAACATGTTCATTAAATCGTTGTAAAAAAAAAAAAAAGGTAAAAAAAAAAAAAAAATCATCCAAAATGTGTATATTCTTTGGTATACACGTATATAATATTATATAATTTCAAAATAATACATAAAATATTCAGCAGAATGGATAAATGTAAGTTCTTCGAATGGTGAACTTTTCAACTGATTTTGAATATTATTTTTGTTGTTCATGTAATTTTGAATGGGGTTTTTTTTTCGAAAAAAAAAAAATTTGAAATATAGCAAAATGAAGAAAATTAAAAAGTTTTTATCTTTAAATAAAAAAGTTTTTTTTTTTTTATTAGAATTGGATCTTTGAAATTAATTAATTTGTAATATCCAGGTGATTTATAATCTATGTGTTTATATATAGGTTTATTGTTATTTCAAATTGTTTTAACTTATTATTATCAAAAAAGAAAGCTCCAAATCATGATATACCTAGTGTACATGGAGAGTTGAAACCAGGTTCAACTAATAGGGTTCAACTACATTTAAACGGTGGAAGAGTTGAAATAAAGTTTACCTGACTAAGCTCAAGAAATTCTTTCGGTTAAGTTAACTCTTTCCATGTAAACGGTTAACCTTGTTAAAAGTAAGCAACAGTTGTTTGTTTTGTTTCTTTTTTGTTCTCCACCACAGGCATTTTCGACTACATCATGAAAACAATTTACCTCTTTTCAAACAACAATTCGACTCAACCGCGGTTGTACTAGGTAATTCAAATTTTCTTAGAACTTATTTCCAGATGTTTTGTGCTCACATAACAACTCTGCAGGTTTTGATGGTTAGAATAGAAGTTATTAATTTTATATTTAAAGTTAATTTATATGTGTTGCGAAGTAAGTCGTTTTATCATTTTTGCGGCATAAAATCCGCGCTAAATCAGTTCGTTATTCTAAAATTTTTCACACTCCATTTTTTTTTTCTTATACGGAGTTCTATTTTAATAAAAATAATTTGATGGGGGGAAGTGTATTCTAATAAATATTGCTTTTATGATAATCCTAAAAACTGTTCAATTAAATTTTATTTCAAAGTGCAAAAATAGATTTAGTAAATTTTATACAGATATATGACGTGTCAACGAAAATATGTTACGCATAATGCGTTGTTTATAGCTAATTGACCTATCTGAAAAAATGGTACTTTAAAAACCGTTTTTCTATGTTATTTTTCTATTTATATTTAAGCAAATTTACTGAAAATGAAGATATTAATTTTATCTATTTTTCGTAAAAAGAATTTTTTTAAAATATTTTCAAATAACTAAGAAAATTGAATTTATTATTTTTTTTTGATATCTGAAAAATTTCATTACTTCACAAAATTATTTTTTTGTTTCTTTTTCATTACGTTTCCTACCTATCATAATATTTTTTTACGATACCTTTCCTGTCAAAAAAAATTTTTTTGTTTTTTTTTCATATTTTTTGCAGTTGATTTTTTACTTTCAGATAAAATTAGCTGTGAATAAGTTTCCGGAACATTCCTCCAAAAATTACTTTACTGTGGTAGCTATAAACAACGCATTAGAATCGAATAATTTATCCTTTCGGTGGGACAATAATTTTTGATACTTGTTATATTGTACTTGTATAGGTTTCAAAATCCTCTGAATACAAAAGGATGTAAAACCTTTTTAACGTAAATTTTTTAAACAAAGTTTAAAGCATTAAATTTTTTTTTTTTGTTTTAAGTTATAGTTCATAAAAAATAATAAATTGGCATCGCTTTCTATTTTCGCTTACATTGCTCTTAAATTTGCAGAATAAATGCAGATAGTAAATTTTTTATAATTGAATATAAAACAGTAGTTGCAGCATTCTAAAGTCAAAAGCTAATAATAATTGTTATGAAAAAAATAACATTGCTTTTAGTTCACTATCAAAGTTTTATTTGTTTTTTTTTTTTTTTTTTTTTTCAAATTTGTAATAAACAAAAAAAAATTCAATTTTATTCTTTTAAGTAAATAATAAAATAGATTTACAATTTTGTATCTAAATGTTAAAAAGATAGCAAAAATATTTCATTCTATTTTTTGCAGCAATCTTTTATCACGAAATTCACACATATGTGCTGCTCACATAGAAATTAAAGTGTTTTAACGCTTTATTCCACCTACTGCTATAATAAACAACACTCTTATCGTTTAATATTTATATAAAAAATTATAATTAAAGAAGAAAAAAAAATTTAATTTTTTTTTTCAAAATCAACTAAAACTTATTAGCACCGCATTGCGAACAAGCTTTATATTTATATCTATATACATATAATCCACTTTAATATCGAATTCAATGTCCAACATATATTCACCTAACTTGATGATGGATTTAACAACGTATGAAATTATTACCTCAAAAAAGTTAAATTAAAAATTCTTAAAATTTTATCTCTAAAAATTTATTTTCAAAATATCTCCTCTATTTATAAAACATATATAATATACATAATTCCATGTACATATCATAATATCTATAAACAATACGGATTACATGCAAAACTAGAATAAATGGGTGAAAGTTTATGCAACTGTAGGTTGTATAAAACATGTTTCAGGTCAGAATGTTATAATCAGTTGAAAAAAAAAAATAGAAAATTTTTTTTTTTTATTTTCACCGGTATAAGGAAAACGAAGAAATATTTTCCATTTTTGGCAACAATTTTATACAAAGTTAGTACTTAGTTTACGGATTGTTTTAATATTATTCTCGTATAGTATATTTATATATATATACGGAATTGAATTTGTTAAGTTTTAACACTCAATTTTATCGAAGAAATATTTATAATGTGACGACAAATCCTTATGATGTCATTTTACATTAATTACAAATGATTTTGAAAATTAGAAAAAGTATTATTGTATAATTGGGAAACTAAAAAAGGAATATTAAAAATAGGCCTAAAAATTGAAAAAAAAAAAAAAAAAAAAAAACAAATAATGTATATCTATATTATATAATTAAGGAATATCCTCTTTGAAGTTTATATTTTATCTATATATATATAATTTTATTATACCTGTCATTATAAACTACTCTCTAAAATTTAGCCTTAAAAAATTTTTTTAATACGGCAAATTGATAATATGGGTCAACTAGTTACAACAAATTGACTATAATCATTTATCATATATACATACATGTAATAATAATCTTATTATGGGTGTAAAAGAAAAAAAATAAAAAATAAAATAAAAATAAAACAAATTTAAGGTAACCCATTCATAGCTTTTGTTATTTAATCATTTTTGTATATTTTCAAGTAAAAAACCATATATGAAAATTATTTTTTCCTTTTCTATACAATTGAACAATGTTAACAACATTTATACATATATTCTTCTTCATTCAAGGAAAAGAAAGAAAATTTTATTTCGAATTGTATAATCTCTTAAAAATGTAAGTGTCACTTACATTCCATAAATTGTTATGTCCAAAAGGAATATATATAACAAAAAGAAAAAAAGAAAAAAAAAAAGGAAAATGTTAAAAAAAAAAATTAAGAAAGGAAGTTTATAAAGATTTACTTAATTGACAGAATAAAGTCCTTTAAAATATTATTACACACTTTTAACTATTATTAAGGATTTAACCATAGAAAAAAAAAAAAAAGGATAAATTTAATATAGTCCTAATGGGAATACAACTAAACACTGTCTTAAAATTTTTGTGTGTTTTACATTCTATGTTATTTATAGCCTTGCCATGTACTTACATATAATCTAAGAATATTATTATACAAACGAAATATTATATATTAAATTTTATTGAAGAATTAAATTTTGTAGTACTATATTTCTTTTTTAAATTGTAATATTATTATGTTTTTTGTGGCTATAATTTTGGATATGAAATATTTAAATATGTGATTAAAAATTAAAATTTATTCAACTAAGGACATTATAGGTACTATAATAGTTGTCAACGCAAGCTGCACAGTAAAATATTACTAAACGGTGAATCAGTGCCTTTATTATAAAATATGATCTTAAAGAATATATACATACTATGATCTGAGGGCTTTGATAAGACTAATCATTGAAACATTTATGGAATATGGAAAATTCTTTATTCCGTAACATTAAAAAAAAAAAAAGTTAATATCATAACTCCCAGGAAGTCTATGTTAAAAATTCGTTATTAATATATAATATTTTTTTTTTTCCAAAACTTTTAATTAAATTTTCCATTTTAAAGTATATTGCAACAAGAAAAAAAAAATATGTACATTTTTACTACCATTGTTTGTAATGTATTTTCCATGAGAAATCAATAACCAATTTTCAAAATGTACATACACATAAATAACTTAATGTATGTATGAGAAGTCTAGCAGAGGTGTACATTTAAAAAAAAAAAACCAGAAAATATAATAAATCTTTGAAAATTTCAAGGAAATCACACCAGAGAACATACTATGTATTGAGAAAATTAATTGAAAATTTTATTGAATAAAAAAAAACTATGTGTATTTTATACATTTTCAATTTTTGTCTTTTGATTTTGTAATGTACTATTATATATTTAGGCAAGAAAGAAACATTTTAAAATTTTATTTTGAAACTAGAAGAAGTCCAAAAAAAATAATTTTTTTTTTTCGATACAAGAAATTTAATTTTATTTCATTGGTTTCGAAAAAGACTATGTATGAATGAAATTTCTTCTAGATCTTAAATAATCGAATCATTAAAAAAACAAAATTGGTTCAAATTAAAATTTTAATCACATAACTACAAATATATAACATAAACAATAAATTCGTATATAATGAACAAAAAATAAAAAAAAAAAATATTTGGTAACCAATTAAACCTAAAATTAGTATTGAAAAACTATTTGAGGTTAATTTATCCCAATTTTATGATAAAAAATTATTTTTGCAAGAACCAAAAACTAAAACACTTCTTCCATTTATAAAATATCCTAATCATTATATTTTAAAAAAAATAATAATATGCGAATATAAATGCATAAAAAATTCCTGGAAAAGATATTGTCATTTTTAGACAGAACGCTCTATCAAAATATCTAAAAATCAAATTTTAATCAATATTTAAAAAAAAAAAAACCAAAAATATGTGAACATATTTTGTCATAAAAGAGAATGTGTAATACGTGTCAGTGATTTGAATTTAAAAAAAAAAAAGAATTTTCCAATGAAATGCAGAAAAGAAAACAGTGAGGTTATATAGTAGTTTTGATTTTATGAAATCACAATGATATTAGAATAGGTTTTCCTGAACATTAAAATAATTTCATGTTACAATTTGTATTTAATGATAATTTATGTGTTCTAAACCTTTTATATAGTAATGCAGTATAGATTTATTTATTTTTTTATTAAAACAACCGCTGATGGACAATTCACTATGACAAACGCTATTTTTTAACTGTTAGATAGATCCTTACGGACCTAGAACAATTTAAATTAATTCCACCTAACTTCTCTTCTATTAATTATATTTTTATTAAATCCAAAAACCTTTAGCACCGCAGTGTTCTACTAAGAATTATAATTAATAAATAATTAGTTAATAAAATGTTTAGAAGAACTTAATGTTTTATTTAAAAAAACGACCATAATCCCTGGTTGAGGGAGGACATTACACTAAGCTAAAAAATAAAATGCAAACTAGTTTAGTATATTCTATGGCATAGTAGATAAGCAAGTCTGCAAAATACTTTCATCAAATGCCAGGGTCATCCAAACTATAAAGAAATATAAAGTTATGATAGAATTTATGTGTCAACCATATACATTTTTCTATAAATTTCACATAGATTGAAACATTTTTGTCTAATTATATTATTTAAATTCTTAGTTATGCTTCAATGATAAATAGAATAGCATTTTCAATATTATATTTATATTGTACATATACATCTATAATTCATGACAAATCAATCAATTCAATAATGAATGCTATAGAATCATTCATATTTCAAAAATGACATAAATTATTCATATATGTTCACTATATCTTTTAAAAGAGAAAATTATTTTTTTTTATTGAATTCGTAATTACGTTTTCCAAGCATAAAATTAAAAAGGTTTATTTCATTAAAGTGAAAATGTATATAACTTAATGCATTTTACTTTAAAAAAAAATTTCTTTGAAATAATACATATACCATAATATAGTTTACTCGGAATTGTAAGGAATATAAAATTTCAATTGACATTATTCTTTATTATACTAACGTTATTTAATTTTAATTTGCTAAATAACGTTAAATCTGAAACTTAATGGTTTTTTTAAATTTATGTTTAACTACCAAAGCTTCCAAAATGGATATATCAATATACAAAATATGTAATTCTATTCTAAGTATGCGTAATAGAATTTTTACCTTATGTTTACATTACAACATAAAATCAAACGAATGAAGTTATTAAAATACCAAAAATTAGAAATAAAATCAAAAATTTATACTTTGTGTAAAATTGTTTTTTTTTTTTTTTGAGTTGATATTTCAATTTTATTTTAAAATAATTCTTATGGTTATTTGGGTTTTTGTGTGCAAAATACTGTTTTTATTGTGATAAACTTATTTATATGATATGAAGAGTCCATTATAACGATTTAAGCGAAACCATTTTTACCACATATGCGACAAAATTTTTGTTTTTAATAAATAAAATTGTAGCGTGTACTAGAAAAGTTGATTCTCTGAAAATGAATATACTATGTGTATATGGAGGAAAATATATATGCATTAATTTTAAAATTAAAAGTTAATTTAAATGAGTAAATACTTATTTTTCAGCTAAGGGCCGTATGCCCAATAACTAAGTAGTTTATGAAAGAAAATATTAAAATAAGCTTCGACTTCTTTACAATAATTTTTTATAAAGACAATAAAATTGTCTAAATAATATTTTCTCATAATTTTAATTTTAATTTAATTTTATCTTTTGAATGAACTTACTACTATATATAAACAATAAAATAAAATAATAATAATTTCCATAAATTTTCTTACATCATCATTCATTTATTTTCTTAATCTTAAATACTATATATTTCATTTATATCGGACTAATAGTTGTTTTATGATTCCTATAAATATAATATACAGATGTTCTTTATTAATAAATGAGAGAAAAAAAAAAAAAAGGATGAAATTCTAATTTTCTGCATGGATTAATTTTGAATTGATTTTATGCACGAATTATTACATTATTACAAGAAATTATATTTCACAAATTTTCTTCAATAAGGGAGTAAAAAAAATTTTTTTATTTTTTTTAATATAAATTCTATAAAATTATCAACATATAACATTATATATATAATTTTAAAAGTAGACACTATAATATGAAAAACATAAAAATATATATCAATCTTGAAAAACTCATCAAAAGCTTTGATATCTTGTAAACATGTCTTTACTGAAATTACAAAATAGTCAGTTCAAGAATTGAGATATTATTAAAGTTATTTTTAAAGTATAAAACTTCGTTGAATTTTGGTTTTCTTTCTGGTTAATAGAAATACACAGCCATTGCGAAGCCTTAAGAAATGAACTGAAATTTTGAAAGGGGGAAAATTTTTCTAAGTACAGGTTTTAAAATATTAATGATGCCAAAAGATAATATATTTATATGCCTGAAATATATATTAAATATAACATGCAATGAGGAGGAATAAAAGTAAACAAGACCACTTAATTAGCTGCATTCATTTTAGTTTTATATAATGAATCTTAAATTCAATAGCCACACTTGAAATTCTTTATGAATGAAAATGCTGAAGAGAAAAAAAGATAATTATTATACTATTCAATTGGTAATTAATAGATTTTCCACAA
This sequence comes from Hybos culiciformis, assembly GCA_964007475.1. Lineage (NCBI taxonomy): Eukaryota > Metazoa > Arthropoda > Insecta > Diptera > Hybotidae > Hybos > Hybos culiciformis. The sequence continues at coordinate 1,209,782 of OZ023273.1, read as the reverse complement.
TTTTATCGATTTTAAAACCAAAATCAAAAAGGATGAGAGATAATTCTTTTTATCATAAATTTATTACAGCATTTTATTTTTAATTTTTTTTTTTTTTCACAATATTTCTTATCCTTTGATAAATTTATTTAAAAAACATTCAATTTTTATTTAATAATTTTTGCTATAATTATAAGAATAAACAGAAATAATAAAAATTTTTAATGTAATTTTTATTTTGTACGAATTTTTGGTAACTAATGATTCTAGGGATTAGTATCGAAAGTCTTTTTACGATTTATGTTTCGTCTTTTTACGATTTATGTTTCGGATTTATGTTTTACGATTTATGTTTCGGATGTCGTACTTTTTAGGCTGTACTGAGAGATGATGTTAAAGTTACGTGCAGTTTGTGAAATTTTTAGTATTTGCTCACCGGGGCTAAATCAAGGAGTTCAGACCATGCACCAAAAATATGATCTTTAATTTCGAAATTTGTTCGATCATTAGAATAGTATATAATCAAGCTTTTAAAAAAATTCGAATTTATCAATGAAATGAAACAGATTTAATTTCTTTTTCATGTTAAAAAGTAAAACACTTGTTATACCTATTTGAAAAAAATTATATAGTTATACATTAGGGTGTTTCATTTTTAAGTGACTTTTTTTTTTCAACGAAAAAACAGGCTGAAAACTTGCAAGAAGGTAAAAAAAGAAGCCTGTTCAAAGCGGAGCTCTTAATATTAATATTTAGAGGTGTCTGTATCTAATTTTCTATTTCCCATTTAAATAACATGGGAAAATTTTTTTTTTTCTTTTTTATTTTTCTAGCTTGGCATTCACACCTCATATCAATAAGCCAATAGCATATTCTAGTAGAGAATTCAACGCTCTACAAAAAAGGTCTCTTACACCAAGCTAGAAAAATAAAAAAAATTAAATTTTTTTCCCATGTTATTTAAATGGGAAATGGAAAATTAGATACAGACACCTCTAAATATTAATATTAAGAGCTCCGCTTTGAACAGGCTTCTTTTCTTACCTTCTTGCAAGTTTTCAGCCTTTTCTTTGAAAAAAAAAAGTCGCCTAAAAATGGCACACCCTATTATACATATATAGTATATAATATATTTTAATCCGTTGGGGATCGTTATGTTGTATTTAGTGCTATAGAATTTAGATCACTAAATGGAGTATTATATGCGTCAATACACATGCAATCATTTAGATGCATCTGCGTAAAAAATGAAAAAATTTAGATGCATCAGCGTATATAATGAAAAAATTTAGATGCATCAGCGTAAATAATGAAATCATTTAGATGTTTCGTATTGAATATTACGTAATACCTAACAAACATAATATCTCTCACAATATTTTAATACAGCGAAATACAAAAAAAAAAAATGAGAAAAAATGAGAAGAAAAAATATTCTCTCTTTGCAACTACCTCTCCCCTACGCATTAAAACAGTATATTGGATATGTAAACAAAATTTGTTATACAACTCGTTCTGTATTTTCAGAAAAATACATTGACACTTGTCAATTTATATCACTCGACCTTCGGTCTCGTGATATAAGTATAGACTCGTGTCAATGTATTTTTCTGTATACAGAACTCTTAATTAATAACAAATTTAGTTTACATATTCAATAATCTACTATTAATGCGTTGGGGATCGTTATGTTGTATTTAGTGCTATAGAATTTAGATCACTAAATGGAGTATTATATGCGTCAATACACATGCAATCATTTAGATGCATCTGCGTAAATAATGAAAAAATTTAGATGCATCAGCGTATATAATGAAAAAATTTAGATGCATCAGCGTAAATAATGAAATCATTTAGATGTTTCGTATTGAATATTACGTAATACCTAACAAACATAATATCTCTCACAATATTTCAATACAGCGAAATACAAAAAAAAAAAAAATGAGAAAAAATGAGAAGAAAAAATATTCTCTCTTTGCAACTACCTCTCCCCTCCGCATTAAAAGAGTATATTAGATATGTGAACAAAATTTGTTATACAACTCGTTTTGTATTTACACAAAAATACATTGACACTTGTCAATTTATATCACTCGACCTTCGGTCTCGTGATATAAGTATTGATTCGTGTCAATGTATTATTGTGTATACAGAACTCTTAATTAATAACAAATTTAGTTTACATATACAATAATCTACTATTACACTTTGACATATTTTGGCATTTGGACTTAAACTTTAAACTTCTGTATCTTTTTCCACAACTGTGTTTAGGTATATGTTTTTTTTATCTCATTTTTTTATCTATAATACAAAAAAAAATTATCAATGAACCATCTGTCTGCACGTATTTAAACAGTCATAATTTTTCAACAACAAAAATATACATGGGACAAAATCAAACCTAAGGGAAAATTGTGTCGGCGGTATTTGAAAAATAAAAAAGTAATAAAAAAAGTATCAAAAGCAATTCTTATATCCACCAATATTTAGTTTATTTTATTATAAACCTAAATATTAATAATAATTAATAATTTTTGGAAGAAATCACTTTTTTTTTAACTTTGAAAAAAAGCTTGCATTATGTCTCCATACAAAATTTGTTGTCGGCAAAAGAAAATTTGAACTATTTAAGTGCAATAAATTATATTTTTTTAGCTTAAGTACAAAAGTAATTATTGGACAGTGTAAAATTATTTGTTCTATTTTTAAGATCAAATTTTGGTGTCTGGCTGTCCCTTCATTGTATCGGTTTTTTTACTGTTTTTGGTTGTCGGTGTTTTTTCTAGCTCATGATATTTTAAGGAAAATATGCATTTTTAGTTAAAAACGAAAAAAAAAAACAAAAATAAATTTACAAAACGGTTACTAATTTATATAAAAAATTAAATCCATGTAAATTTTCTAAAAATAATTTTTTTTTTTTGTTTTTTAGAAGAAAAATGGTAAGTAAAGTTTTTGATTGTCAGGAGTGAGAATATACTTTTTTGACAATTTATTCAAAAAAAAAGGAATATTCGAAATTAAAACACAAAGGGAGTGTTTATTATTTAAATGATGACCATGTATTGTCAACTTTTTCAAATTATTCCAAAATAATTAGTAATTTTTATTGATTTATAAAAATTACATGATATGTCATGAGTAAGAAATTTTAATTAATAGGAAATTTTTCTACATTTCATAGACCGAAAATCGAAAGCAAAGAGGAAGCAATATAATACCAGATATTTGGCGACAATAAAATATAAATCCGGAGCGATACGAGAAATTTAAGAACAAAAAATGTGAAAATGAATGCAAAAATAAGAAAACAAATGTATTTCGAGATTTATTCAGATTCCGAGTCAGACTAAATTTTTTTTCTCCAATTTATAATGTAATTTTTTTATATATATAATAATTGCAATAAAAAAATAAAAAACATTAAATAATAAAAAAATTTCGAGATTTTTCTTCTTTTTTTTTTTCTAGCTCATGACAAATTTTTCAATTTTTATTTAAAAAAAGCCAAAAAAAAATTTTTTTTAGATAACCATCAAATTATTAAGATAGTCAACTAAATTTTGCACAATATTAGACTATTTTCAGTGCTTCTGGTGTTTTTTTATTTTTGAAATTTTTTTTTTGCTTTTTTCCACAAGGTTTGATTTTGTCCCACATATATATATATATATATATATATAACATAAAAAACTAAAGAATTTATGTAAACATTGAAATTATTTTTTTCAAACGAAGTTTATATTTAACATTATTTAATACTTAAAATATTAATTTTAAGAGGTCATCACGTATTCATGAACATTTTGTACATTTAACTGCCGCCGTGAGTAGGTATATCATTAGAAAAAAGTTTTTGAAAGGAAATTAAAATATATATAATGCTAATTTACAGGAACAAAAAATTAAAATAAAAAACGAAAATAAATTCAAAAAAAAAAAAAAACAAAAATTCCCATTTATTGTTTAGAATTTATGGAAATTCTGTTTTTTTTTCTAATTTTTGTATCTTCAAAAATGTAAATTTTTGATTACAATAAAGGAAATAATTAAATTGAAGTCAATTGCTTCATTTTATTTTAATTGAGCAATTTAATATAATAATTTCACAATTTTATTTTTAATATATAAATAACATTTGGAAAAGGAAATATTTTTTTTTAATATTATACAGTGAATTGGCAAGTTTGATGATAGTGTGATAATGATATTATGATAGTGATATATGAGTGTGAAGGTGAAAACAAAATTGGGGCGACAATGACGGCGACAGCGATTTTTCATATAAAAAAGTCGCCTCAATTGTTTCATTCTCATACAAATATATGGTTTTTGACAGTCGCTATCGCTGTCGTTACGCTGTCGCCCCAATTCTGTTTACAACTTGAAGATGAGTTGGCCGCGATCTATTAATTAATCCGGAAACTTTCTTAACTGATCGTAATCAATTTATTTAAAAATAAATGTAACATAATTCTCAATATAATAACATTTTATTTATCTTACTAATACGGATTATCCGATACAAATAGATTATTCGAGATTTTGGTTGAACTAAGCGGCTCGGATAAAGAATTTTTCACTGAACTTTCTTTAAAATTACTGGAAATTCGATGTTCCTATAAAATTATTAACAAAAAAAATCATTACATACCTACTATATTATAAATTACATCTAGCTAAATATATATGTGAATATTAATTTTAAAAATAATATTATTTTCAAATAAATTGGTATCAAATAATTAATTAATTGACGATAGAAAATAAATGCGTTAACACATTAAGTATTATTCTCTTAATTCAAAACACAAATTAAGACAATTTATTTTACTTTCTTTTACATATTTAATATATTGGAGAAAAATTTTTTTTTTATATATTATATGTATTATAATCTAGATTATCCTCTTATACTGAAAGAATATTATATACACGTAAAATGTATTTTCATATTTTTACTAATTTATTATTTATAAACATTGAATTTAGAAAGATTTTTCATCGATGAAACATGAAACACCTTCCTATACACAAAAAAATAATACATATATTCTCATAAAGGGAAAATGAAATGAAAATTACTTTTCGGTCAAAATTCTGATAAAAATAATATTTTTTTTTTGTATACCGTGACAGATAATGTCTTCTTCGTATTCTATAATATGAATGAAACATATGTAATAAAATGTTTGTACAATGATTGAATTATAAATTCTTATTGTTGTACAAAAAAAAAAAGAATAATTTTCCTATACAGCCTTGAAAGCACATCAAAGACATTCGGATCGAGTACCATACTTTAAAGACCAATCGGATTCATTTGAACTGCTTTAAAATTGGGTTGTTGTATTATGGTCATTGTCTTTATCATCTTTATCATCTTTCAACCTTTAAAATTAAAATTCTGGGATTATCTAAAATTGAAACATAAAATATGTTGTTTTTTTATTCATATTGACAGAATCTCCTTCAACGATTGAACGAAAATTTACAGAATATATATAACATCACATTATTTATTAAAATAAAATATTGTTTCAATTTTCTCATTTCTTATTAATCTGTTACTACTAAATGGCTCAGGAAGAATTTTTTTGTTTTTATAGAATAAGAATTAATATAAAGGAATTAGTTCAATATTGTCATACACATCTGCTTTGAAAAAAAATATAAATAAAAATAGAAGTTTAAAAATATTTCCATCGTAAATAAAATTTAATCTTTGAAAAATTTGTTTTTTAATTCAATCAATAAAACATTAGAGAATAATTTCAATCAATCAGTACAAAACAAGATAGTATAATTTTATATCTAATTTCGAATGATTTTTAATGTCAAAATAATTAAAAAAGAGTACCAATGTACTTAAGTAAAACATAAATATGTCTTATACACTAGTACTGGATCCATATTCTTGATTGAGCTCAACCGAATTAAGTATCAAGTAAAATAATAAAGTTTTTTTTTGGCTGAAATTCTTAATTTATTTATAACATTGTTTTAATAACACATAAACTCTGGATAAAATAAGAAAATAATTTACATAATATTATAATAATTTGTTGCAAATTTTCATACATTTAATTCTTATATATAATGTTATCAAAATGCATTTTAAAAGAATTATTTTTTTTTTGTTTAAAATCCAATGAAATTCCGCCTTTATAATTTTGCGAATTAAAACCAAAAATTTTCTATATATAAGGTAATTACCATAATAAAAATAATGACAATAATTATATCCACCTAAAAATTTTAAATTAAACCTCTAACATGTTCATTTTCACTCCATTAAATTTTATTATTATTTTATTAATGATTATCAAAAAATTTTCAAAAGCTCCTAAATTGATTTCCTCCCCGAATATATTATATATAATTACGAGTATATACTGTTTTATTTAAAAAAAATTATATCCATAAGCTTTAAAGGAGTAAAATTTGCTTCAAACAGAAGCATAGTAATATAATATATTCAACCATAGTTTTTTTTTTTTTCTGTTAAATTACATAACTATATTGAACTTTACATTACGTACTTGGTTTTCTGGAAATTTTAGTATATAGTTCTAATGTTAATATTTACATTTTAAAATAAATGAAATTGAAGATACTGTTTCCTCCGATCAATTTTCCATTAAATTAAATAAATTATTTTAAATTAGCTGTAATTTAAGTAATTCCTTTAAGAATTATTATAAATTATCGAAATTAAATTCCAAATCGTAGATTGTAATAAGAATTCGTGTCGGTTACCCACATCAACACTATTAACTGAAGAAGTGAAAATAAAATGTTTTTTGAATTTTATTTTTCGGTTTGCTACGGCAGCCCAGCTTTTAAATAACTATGAAACTCAGTGTTCAGAGCTCTTCATATATAGCTTACCTTATAGGTAGTCTTAGCTGGGGGACGAATCCCAAAAAATTATAGAATTTATTAAAAAATATTTTAAAATTGTAGACATATTTACCAGTTTGGGTAAACAATAATGTTTGACTGTTTTTTTTTTTTTTTTTGGCTTTTAATTAGAAGCTAAAAACTGTATTACAAGTAATTTAATGTTTACATTTTTTTTTTTTTTGCATTTTAATTTTAATAACTTTTGGAAATGATAATAATACTGTATACTATATGCATATATGAAGAATTAAAACAATTTGAACATATAATAATGTTAATAAATATGTGCATAATACTTGATAAACATGGTATACAAGAATTACATTTTTTGATAAATTTTCATTATTTTGCTGACCAAAAAAAAAAACAAATTTAATTGAGTGAGCCAGCTCCTCTTCAGGCAAAAAGATATTCTTGAAAGTTTCGAATTTCGATTTTTAACATATTAACATTTTTGAACAGATTTTTGAACTACATATTCAAATTCAAACTGCTAATATGAACCGTACATTGAAAACGATGTTACAGTTTCAAATTGAATACATTTTCCACCTTAACCTACCTATATTCCTGATTTAGGTACGATTAAAAAATTTACCTCATCTTGGCCAAACCTGATAAATAGAAACATTTTTTTTGTCGAAAATTGAAGGGTTTTTTGATGCGTAACAGTTTCAGAAAATATTTTTTGTAATAAATGTCATTCATATTGGGTTTCAAAATATATATATGCATATATTTGTTTTTTTTTCTCAAATTTGTCTTTATAAAATCTAAAAAGAAAACCTTTCATTTTAAAATTTTAAATGATAAATTACTTTAATCCATCTTAAAACATTTCTTCGGTTAGATTTCTATCAAACAGAATTTTATATATTATTTTTCTCAAAAAAATAAAATAAAATAAAAAGTAAAACTTAAAAAACTATTTTGCATGTTTCATTAGTCGTAAAAGAAAATATTAGATTGTATGTACATTGTACATACACATAGTTAGTAACTGTTTTTGAATTTGAATTGAAAACTTTCTTGAAAAAAAAAAGAAAGGATATTATATGTATGTACAGAGAGAAATAGATAAAAATGTGTGATTATCATTATATTGTAGAAATTCCAAAGTTACAGGAAATTCGTTTTTCTAAACACTACTATACCTATACATTATTTACAGTATACTTACATAACTATACATACATATACGTAACTCTTTAGATATAGTTTTCTGAAACCACGTCTACATGAATTGATATGAAAATAATTACTTAAAAAAGAAAGTAGGAAACTTTTGCTTCATTTGAAAAGTAATTTATTAAAAAAAAAAAAAAAGCAGAATAAATATAAAAATAAAAGAAAGAATTGAAAAATAACACCACAGATCAGGGATAGTTTTATGCCAGTAAATAAATTTGTAAATATTTGATGGTTAACAGTTTTGTTCGGCTTAAGATATAATTATAGAAGAATATGTTGTAATTCATGCTTTGATAGAACATAATAATTGTAGAATGTAATATAAAAGTGATTTGATGATTTTGTGTTAAATTTTTTATTTAATTATTACATCGTGCATTATTAAAAAAAAAAATACACGTTATTTTGCCATCCTTTCAATTAAAAAAAAATATTCAGTTGGAAATTAATTCATATCACGTCCATAAGGATTTAATCGATTCATATAAAAATCTTCTCCATTTTCTCCGAAATGAATTACAAGTCTTTATGTTATTTATATGTATAATATAAACCTAACTATGTTTTATGTTCAATATCTATATATGTAATGTACCTATAAGAAAATATATAGATTTATATGTAATGTAGTAAGTTCAGCTTTTCAAATAGAAAATCAGTAATTATTTATGTAATGAATTCTTTTATCTTGTTACAAAATACTGCATTTTCTTTCAAAAAAAAAAAAAAAAAAAAGTCATAATTAAAAAAATATACAATGATTTCATTCATACAAGTATATACCTAACAAAAGAAAGAACAATCAAAATGTAGACTTAGATTAATAACTTTAAAAAAGAAATTGATTTATTTATTTTTACACATGTACAACAATGTATACAGTGAAAGTATACAATTTATAAAGTGCATAGAAGACACCATACACTCAATTATTTTCAATGAAATGTTATAAAATTATAACAATTTGATATAAATGCATTTATCCATAATGCTCAAAAACATAGTTAATAAAATATTTTATAGATGTTCATTAAAAAAATATTATCATTATCAGATCCTCCAACTTGAATGATAGATAACATCAAACTTGTGTAGTTCATCTTTAAAAGGCAATTCACACGAGGAAACTGAGATCCAGTCAAATAAATATAGTACATATATGCATATCCTGAAAGATATCTTAAAGGAAATAGATTTTTCAAGTAAAATAAATAATCAGATTATCGTTCAAAGGGAGAAAACTGCCAGGATTAAAAAATAATATAAATAACTAGATATTATAATACAGACTTTTATGACTATTATGTTCAGTTGAGCAAATTCACATCGTAAACAGAAGGTTCTGGTTTTTTTTTTTTCTTAACATCGATTAATGCCATCATTATCTTCCTTATTTTGATTAAATTTTATGTATTTTTGTTATAAATTTTTTGGTGACGTTAAATATTCATTTTTGTCAGTCTATTAAAGAATAATATTTGGTACCTATTTTTGAATTTTCAATTTTAGGAAAATTCTTTGAATACTTAATATTTTTATTAAAAATCATTAGAACTGAGTTTTCTTGGAATCATAGAAAATAAGTAAATATATTTTATTTATATATTTTTGATTTTTCTGTCATAAGTTTAGCAGTATCAATCAATAAATGTATGTAATATAGAAATTCTAATTTGAAAATGAAAATATATGTACATAACTACGTATACATGTGCAATATACCTGTACTATACATTTCTGTGCCTTCGAGTTTTTTTTTTTGGAATAACTGTTGAGCTGAATTCTGTCCCTTATATACCTACTACTATATTTATGCTTTGCTTAAACTAAAAGTAAATTAAATTGTAATTTTAATTCTATAAAATCATGTTTTTATTGATAATTTATTTGCCTTTATTACTATAATGCTTAAATATATCATGTACCCCAAACTTTATTTTTGATTTATGCACATCTTTTTATTTGTGGCTTTAAATTTACTTTATTTAAAATTTTATATATATGTACATACCTATATATCATAAATTTTCACTGTACAAAATAAATATATATATATATAGTTTATATGTTATTCATAAATCTTTTACTACTATCATCAATGCTTTAGGCACTACAAGAGAAAATTTAAGTTTTCATGCCCAAAATAGATTTATATATATAAATATATATTTTTTTAATATACAAAAGTAAAAAGGTTATTACTTGACAATAAAGAAGAGATTAATTTTTTTCTTAACCCCTTGGGTCAGATTTTATAACTTTTCATAAAATCCTTTTTTGTTTTTTGCAAGAAATTTTATTTCCAAAAGGAGGTTATTTGTTGTTACCAGCAAAGAAAAAATCTGTCCAAACAAAATTTAATAAAAAGAATAAAAAAGTTAAATTAGAATTTAGAAAAGTTTTCAAAGTTAGAACGAAATTTAGAATTGTCTAATCGAATAATTTAAAAAATTGGTTTTCTTTTTTTTGTACTAAAGCATCTTTAACTGAAAGAAAGCATAAAATGAGTATTTCGATGTTTAAATAAAAAGAAAACCTAATTCAATATTTTTTACAAATGGATTTTATTGTAATTATGTTAAGAAAAGTTTTTTTTTCTTGAATTATTTTCGGTTCTCATTTAATTCTTAAATGAAACATGCATCCATGCAGACTAAAATTGAAGAAAAGAAAAAATTTAAAATATTTAAATAAAAAAAAATTTGTCGTCTCGTAAAAAATTTATATTAAGTTTTATTTTATGTCTCAGACAAATATAAAAACTTTTTTTTTTTTTAACTTTTATTTAAATTTCTTTAATTTTACTGTAATCAATATAAACATATAGTCTGATTGAACTTATGAGTTTACAATTGACTTTAAAAGTTTATTATTTCAAATATATTATATTTACCACAGATAGAAAATTAAAAATTAATAAGAATTTGGCTTCACGCTTCACATAAGTTTGACTAACAAAAAATAAATTTGTTATTAAAGTTTTTGGTGGTTGATACCAGAAAAACAACATACATATATTTCCTAAATTTTTTTATATATATAAAATTTCTTTTATAATGCAGCATGAATTTAAAAAAAAATGTGCACCACAAATTCTTCGGAGCAGCCTACAATGTTGGCTGTTAAATTAAAACTGGCCTTCGTGAGAATTCTCCAGATTATTCTTTATTTCTGATTCAGAGATTGAACAAATCCAGAAAAAGAAAATTTATTTTTGTAAGATTCTTCCATGAGTAAGTTCCATTTTGAACATCATTCTGTGTTTGTTTCCCCGAAAAAGATATAAAGAAATAATTGATTAATGTCAGATGCGATTCTCTCTTTAATAGTTTCACTTTATTTTGATTATATAGTTAAATGAAAAATATATAAAAATTTCAAATTGATTTTTTTCTTTCAATTTTATAGTAAAAATTTTAACTGGAAATTTTATAGAACTTTTTGCAATAAACTAAATTTTATTTCAAATCATGTACAAGAAATAAAAAATCTAAATTTATTTTCTTTGTATCTTTTATCGTTTGCGGTGTTTTAACACACAGATACAAAAAACTCAAAACTAAAAGTTATATGTTAAGATACCAAATAAAGAAATTTATGCGACAGAATTCAATTAACATCAAACATTAACTGGGACTCAATAAAAAGTTAAATTTGAAAATATTAAGCTTTATTTGAAAAGATAAATAAAAAATTGTTAAAAAAGAGTGGTTTAGAAAAAGAAAGTAGTTTGGCCTGGAAAAAAATTTTCTCTTAAGAGTATTAATTAGATTAACATATCTTATCGTTATAAATATACATAATATTTTTTTGGGCCAAAACGCATCTTTCGTATAAAAATATTCATATTCTTAACATTGATTGACTCCATATTATCTTTCCACTTTGATTTAAGTTTTTGGCGCTCGTTAACTCACAAAAATTATGCAATGAAAATATTAGTGCTGCAGTCAAATCTGAGCTGATAACGTAATGAATCAATCAATCTTTTTGGTTCTTTTCTTTGAAAAAAAAATATATAAAATAAAATTTTTGTACCATTAATAGACTGTTAGTGCTCATTTCCGAAAAAGGAATACATAACCTTACAAAAAAAATCATTTCATAATAAAAAGAAATAATTATCACAAAAAGGAAATATAATTTGATAATTTCTTTGTCTGGTTGAAAATTATATACAGAAATATTTTGTTGTCGTCGAATTGCGCCCATTTTACATTAAAATTCTCATTATATTTATATATATACTTCCTTGTACTGATTTAAAAATGATTAAAACTAATAGAAATCTTTAGCGACTTCATGAAGCTTATAAAAGACAGCCAAGATGAGGCCCTTGTAATTATAAAAAAACTATTAACAATTCAAGAAATGAATAAAAATATAATCCATCATTATCATCGGCTGCAACCCCTTAAAATGTGTCTTAAATTGAATGCAACTATTCTTTTGATTTTTCTCATCATCATGATGATGTCGTTTTAAGATTTATTTTTTTTTTTTTTTTTTCGTCCATAGTTTCAAGTAAATGCACATATATACAAAAAAAAAACAGAATTACAAAACTTTAATGTTATCTTTTTTTCATTTATTAGATGGAGTGCTAGAAAATGCACACAGTGTTGTTGTTTTGTCTTATACAATATTTAAGCGAACATATAATATTTTTTTCTTTATCTTTTTTTTTAAAATATGTGTTATATGTGGATAAAAAATTTTTTTTTATTATGATGTGCGAATGCATCCTTAAAAATCCCCATGTGGCATAAAATCTATTAGAAAATAAATTTATGAGAATTTTTACATAGTTTTTAAAACAAAAATTTTTTTTTAACTTAAATATTTTCTTCATTGAAACTCGAATTGAATGAATGAATTTTCTTTTTGCTCTTCAATTCTAAATATAATGGTCATTTAAAACGTAAAAAAAAAATATATATATATATATGTTATTGAGAATTAAACATCAGGACGAAAATGAATTTTTGATTATAAGAAAAATATTTCGATCATGGAATGTGAATAGAGCTCCCTTCTCCTATCAATTTTAATTGAAAATTTTCAAATTTATTAAAATTTTAATTCACTTAAAATTTTTCTTAAAAACTATATTTTAAATTATTCTCAGATATAATAAATTATTATTTTCAACATCAAAAATCAAAACATAAAAGAAGTTTTATTAACAATTCATTGTCGATTTTCCAAGGATATTCTAAAGAATCAAGGAATATAATTCAAGATTTATGTTTTGAGTCTGTGATTATAAATAGAAATAATAATTGGCACTGGCTAACTGAAAGAGAGTTCAAGTCGTAGTATGAGCAAAGAAACCGTATGGTTCGCCCAAAACATTCGAGAAAATTAATAGAAAAGAATACATGTTTTTTGTTTTTCGAAATATTTTAACAACCATATAGTTTTTGTTATCTGCAATGAAAATTTTATTATTTTCATCTTTTCAATTAAGATTTGATTATAGATTTCAATGTTGATTATTTTTCACTTCTTTAAGCTTTTTAGACTTAAATAGAATATAGTATTTGAAATAGTCACGTAAAAAAGGAAAAAAACGTGATAAGTTTTTATTAGAATTATAACCAAGTCTTAGACAACAAAATATTTCATAAAATCAAGCAGGAAAAATGTGTAATAAAAAACAATTTATTATTAAATATTTTATTTCAACTTTATACATAAATGTCCTTTTTTATATACTTTCAAATTGTTGTAAATCCTTTTTAAGTGACTTTTTGCACAGAGTAAAAGCAATAAGTAATTTAAATGTAAGTATGTTAAGAACACTCATTTAGCCCTTGTGGTTTTTTTTAGCTGATAATAAAATTAATCTAGATCTTAATTATAATATAGATCTTAAAGAATTAGTGCCTCAAAAGTTGCTTGATTATAGTTTTACATTCTTGCTTCAGTTTTGCCGGGGGTTTGAATCTTTTGTCATTATACATATTATATGTACAAAAAGGATATTATATTATATATAAAAAAAATGAAGGAATTGATTCATCGCTGCCACATTGAATGGGAGTTTTTATTTCTCACGAACGAACGGACCAGCGATGGCATAAGCACATAGTCTCTTTTCTACCCCGCCAACTACTAATTCTGTTTGTACAATAGCCTGCGAATTTTATAAAAAACATATTTATGTTATTCACAATTGAAATTGAAAACCTGAGAGTTATCTTTTGTCAGTTTGTGTAACGTAAAACGAAAGGGAAAATAATATAAAAACAAAAAAAGAAATATTTTAAGATTCAAAGATATACAAACTTACAATCTGCTATTAGTCCTTATTATTGCTTTACCTTTGTTGTCAGCATAAATCAATGTTAAATGGACATAAAACATATTTTTTATTATTTTTGTACTTTTTTTTTTTTCAAAATAAATAAAAATAAGAAAATATGTACATTTTTATATTTATTACGTATACTACTCTTTTGCTATACAAAACTTAAGTTATAAAAAATTAATTTAATATATTTAGAATGTAATATATTTAATATATAAATAATAAATAAATAAAAAGGAAATTTATTTGCCTTCATTGCACGGAATGAATATTTTAAGTTAACAACTTTTAATTTTTCAATTTATTAAGTTCATTTTGAAAAATATGGAAGTTTTCTTTCTTCTTCTTTTTATAGATTTTAAGCATAATTTTTGTTTCGACTTCATTTAATACAATTTTAATCAAGTACATATAGTTTTTAATATCCGTCAATGTGTGATGTGGGCATTGGTATAAAAAATGTTTGTTCTGTGTACCATTAAATAAAGCACACTTCCAGCTTTGGATAATTGAAACCATTTTTTTAAAATGTTTTTGTGAAACACAATTTTTCAGTCATACCCATTATTTTTTTTTGTTTTCTTATATTTTGAAAAGTAAAATCACAAAAAAATTAGAATTATGTTTTTTTAATATTTTTCACTGGAACTTTATTATTTTATGATTTTTATCTCATAAAAAAAAAAAATACAAATTATTTTTTTCAAAAGTTAATATGACAAATTGGATCATTTTTCATTGTTTGGCTTCCAATTAAAACTTTTTTCATAAAGTTATGATTTCATTAATATATTGAGTTGAGTTGTATACCGTATTATAAATTCTCAGAAAAATTTAATTATATATTTATTTTTCTACGACATTTAAATTATGTACATATATATAATATCGTGAAGATAGCGTGTATTATTAAGACAAAATTGAAATAAGTACAAAATTATGTAAAATTTATATGAATTTTAACAAATAAATCAAATAGATGATGAACTTTTCTAATTAAAATGAAGTAATTATAACAAATTTTATATATTTATTTACTAAAAAATTGAACAATATAATATCCTGTAAAGTGTGCTTAATACTATTATAATATTTAATTATACATTCTAGAATTTCTTCTGAACTGTAAATAATTGGTATAAAATCGCTAGACTTACAATTGATATTCTTCTCATATAAAACAGAATCATACTCTTTTATACTAAGTATAATTAATCAGTAGCACTTTTATTTGTTTTTTGGTTAATCATATTTTACGAACTTGGCTAATTATAATTTGTTAATTGTAATTTGTGAATAATAAATTTGTGAAATTTTGATACAGTTTTCAGCTTATTTAATGTTTTATGATGACTTGGAGTTCAGTCGAAATATGAACTTTCGTTTCAAACTATCATTATTAGACGTTAAACCAATTCACTAAATATTTACAAACATAATTGTATATATTATAATATTAAATTCATACTTTTATGCCTAACTATAAATATGTACATTACATATTTTTATGTACTATATATAATATATTCTTTTGTATTTTACGATTTAGAATATTATAAGAATTTGAGAAATAATGGTTGAAAATAGAATTTCTTCTTTTTTTTTTATTATTATTTACATATTATATTTAATTTCACAACATCAAACCAAGAATACCAATTTATTTATTTTTTTTGTTTTTTATTTTTCAGATAATAATACAATTTAATATAAATTTAATCTTGATTTTAATAAATATTAACTTTCTTATCATGATTCTGGCTTTTCTAATTAGAAAATTTCGTTTAGTAAATTATTCACAAATTTCACTAATTCAAAGCAATAGGATATTAAATCGATGATTTTAACTACACATGTACATTTATATCAAATTATTTAAAATATAACGCGAATTCAGCTTCTTTTTTATATTGGACCTTGGAGTTCCGGACGCATAGCTTTAAGTTCTTGTAGAGAATAAATGTTGTTTAAGGTTCCTGTTGTACTTGAAAATATTGCTCCAAGTTTTTTGACATTTAACAAAATGAGGAATTTATTTTAAATATAACATGGGTTCAGCATTATGTAATCTAGTTTCACAAATTAATAAAATGAAAGTATGTAATTTAAAATTATGACATAAACATGAATCTGTATAGTCAACAACAAAAAGAAACTTGAAAAATTACAAATTCATCCTAAGACAAGATTAATATTATAATATTCCCCTTCAATATCTTATCAACATCATTAACGATTTGATAACACTATCTGAGATATATGTCTATTACCCAGATTCGCTGAAATGTGTTTGTACATATATTGTCTTTTACTTATTTATATATGTCTGTACAAAAAAAAGAGTATTTTGATTTTTCTTTGTGGTTTATAAATTTGATATCATAATTTATGCGTACATCATTTTTTAAAGATAAAATAATTCGAAAAGCTACGAAGTATGTTTAAAAGAAATTTGGTTCTTTTTTTTATCGTAGAAAATGTGATTATAAATATTTAACTATATACAAAATATCATGGAACGGATTAAAAGTTTAAATAATGTTTAAATAATTAAGGCTAATCGAATACTGATTAAGAATTTGTATCTTAAAGTTACTGTTTTAAAATTTAATAAATGTAAAAAATGTCAAATGATATCCTACTTTTATTTGAGATTTTTGATAACATATTAAAAATTATACAATAAATGTAACTCCTGAAGCTGTAATATCTTAAAATTTATTTGAAATCATATATTAGAATAAAATAACTAAAATATCTTCTTATTAAGCTATTTAATTTGAAACAGCCTCAAGAAAAGAGTTTTCTTTTTAAAAATTTCACATATGAATTCAGTTATATATTGCTTATACCCTTTATATAAAGGAAAATTAAAATTTCAAAAAGTTTAGATTTACATATTCGTTAAAGTATTAAATTAATTTTTATGTTCACATAAAAAAGGGTCCTTAAATCCTTTGTATGCATATTAATTAGCATATTTCTAATTTATATTTAAATATGGTTAATATTATTAAATAAAAGAAAATTTGAAATAAAGAAAAAAAAAATAAAATAAAAAAAAATTAACTCAAGTAAATTACAAGACAAATTTATTTTAAATTAAATTATTAATTTAAAGTAAAAAAATTAAAATAGCTAGATAAATACAACGTCAATGCTATAATAATAACTCTTCCCTAATTTGAACTGGCCTTAGTTTTGAAAATAAAACCAAACACTTCTTAAAAATTAGTAAGTAGTTCAAAGAAAATTATACTATACTGGGATATTAAAAACCATTACAATGTAATTTTTTGTATAATTAGATTAAATATATTTCTTTTGCAAAATTCCGAAATTTTATTTTATTTATTTTTCATTATTTATATTAAATTCAACGAACAAAGCAATACATATGAGATACAAAAGTTTAGATAAATCCGACATATATAGTGGCAATTTATATATAGTAGCCATCTAAGGCAGTTTTAAGAAATCTTTTGCGTGATTAAATAAAAAATTTAATGTATGTATACAATAATTGT
Organism: Hybos culiciformis; assembly: GCA_964007475.1. Taxonomy (NCBI): domain Eukaryota; kingdom Metazoa; phylum Arthropoda; class Insecta; order Diptera; family Hybotidae; genus Hybos; species Hybos culiciformis. The sequence continues at coordinate 1,191,860 of OZ023273.1, read as the reverse complement.
ACAGAAAAGTTTTTTAATTTTATGCTCACAAAAATTCGAAGCAAAAGAAATGTGTTTACAGAAATATTTCTTTTCAATGCCAACAAAATAATGTATATATGATAAACATAATATTTTGTAAAGCAACATTATTGTGATGAATCTAGTAGATGATAAAATTAGTATGTAAATTATTTACAGCTTACTTTTATACATATATTTAGATTATATAATGGTGGTTAACAATTCTTGACTGTCCGATGTTTGCATTTTAAACTATTTAATATACAAGTACATAGTAAAGCATGACCCTGCAGCTCATCGAAAAACAGATTTCTAAATGCCAAGTAGAAATTCAAATTAAAAAAAATAACGAATTTACGGAAAATTAATTTTTTTTTTCTTAAAGGTATACCTATTACACATGATGTATAAGTTATATGAAAAATTTAATTCAATGAAACGATCAGCTTTGAGATAGGCTTCATCACCCAAAACAAATTAATTTTTAATTAAATTTCTTCCTTGATGTCAAAATTTTCCTAACAAAAAAAAAATAAAAAATTTAATGTAAATGCGTACATGACGGGGGGTTTTTATCTTATTTATTCATTAAGTAATCTCTTTACATTATTTAAATTTAATTTAACATAATTAACCTAAAAGGTTAATATTTATTCATATATACATATTTGTGTAATATTTTAAAGAGAATAATGGAAAATATGTTTTAATAAATTTTGGTCAAAATATAAATTTTAAAATAAATGTTTTCAGTGGGAACCATAAAAATACTTTTAACCCTTTTTTTGTACTTTGGTGATACGAATGAATAATTTACAACAATTTATACGTCACATTCAAAATGTTAAAAATATAGAAAGGAATAGTATTATACGAGAAAACATAATTTTCTCTGAGTTTAAAAAATTTTGAAGTAAAATATTATATTTATATATGGGTTGGTGACGAAATTCCTTATGCCAAAATTCTTTATCCAAAATTCTTTTTCCAAAATTCACTATGGACAAAATCCACTATGGACAAAATTCACTATGGACAAAATTCATTAGGGACAAAATTCGCTATGGATAAAAAAATATTATTAATTAAAAAAATTAAAAAAAAAAAAAGCGTTTCAGAAAAATGGGGACGGCTGCCTTTTTTTGGAAAAGGTCAATTTTTTTGGGAAAGGGCACCTACCCTGTTTCTTTATTTTTTCAATTTAAAGTAGGGACCGACTAACTCACTACGTCCTTGTCGTGGTCCCTGTGTAACACAGAGAGTGAATTGAATTTTAATAAAAATGTAGAATTTTACAAAAAGAATTTTTTCATAGTGAATTTTATCCATAGCGAATTTTGTCCATGGTAAATTTTTCCCATAATGAATTTTGTCCATAGTGAATTTTAAAAAAAGAATTATTTTTGAAAAAGAAGAATTTTGTCCATTTGAATTTTGGGATGAGGAATATCGTCACGATCCCGGTATATATATATGTACATTACTAAATCTAAGTTAGTTTCAAATGGCTCAAACAACAAATTTTAGATAATAAATTTCATGAAATGGTCAGCAATTTTCCATTATCTCACCCTCACTGAAAATCTGTGGGGTTATAGTGTAGGTAGAACTTATATACAGAAAATATTTATATATAATATTTAGAGTTTGATCATCATTCGACAATTTCTAAGAAAATAACACAATATTGACTATTATATGGAACTTATTTGGGAACTTCCTTACAACATAACTACAAGTTCTAAAAAAAAAGTTTTCGAGTTTTTTGGCGTTGAGTGAAGTACTCGGCTTTAAAACCATAGAATAATAATTATAACCCATCATCATTTCAGTTCAGATCTAAGTTTGATGCTTCACTATTAGTTTATCTTGCTTTATATATGAATAAATAAAACTCAATAAACATTTTTATTTTTGAAGATCTTTGTACTTTTTTTTTGTTGTTTTAAGGACTACGAGTATTTTTGTTTTTTGTTTTTTTTTTTTTTGCATAAACTGAAACTTTATAAAATTTTAATACGAATGGATCACGTTTCAAATAGAAAACGTGATAATATAAATGAAGTAATTGTTGTAAAACTAAAATTTTTTTTTTCTTGTTTCTGTAAAAATGAAATTATTTTTAGGAAAAGAAAAAAAAAAAGAAGAAATAAAAGCTTTTCATTTGAAGAACTCTAGTTAAGACTCAATGAAGTTTTTTTTTTTCACAATAATAACCTTTGGATATTTTACAAAATATAATTAACCAATAAATGTTAGAATAAAAAAATACTTTTTTTAATGCATATGCTTATCTTTTAATATTAATCAAACATGTTTTACGTGGTTTTATTCAGAATTTTTTTAATATATAGATAGATGTACAGAACTTATTAGGTTTGGAAACCTGATTTCGGCATGCCGTAAAACTCCGTTTATTATCTCAAACATTATATTTCTGTTAATTTTATTTCTACATTAATATAAAATTGCGGACTTTATTTTTGAGCCCAGGGCAGTATGACCAAAATAACCCTTTCCTTACATTTAATAATTTAATTATATGTACTAAGAATTTTAACTTTAATGTTGTTTTAATGTGAATTGCATATTACAAATAAAGTATTTAAATATTATTAATTATTTGTTGCACATCCTTTTCATAATAAGACTTTATTAATTATGAGCTACACTATTTTTATGAAACAAAATTAAATTAGGGTTCTTTTAGTGTATAGTAATGTATTATACAATTGCACTACAACCTCGATAAAGAATCAACATCATAAAGTCTCTAGAACTGATTATATAAAATCCTTTTTTTTTAACATTTTTATCTACTTAAACGAATTAAAAATAATAATAATAATAATAATAATAACAATATTCTTATAAAATTATATTTAATAATCTTTTTTTATTTTTTTTTTTTTCGTATAAAATGGTTTTTATAAATATTATTTTTTATTATTTTTATGCCCCCAAAGTATCTTTAATTTTTTTTTTTCCTTGAGTGGTTAAAAACTTAAAAAAAATAAATTTGCATTTAAACTGCAGCATTATTTAAATGAAATCATCATTATTTTTTAATTTTGTTTTCTTTTTACCTTGTTGACAATAAAATGCAATTTCGAAGTTTTTTTTTTTTTTTTTAAGTTTATTTCATTTTTGTTTTTCCATTTGAATTTTTTTTTTTTTTTGCAAAACTTCTTTGAAATTATAATTTAAAAAAGTTTTTGATTAAAATTCTTATTTTCGTTTTTTTTTTTTTTTTTTACTGTATTGACAAGTCATTATATTTGGAATTATTTCTGTTTTTGAGCTATTATTGTAACAAGGATATTGCAAAATAATTGAAAAGTCCATGGAATAGTGTTGTCCTTAAAATGGAAATAATAAAAATTAAAATAATATTTTATAAAATCGAATTTCAATTTTCACTTGATAAAAATAATATATATGGTGGAAGTTGTAAGTAATCCGCGAACTCTAATAATTGTATATTTAGGGATGTGATTCATAATTTATATTTTTCTCAATAATTAGCTTCAAAGTTACACGACAAAATATTAGAGATTCAGGATATTCATTTTTTTTACCGATTAGTGAGACGTTATCAAATTTTCATCATAAATTTCATTTCGTGATAAAAATTGTTGGACCTTTGAATTGTATCCATCAAACATTATTAGCCTTTCAATAAACATACTGACTATGCAACTAAGACTGAATAAGTGTTTTAATTATATATATTGAAATAAAAATTAAACTGTTAAGATACATAATGTGCAACATAACAACATATTTATGTATTCAAACGCCTAAAAATCATTAAAAGCAGTTAAATATATTCAGCTGATTACTAAAGTTTTTTTTTAACTGATATTTTACAACATTTTTCTGTACTTACACAAATATAGAAAATAATCTCAGAATAAGAATAATTTTTTGTTTTATATTTCATGTCAATTCAATAAAAAAAAAATTATAATATTGAACATTTTAGAACAAATATAAAAAAAAAATAATAATAATAAATTAAACGAAATTACTTTTCTTCTTTTTTATTTTTTAATTGAATGCAAAACTTTTACTTCTGTAATAATAATGAATTTATTGCATAGTAAAACTTATTTCTAGTAACAAATAATTGAATCTATAATAATGAATATTATAATATAAATAAATATTTCTATATATATATGTACAATAATGTACCGGAAAATTTCGAAATGAATTAGTTTTTCTTAAAATTTGAACGATTAATTTTTTTTTTAACTGAAATAGTAGACTAATTTGAACCTTTTATGCAAAAAAAAAATATACACAGCGATTGACTAGGACCAGAACTTTCTGCTCTTTAATTTTATTTTTCCGCATTTGCTTACTGCAATCTACCTATGCAGAAAATAAATTAAAATTATATGCATCTGTTATCAATTTTTTTGTAATTTAAATTCTTTTTTTTTTTTGTAGTTTGGTGGGTGCCTTTTTTTTTTGTATTTTAATAAACTTTTTTTTCTTTTTTTTAACTTAATTGACAAAACAAATTTGTTTCCATATAACATCGAACGGATATATCTCGATTCGATTTATAATAATCAAAATTGAAAATATATATTTAAAATTATTTGTGGTGGCCCAAAATAATTTCGAGTTTTCAAAACAATGATTATTATGATTTATGATTTTAAAATCCCGGTCCTAATAATGTGATATATATGTAATGTATGTCAACTGAAATTATTTCATTAAAATCATTACGGCTTTAGTTTTAAATTCATGGTAAAAAAAAAAAAGCTATGAAATTTAGAAGTTTCAAGGTGAAAATATGAATAAGTTTTTTTTGCGTTATTTTCGAGAACATCATTGAAATACATCTGACCCGAAAATAATGACATTGCACTTGCTTTGTATATATAAAATTTTCTCTTTATCTTTTCTTTAATGTTATCTTTTTAGTTTCAAGGATTATTAAAAAAAAGTTTTCAAGTATATTCATTTCTAAAATTTATTTTCTATTTAACTTGAAATTTATTTAACATTAATTTTAACTCAAGAATATTAATATTTATTTTAAATTATCTCTATATAAATATATATAAAATAGATTAAATTAGTTAGAAAAAATTCCATCGTTATTATCACAACATAAGCCATTTTAACAATATTGAACTCCCTATATAATAGTTTTTGACATATGTTCTTTGAAAACTCGATTATCCACGATAATCGAATTATGCCAGATTATTTCGCATAACGCTGGTGCTGTTATTCGATTTTAATCGCGTTATTGACTGGCTATTCTTATATAAAATAAATATTAATGAATTTTTTTTTTTTAATATTTATCTTTATTCGTACACTTCATTCAAACCTTTTTTTTTTTTTGTTTTTAATATACAACATTCATACGTATAGTACAATATTATACAATATCGCTTTTCATTTGTATTTTATTTTTAATTAATTGAATTCGAACGTGATAACATTTTTATTAATTTAAAATACACAACATGTAACTATTAATTTTTCAAGCTTTCAAACGTTTACTTAATTTAATATAAGGGTTAAACTTTTATTTTCTTAAAACAAAAAAAAAATATTAAATTTACAATTTATAAAGATACGTGATCCTGTCCAATTGTTTTAATATCAAAATGAAATAAAAATATCATGAATGAGTAAATAAAAAAAAAAAAAAAAAACTAAAATGTACAAAAAAAATAATTAGATTTGCTAATAACTTATTGTTGCTCATAAAGCTCATGCATTTTAATGAATCATTTTAATATAACTTTCCTTTTTAATTTTTTATTGTTTTCTGTTTATTCATTTTTCTATTGCTAAAATATTAAGTTGAATTTAATTATCAAGTGCTCAATTTAAATTCACAATATTGTTTTGTATTCTAATAATAAAATTTTATTAAATAAAATTCTTTAAATTATTTTTATATTAAAAATGTTTGCACGTTGGCACAGGGAAGTTGGTTGCTTAAGTCAATTGTCGGTCAGTTCAAGGATTCATAATAATTCGAATAATTAGGGCTTTTCCAGATTTTTTAGGTGTTTGAGAAATCCTAAGTACTGCGAGTTTTTATAAGTGCTTTAATTAGAGAATAAACGTTTAAGTAGAATTTATTTAAACTATGTGTATTAGGTGGTATTCTATAGCAACTTCTAGGTGGCGTTCTATATCAACTCCTAATCTGTTTTGTTAAAAATTGAAAAAAATTTATTTCAGAAAAAAGTCTTCTCTGAAATCTTTAAATGAGTCTTCCTCCTAAAGAACTATATTATCACTATAATTGCAACAACTAATACCATATTGACTTTTATAAATATACTAAAACTATTAATGCGATTGTTTTTTTTTTATTTTAATTGCCCCTATACCTACATAATAATATGAATTTATTTTATTGAATCTACCTTTTAAATTTTTAATAAGATTATTTTTCGGTTAACTTTTATTATAGCATTTACCCCCAAAAGCAATATAATAATATTAATAATCCTTTAAATATATATAGTTAAAATCTTAAAAAAAAAGGACTATTATTTTTTTAATTTCTCTATGAATTCATGAATTCACTGCTGTTCTCAAACACATTTCATACATATATACAACAAATATTTATATGTAGTCTATATTGTACATGTATACATAATTATGTTTTTTTTTTTATTATTACAGAATGGTATTTTAGAGAGTGAGTATTTTTTATGACTTTTTTATATATTCATTAAATGTAATTACCTTCAGGAGGTAAAATTCTGGTTTAAGAAATTTTTGAAAATTGACTTTTTGATTGTTAATAAAAAAAAAAAAAATGAACTTTAAATAAGAAAATTACTTAATTTTATTTTCAAATGAACCAATTAAAAAGGATAATGCATGCAATAAGTGTTTGAAGTTATTAATCAAATTTGGGTTAATAAAATGAATATGTTTACTTGTAAATGATATGTTAAAGTATTTAATTTGTCCTCTTAAATTGTTTGCAAATATTAGCGCAAATATCAGGCGCGATCAGTATGATCGACATAAAACATAAAATTGATTTCCGATTTCTAAAAAACTTAAGACTAAACTTCGATTTTTCAACGTTGACGACTTTATATTATATTATGTTTTATATATATATTTAACTGAATTCCAAATACTAGATCATACCATCATAAAAGATATAATCAAAGTGTAAGTTCATAATGTACAAAAATAATATTTTAGAGGAATATAAAGCAATATTAACAATACATAAAAAGTTTTTTGTTTTTAGTAGAAAACGATGACTCTGTTTCTTTGGCAGAATTACAAATTTTTTGTTTTATAGATTTTTTTTTTTTACCAAAAATTGGATATTAATAATTATTAGTCTCAGTTCATTATTTTAATATTTAAATATTTCGGATTTTTATCTCTAAGCCAAAAAATGTAATTTAAATAAAATATAAAATTTTATATATATTAAATTTTTTAACATTTTATATTTCCCATACAATTAAATCAATCATATTTTTCTGCAAGACGAATATATACTCAAGTTACACTATTAATTATTAGCTCTGTACTGTATTATATTTTGTGCTTTAGTACATACATCTTTTATATAGGTAAGTCCACATGATTCAAAGATTAAATACATAAACTATCTACTTGTAGGTATATATATTAAATTATTAAGTATCTTAATGTATAAATTCTAAAACTGAAGACGTGGTATTCATTTCAAGTTATGTAATTCGACTGTTATTCTAAAGAAAATATAAGCTAATAAAATAAATAATATTACAACAATCAAGTAGGTATACTATAGGCGTCTTTATATTTGAGTTCATGTTTCTTGAAATCAATTCCATTAAAAAGTTTTGATTTTATAGTAAATATTTAATTTATTTTTCAATATTATTAATTTTAATTTAATTACAATTCTCTTTTGCTTTATTGTCTTATTTTATGTAATTTTTGGCAAACAAAATTGTACAAACTAATTAGATAGATTTTCATATGTAATTTTATGAACTTAAATAACTTAAAAAAAAAAAAAAATTAAGAATTTTGTAGGAGAATTCAAACAAGCTTGAGTGAACAAATGAAAGTTAATTTTATTAAGAAATGAGTATTTTGTTTATTGTTCATGTACTAGAAATTATGGTAGTTATTTTATTTTAACATAGCACAAAAAAAAAATTTAATGGAGCTATAATATTGTAATTTTAAATCGCCGTTTAGATTCTCACGCCAAATGGTTCCTTTTTGACCTTCAATTTCCATACATTCGTGCGATTACAAATCTTTAATTCTACGAACTTCTTAACATTCATCGTTCATTCCGTGGTCTTACATATTTCTTGTAGAGAAAATTTTCTTAGTCGTGGAACCTAAAGTCAACAAATATTAAGGTTTTGGGCCGATGGGTGCTTGTTAGCAACTTTCATTTAAATAATTGAAAAAAACGAGTGCTGTCGAACGTATAGCTGAAAGCTCAACTTTACAGGATAGCATAAAACTTGAGCAACGATTATTTTTAAATTATTGTTAAGTGTGTATTTAGAAATAAAATAAATTTGAGTTCAATTAAATTCTAGATTTTAATCTTTATATATTCAAATTACTCGTATATATAAATTGTTTTAGAACCCCATTAATAAATATTACTCTTTTACATAGTATAAAGGACAATTTTAATAAGTAAATATGTAGACATTCTAAAAAGGAAATTATATTGTTCTAAATGCAATTTCTGTCTATAAGTACCATATAATGTTCTATTTTATTGTCATTTAACCCCTTCAGATAAAATGATCTTATACAATTATTACAAATATTTGCTGTTTTATGTAAATGACAAAAAGGATGAGGTAAAAATTTCCCAGCTCACAAATATTTCAATTTTATTTTACTGTTCCAAAAATTTTCTCAACAATAAGTGAGTGAAATAAAATTTGAAAAATTCTTCTAATTTATGATTTACTTTGTATATTGCGACTTATTGGTTTATACAGAAATCTCAGACAGAAATACAACAAGTTTATACAATTTTTCAGAAATTTTCCCTGTTTCATGAATTTTAATTTCAATTTGGGAATCTCGTCCTTAAAATATATTCCTCTTATTAAAATAATTTCAGAACAGTTTTTCAAAATCAAAAATTATAGCACAAATAATTTGCATTTGTTCGTTTCGGGTTAAAATTTTTTTTGGTAAGAATAAATTTTTAGACAATGTAATAAATGCTTTTATAATATCAAATGGTAAGTGGCTGTCTTAAAGGATATAACAAGCAAATTTACAAATTTTATATATCTAAATTTTAAGCAAATGAGTATTAAAAGAATATTTAAATTTACGCAATGCTATAAATAGTAAATTAAAATTTTGTATGTTAGTACTTAGTTATTAAGTGCCATCGATAATAACTTTAATATAAAATAAATCTGTTTCAATAATAAATGAATGCTACAATATATGTTTTTTATAAAATATTAGATAAACATGATACACGTCACTTTTTGTACCACTCATACGGTCCAAATTCCAAATTTTACCAAACATAAAGATGATCTTAATAATTACAATTGGACACTCGACGTCAACCGCTTGTGCATATACAAATAGCGATAAAATTATTTTTGTCTTCGTAACTAAACTTGAAACTTAATTTTTGCAACTTTATATATACTTATTTGCGACTCAAAAGTTTCCTATTTGCAAAATTTTTATCGATATTTTTATTAAACGTTAAAAGCAAATATTTTGCTTGAAAGACACCCAAATTAGATACTTTAAGTATGTGTAATCAAAATAATTTGAAAAATGGTTTGATTGCAAAAAAAAAAAATAAAATAAAATCTCTGCTTTGTATGCAAAGCAAACATTTTTTTTTTTAAAGGAATATGCATTTAGATTTTGAAAAATTTACATATTTGCTCAATCAAAAATTATTTTTCCTTTTCTTTCTACTGTATACACACATATTTTGATTTTCGAGTCGAATGCAAATAACATTCTGAAAAAAAAAATAAAATATCTTCAAAAATGAAAAAGGAAGCAAAAAAAAATATTTGATGTTTTTTTTTTTTTTTTGTTAACACTCTTATTCCCTTAAATTTACTGTTTAATCATGCTTCGTTTTGGGAAATCAAATATTTCCAAATAATATTATGCAGGAAGCACAGATATTTCCGCATATGAGCTTTTTCCATAATGGTCACTTATCCAAAGTTAGTGTGACGTGCGGTTTCTTTTCTATATTTTGTCATTGTCATTATTATATTATTACTATTTTCAAACACATGTTTCGATGAGTTTTTAAAATGAAAAGAAATTTTATATATAGTATATGTAAGTGTTGTAAGTAATTTATATAATAATTTATTTTTTATTAAAACTTAGACTGTTCTTATATTCAAATTACATATTGTTACTACGAGTGTATAGCTTCTAAAATTTACAATTTTCTTGTACATGATTTCAATTTAGGACTTCAAAATATCATATGAATTTTATTCAATCTTGTTAGTAAACTAATATTGAAATTAATATTTTTGGTATAATTTGGAAAACTTAGAAAAATTCAATTTTAATAATAATGTAGATACAAACCCAAACACAATATACATAATACATATTATTCATATATCATTTTTCTGACATAATAAAATTTTTTTGTATACATATATACCTTCATAGGCGTAGGTTGAAAAATATTCAAAAAAATATATGTAAGTATATTTTATATGTTTAACCTTTGTATATCGTGAAATCTTTTGCTTATTTTATAAATACAATTGTTTTGATATTTTTATCACACCAAGAAAAATGAATTATCTGAAACACGCAATTTAATAAAAAAACAAAATATTTACTTTGCGTTTTATATTGTATGTTGTTATAAGAAAATTCAAATGTCGTAAATTGTATGAACCAAATTATTTCCTTTTGAAAGGACATATCCGTAACGCATGATATGAATTTTTAACGCAAAATAAAAAACAAAAAAAAATTATATCTACGTAAGAGATTTATTTTTTGCTTTTTTATTTTATACCTTTTTTGAATCAACATATTTTCTATCTTTAAATTTATTTTTTCACTATTTTATATACAAATTTATTATTGTTTTTTTTTTTTTTTTTTTCGAAAAGACAGTTTTGGTATTTACGCTTTTATCGTATATTTGTGATTGTTGTTGACAATAGTTAACGTTATATAGTTTTACTTAGAGTTTTGTTAAACTTTCATCTAAAGAGTTAGTTTTGAAGGCCTCGTAATTTACGCTTCTTGATAAGCGCTAAAATTAAATGAGATAAGATACGAAATGTAGCCTATAGAAAAGAAGAAAATTGTTTAACACTGGACACTATGGCTATAATATAAAGATAAGACGTGAAAATGTCAAGTTTAATTTTCAATTTTTATATGTTTGTTTGCAATTATTGAAAACTTGCGAAATTTGACTGCCATTACTGTGTAAACAGTGAGTGAACACATGGTATGAAGTTCGGCTTGAAATGGATGTAAGATGTAACCATACACTGTGTCTAGCTCAATTAGAACTTGAAAAGTTTTTTGAATAGCGTATAAAACATTTTTTTTAAAAGTCAGTTAAAACTAAGATCCTGTCAAATAAAAATTCAACAAAATTTTTTGCTCTATTTTTGAATTTACTTCATTTCTTTCATTTCAAAAAAACCAAAAAAATCAAGTTTTACGAATTTTTATACGTTCATGAAAAAGCAATTGCTATTTTTGTTATTATTTTTTTATTTTAATTTTTTTTTTTTTTTTATATACACAAAGGAGTCCATTTTCATAAATCTTTCTCATTCTCATGAGAAATGTGACAGGTACAAAATATTTCATCGGATAATCATATGACATGTGGAAATCATTTTAAAAACCACCTTCACATGTGTACAACAGGCGTGACAAAATTTACATAAATACCTGTACCGTACTCTGTCATAGAAAATTATATCAGATATATTATATAAAAGAAATACCCATTTTAATATTATTATATTCTATCCTGTAGAAAAAAAAAATATACAAAATAAAAATAAAATAAATAAACAAAATAAATATATATTTATATAAATAAATAAATTAGTATCATTTATAAAAGGAATTTATCAATTGTCAGCTTTAAAGCAAAAAAAAAAAAAATACAAAAACACAAAAATAAGATTCATCTAAATCTATAAGAAGAAGAAACGATACGATACGGGGTATAATATATAAGTTATCTTGAAAAAACAAAAAAATGTACAATTTTATTTAATGCAATTTAATCTTATAGTACACAATAATAAAATGTTGTGATAATAATTCAAAATGCCAAAAATTAGTACTTGCAGTTAAAATATATAGAAACAAAAAATAATACAATTCTTACATCCTACTATCTAAGCTTTGTTACAATTTTTTCGTCTAATATTGATTTACAATTTCTTTATAGATTAAATTTGAATTGATAAATATGATATTACATAGTTATTCCAATTTTTTTTTATCAAATCTTTTACAAAAAATTGTCAAAAATTAAAACCAATAAAACCGAGTCTAACTAAATTATTTTATTCTTTTTTTTATTTTGACTGAAACCATCTTAATGTTATTGCCATTTTATTTGCCGTATCCCTGCAATCATTTAGATGCATCAGCGTAATCATTTAGATGTTCTCACAATATTTCAATACAGACAAATACAAACAAAAAATGAAAAAAAAAATGTGTAAATCAACTTTTGTTTTTTTTTCATTGTAAATGTATAGACTGCAACTACCTTACACATGCACATTAAAACAGTATATTGGATATGTTAACAAAATTTGTTATACAACTCGTTCTGTATTTACACGAAAACACATAGACACTTGTCAATTTATATCACTCGACCTTCGGTCTCGTGATATAAGTATTGACTCCTGTCAATGTGTTTTTGTGGATACAGAACTCGTAATTAATAACAAATTTAGTTAACATATACAATAATCGTCAAAAAAATATTGGAAATGATTTTGAAATAACCACAAAATAATTATCAAACGCTGTTAAACAAATCCTATTTTAAAAACCTATGTAATTTAGGTATATCATATTTAGATTTCAAGCCATTATCATTTTTTTTTTTTGGCTTTTCACCCCTCAATATATTATATTATAAAAATAAAAAAACAAACAAAAACAGGAATAAGCTTCCCCCAAATTTAATTAACAAGAATATTGAATCTATACGCGTATATGTTATACCATAGATTAAGAATACAGAAAGATGGGAAGCTTCATACAACATTATTTTTGGTATTTTTAAGTCAATGTGTTAGTAAAACAAAATAAAATACGTGATGATTATCAATGTATGAAAAGAATTTTATTTAGTTTTACTAACACCTTCACAATAAAATACCAAAAAAGACTGAAAAAATTTTGTATGAAGCTTCCAATCTTTCTGTATTCTTAATCTATGGTTATACATAATAATGTACTTTGGTGTTCGAAATGACTTAAATTATTTTGCTGTGAAATATTCACATCGCACCGTAAACTCACAAGTCTTACATTTGCACATACATTATGTTTTACATACATAGATACCTAATAAATGTAAAATTATTTTTAAATGAAATTATATTAACTACATATATTTCAATTATATGTGGAAGAACTTTTACCAATTCAATTTAATGAAAAAAAAAATAAAATAAAAAATATTTTTTAGTATATAAAAAATTTAATATATGGAAATCTTTAAAATCAATTTTAATAAATTTCAACCTTTTAAGCAATTATTTCACACATTAATGATTTTTATAGTGGCACAATGATGTTATCATCATTAAATCAATTTAAAATAAGGTTTCACTTTTTGATGACATAAAAGTATCACCCCAATTATATAAATTATATGTACATAGATGAGAGTTAAAAAAAAAATAATTAAAACAAAAATATATAAATATTTAAATTTTTCATAACCTGCATTTTGATGAAATAATTTTTCATAATTTACATTTACTAGATTTTTCCTTATGAATATTACATTGTTAACGCTGATATTTGACATAATATTTAATCAAGTGATTATTACCCTTAAAATTTGTTTTCCTTTAGCTTTTCTAGCGACTATTAGCCTACATTTTGCATTAACTTCATATGAGAAATTTCTAAAATAAAATTTCTTTCAATAGAAAATTGGGACTTCGAACCGTTTTATCTTTTTATAATTTTCCCCAAATAATTTTAAATTAAGAATAATTATGTCTGGACTTTAATTGTAGAATAAGTTAAAATACCAAAAAAAATGTAAAAATAAATAAACTATACAACTATACTTCTACAAAAAAAAAGAAACACATATGGAACACTAAGTAGAAAATCAAAGGAAATGTGAAATGACATTTCTGACTACCCAAAAACCTTTTATGATTTCAATTTTAATACAAAAAGTCCTTAATTTTTTAAATATTCATAGCGAAATGTTTTAGGACTTTAAATGTAGGAAAAAGCTATAACATTTTCCTAGCAGAAATGAATGAATAATTTACACAATTTTGTGCATTTTGTTAATTTGGAAAGAAAAAAAATATAAAACACAAAAAAAAAACATAAAATTCACTTTTGTATACATATAACATTTACAACGTATATTCTGTAAAACTGAAAAATTTTAAACTTCTCAGGTAATTAAGTCAATTTGAATTAAGAATTCCGAAAATAAGGTATGAAATTTCATTTAAAAATGCTACAAATTCATTTAACTATTAAAATTTGTTAAATAAGTCAAGTAGATGATGATATAGCATAAGTTTATAAATTTTGCTTTAACAATTTCATTGATGTCATTGCAACATATACGTAAAAATATTAAAATCACAAAAAAAAATTTGAAGATCAAATAGGATGAAATAAAACAGAATGTAAAACTGATGAAATTTGATTACTTTTGTAATACTTTAATTATGAATCAATTTTATCAAAATTATAATGAGCCCAACTTCTAAAAAAATTAAATGTTGAACTAAGATGTTGATTATGGAAAGATTATGGAAAGATTTCCCGACTGCAGCATAAGGGAAATCTTCAACGATCAGTACAAGCTTTATGTTTTTTTGAAATTTTCTAAACTATGATTTTATCTTATCTAAACCATCTGTAAGACTGTAATTGATATGGATACATTCTGGAACAAAAAGCAAATCTCAGCTTGGCTAACTCAATTTTTGAATGAAGCCTGGAAAATTCTGTTCATATAATATCGTATGAAAAAAATTCAATATGAAAGTGTTTTCTAACAAAGCCACACTGAATAAGAGATTCTTTTATACATGAATAATTTTTTGAAAATGTTGAAAAAAAAAAAAACAATTTTTTTGTTTTACTAAATTTTATGTATGAGTTTTTTTTCCCAGTTGTAAATATTCCACAAAAAATGAACAGAAGGTGTATCCATATCATAAAAAATATTTTGATATGCAAATTTCATATAAAATAATGTATTTCTGCTTTTTTTCCTTATTTTTTTTTTTTTTAATATTACGAAACATTTATACGTAAACATAGATATATAGCAAACATGAACATAAAAACAATATTTATATGAATTTATGATAAACATTCAATGCATTATTTTATTTTTATAGATATCTCATATGTATATGAAAAAAAAAAAAAAATTCGCGGAAATATCAAAACTAAAACATAATTCTTGGAATTTTTTTTTTCAAAATAACATCAGAATTATATATTCGAGATATTCGAAATTAGTTTTCCGGCATCCCCACATGTTTTTTTTTTTTTTTATTTAATAATAATAATTCTGATCCTCTTTAAGGATTAGGAAATGATTGAAAATTATGAATTAAGGAAAAAAATAAATTGATTATAACGTCTTGTCAAAATAGTTTTAACATAACAATGTATATTTATAATTTGGTTAAATAAATAATTGAATTTCAATTTCTCAAAATTATATCATTTGCCTGCATAATTCGTTTAATTTCTAAACTTCTGCAGAGCTTTAAATAATTTTGATATTATGAATGTTCTGAAATGAAACAAATACTAGGCAAATAATTTCACCTCAGAAATATACAAATAATTATAATTTTTATTAAAATTTCATTTAATTTTTATTTATTATAGGAAAGTACTGTCATTCATAATTAAATAAACTGGAAATTGTAGTCTTGTAGTGCGAATAATTTAAATCGAAAGCGCTTTGAACAAAAAATTAAAAGACAACATTATGCCAGTTAGAGTTAAATCAATTATAACTTGCATACAAGTTACTCTTTTGATCTAAAATTGCCGTAACCTCGTTGATCACGGTCGTTATTTGAAAATAGTTATAATATGTAATTAAATATGGAAATTGTATTTTTATAAGGAATGAAATCACTGTATAAATTTTCTAATATTTTCCAGATTTTCCTCATTTATTTATAAGAAAATTACACATTTCTTAACTAGATTGTTAGAGTTAGACATTCAAAGTATTACAATGCATAATTATTGGTAAAAATTGATATTAGGAACTAAAGTCGAAGTACAACTAACACTGAATAATCTAAAGTTGAAAAAAATTCGATATTAGTTCATATAATGAAATTAAGCCCAAATCCAAAAATCAATATAACGTAAAATAGTTTGAATTCTAGATTTCAGTTTCCATTAGTTCCAAACTTAACAAAAAAATAATTGGTATTTTTTGCTTTTGGTATAAAGCGGCAATGTGCAACCTGCGGCTCATGAGCCGCATGCGGCTCATTTGATTTTCATCTGCGGCTCACATCAATGTTTTGATTTACGTAATATGTGGCTCTTTAATTTTTAAAAAATATTTATTAGCTGGCCATGATTTGTTTGTTTTACAAGAAAACGTAATAAATATAAACATCAACTCAAGATTTCAACAACAAAAATTGCACCTGATTTGAATAAATTGAGCCAAAACAAAAACATTCAAATTTCTCATTAACTTTTATTTATTTTTTGTAGATTTATTTTATATTTTGGTATGTTTTATGTTGCAATTTTTAAATTAAATTACTAGTACAAATTCTGAATTAAATCAAAACCAATAAACCATTATTATTTTATTCATTCATTTTTTTATATGTGGCTCTTGCCGGGTACGAAATTTATTCAGTGGCTCTGGCACGCAATTGAGTTGCACATGCCTGGTTTAAAGAATTATTATATAGTATAAGTATAGTATATTTAAGTTATTTTTCTACTAAATTATAATAGATGAGTCGAAATCCAATTTTTTTTTTTTTAAATAACTTTCTATAAAAATCAATTTCGCTACAGGCATTTACATTAAAAATGAAATATTATTACGAAAAAAAAAAAAAAAAAAAGTAATAACAAAGCAAAAACAATAGTTCATTTGGAAACATTGAATTTTTTGATGTAATTCAGCTTAACAATGTTTTTGATTTTCAAAAGACTTCCATGGTAATATCATGCATTTCATTATGATTTGAAAATATTTATATATAGTACAATATATATTTTTTTTATCAGGATTAATTTTTATTTAGCTATATAAAGCGTATATAAGTAGATGGCTTTAGCATAGTTAAATTTTTTATAATCGTTCTATTCTAATCTACATAATATTATATATTGTTGTCGTAATAACTATATACACAAAAACAAAGAAAGGATGAATATAATTTGGTCAAAATAATAGTTAAATTTATGTTCGTATTTTCTCATAGTTAAACCGCCTAATTAACTACAATAAAATTTAAATTTGAAAAAATATTTTTATAATGCAAAATAATAATTTTATGAAACAATTTGATGTGTCAATAAAATAATTTTTGAAAAATTAACATTAAGAATAAATTTTATTTTAATAATATTACAAACCAGCCAACTCTGATATTAAATGACTACTTTGTAATAGTACTTCAATCAATTTTAAATAAAAAAATAATAAATGAGTATTATAATTTGATTATTAAAAACTAGACCCCATATTGACCAAATTGTGGTTATAGCTTTGGAATTTTCCTGTCATGTAATAGCAAATTAAAAAAAATTGTTTTTTTTTTTTTCGAAAAATAATTGAAAAACGGATTACATTAAGAAAATACTCCTTTCAAATTGATTTATAAAATAAATGCTTTTATTAAATTAAATAACTGTAAACTCTAGAATTTGTACACATGAAAGTTTTCTTTTTATCTTATAAATGAAAAACAAACTTTTTTAATATCTTTTAAAATATAAATAAAATTTTATAAAGTTTTTCCTTCCTTCAAATACAGTGTGTGTCTTTGTATAGAAATAATAATGTATTATCTCGAATTTCTTTCTATAATTTTTTATTTAAACTTACATTATTTGTATTATTTGTAGTATTTTTTTGCCTCACATTATAATATGTATGTATTTATTTTATCTCGTAGTTCGTAGTCACATATAAGGAAATAAATCACCAAAAATAAATGATCCTAATAAATAAATATATATAATTTATTTTGTAAATAATTTAGAATTAACACTAAGTATATCGAAGTTTTTCAATATTCGATTTATATATGTCACTGAGTTCACGGTTTCGCCATTTAGTAAAATTCTTTAATCCAATATTGTAAATTTCATTTCTATATGCTAGAGATAGAGTTCTTTAATCCAATATTGTAAATTTCATTTCTATATGCTAGAGATAGAGTCGACGTAATTCACGCGCGTGTACGCACGTAAAAAATCAAATTGTATGAAAATGTATGAGACCGGCTATACGCAACGACGTAAAACGTAGCTTACGCGCGTAAAAGTTGAAATATTTTAACTTTCCCAGTATTTTACGCCGTACATTGTGGAAATCATTTGTTTATAATTGTGTTGTTTATTTTGTTGTATTGTAATTAGAAAAAAAAATTGTGTTGTTTATTTTGTTGTATTTAGAAAAAAAAATTTTACAAACAAATAATTATTTAATAAAATAAAAAAGTTCATAAATATAATTATATTCAAAAATAAAAATTAAATAATTATTTATTGCAAATTTATTAAAATTTTTTATGTTTTATTAAGTTATAAATAAATTAAAAAGCATTATAAAAATATTACAAACAGAATCCATTTTATTTTTCTAATTTAATTTTTCTCTTTTTCTCTTTTGTTTTTCGCATGTGAACGGCGTTGAGCATAACAGGTAAAAAAAACAGTTTTTTTTTATTTTTTTTACGCGCGCATACGCGCGTGAATTACGTCGACTCTATCTCTAGCATTAAGGGTTTAATTGTCCCTGACGCAGCAATTAATATTTTGAATGTCAAACAACGCCTTTTTATGAAAATCTGAAACTTTCCTAAAAGTCAATTAAAGAATGAAGCTCAGCGATATAGCTGAAGGGAAGTGTAGTGTAAGCTATCATACACCTTACAATGGTATTTCTTTAAGTAAGCTGTGACAGCTGATGTATGTCTCAGCTACAGTTTTATATATATTATATACATTATACTTGTACTTGTCATTTTAATTCATTCTTTGGTATTAGGCTCGAGAAGATAAGTCCTAAATAAATTATATTTAAATTTAAGAAATAACCAAAGTGTTTTATTTTAAACTTGAATCTTTCTGGGCCCTCTTGGCCAACACTACATGGTGGCAGCGGTAAAAACGAAAAGTAGGAATTAATCCAAAAAAGAAAAGAAAAATTTTTTTTGCAACGCACATTTTTTTAAACAGAAGTGAGGTTAAGCGACTCCGAAAAAAAAAAAAAAAAAAAAAAAAAAAATCAGAAAAATGACTGAAACAAAAGGAAAAGAACAAGAAAATATTTTTGTGGCAAACATCGCTCCTCCCGAATCTTTCAATTTTTCACAACCCGACAATTGGGCCAAGTGGCGAAAAAGATTCGAGCGATATATCAACGTTTCGGGCCAGTCGAAAAAAACTCCAACAGAGCAAATTGATTTGTTGTTCTACGTTATGGGTGATAAAAGCGAAGAAGTTTTGTTACAACTTGACGCTTCACCAACGAAAATTGAAGACGTTTTGAATAGTTTCGACAAATATTTCAACCCGAAAAGAAACATTATTTTTGAAAGATTCAAGTTTAATTCTCGTGTACAACGGCAAGGTGAATCGGTTGATAGTTTTATCACAGAATTACATGTTTTTGCTGAAAAATGTGAGTATGGTGCTTTAAAAGAAGACCTCATTCGTGATCGAATTGTTGTCGGCATGCTAAATACAAAAGTTAGCGAACAAATGCAACTGAAATCCGATTTGACGCTCAAAATAGCAACAGATACAGCTCGTCAAGCAGAAATCCAAATTAAACAAACAAAAATAATAAAGGAAGAAAAAAATATTTACAATGTTCAAAAAATAGAGAGATCGACAGATGGTGCTCAACATCGAAATCAGTATGGTCAACAAAAAAGCAATCAAGGTTCAGGACCAAACGGTAAAGGTAATTATAGTAATAAGGATAAATGTAATTATTGTGGAAATAAGCCACATAATAGAAAAGATTGTCCAGCAAAAGAAAAAAATTGTAATTTTTGTAATCTACGCGGACACTTTTCAAATGTTTGTAGAAAAAAAAATACGAATTATCCTAAGTCGGATAAAAATAATAAAATAAATTCAATTCAAGTTAATAATTCAGAAAATGAAGTACGTACAAACTCTGAGAATCATAAAAATTCTGAGTACACGATTGGGAAAATTAAAGAATTATTTATGGGAAGTATTCAAAATAAAAAATCAGGTGTAGAGTCTTGGTACGCAGAATGTATGGTACCCGAATTAAAAAACAAGTTTAAGTTTCTTATAGATACTGGTGCAGATTGCGTCTGCATTCCAAAAAATTTTCTTTTCGAAAGTCATAAGTTAACTATTTTACAAACAAAGGCAATTTTAAAGGGACCGGATGGGAATTCGTTAAAAGTTTTAGGATCGGTGAAACTAACTCTAATTTATAAGGACAGGGAATGGGTCGAAGACGTGTACGTCATCGAAGGGCTAAGCACTCCTATTTTGGGACGAAACGCTATTGTTAAATTGAATATTTTGCAGCCTCCAGTATTTAAAAATTTCTCAGTTTTTGAAAATGAAAGAGAAAATAAATCCGTGGAAATAGTTCAAAATTTTCCCGGACTTTTTCGTGAAATTGGAGAGTTTAAGGGGGAAATTAACATAAAGTTAAAAAGTGACGCAATTCCTTTTGTCCAAACAGTGCCAAGAAGAGTACCAATTCCTCTGTTACCTAAATTAAAAACTGAAATTGAAAGATTAATAGACATGAATATAATTGAACGTAGGGACGACGTCACAGACTGGGTCAGTCCCATAGTAGTGGTCCCTAAAGTAAACAATGAAATAAGATTATGTGTTGACTATACACAGCTAAATAAGGCAGTTATTAGACCGTATTTCCCAATGCCAAAAATCGAACTTTCATTAGCTAAAATAAAGAAAGCTAAAATATTTTCAAAAATTGACACAAATAAAGGGTTCTACCAAATTAAATTAAGTCGAGAAAGTCAACTACTTACATGCTTCATATGTCCATTCGGACGTTTTATTTTTAAACGACTCCCCTTTGGTATTTCCTGCGCACCTGAGTATTTTGTTTCAAAATTTTATAAAGTCCTAGACGGAATTAATAATTGTATTTCACACGTAGATGACATCTTGATTTTTGGCGAAAATCAAACAGAACACGACGACGCACTTAAAAAAGTTCTAGACCGGCTAGATAAAGAAGGAATAACTATCAATAAAGAAAAATCTTGTTTTGGGGTGGATCAAGTTACATATTTAGGTTATGTACTCTCAGCAAGCGGCATTTCTATTGATTCAGAAAGAATTCAAGCAATTATTAATTATCCCAGACCCGAAAATAAAACAGAAGTCCAGCGTTTTCTTGGTATGGTAAACTTCGTGGCAAAGTTTGTTCATAACCGTTCAAAAATATTGGAGCCTATTAATATATTAACTGGGAATGTTGAATTTGTTTGGGATAAGATCCAAGAAAAGGCATTTTTAGAAATAAAAGAAAGCTTAACACAAGCGCCAACTTTAGCTTTTTATGACCCTTCGAAAAAAATTATCGTTAGCTCAGATGCGTCTTGCTACGGAATCGGGGCTTGCCTCTTTCAAGTGGATAATCAGGGAAATAGGGAGGTGGTTTCATATATTTCCAGAACTATGACTGAGACAGAAAGGCATTATGCTCAAATTGAACGTGAAGCTTTAGGCATAACTTGGGCAGCTGAAAAATTAGCTGAGTATATAACTGGGATTAGTGTTATATTTGAAACTGACCATAAGCCGCTGGTTCAGATTTTACAGTCAAAAAACTTAGATACTTTAACACCTAGACTTCAAAGATTCAGAATGCGACTCATGCGCTATGACTATTCAGTCGTATATGTACCGGGAAAAGATTTAAAAATAGCTGATGCTTTGTCCCGTAGTCCAATTCCATGTCAATTAAACGAACCACAAGAATTAGGTATAGAAACAGAAGCTTTTGTACTTTTTGTAGTAAAAAATCTTCCGGTGAAAGATTATTATATGGAAAAAATAATAAATGCTCAAAAAAACGACCCCATATGCAAACTATTAATTCATTATACGTCAGATGGGTGGCCATTACGTAATAAAATACCAGATTTTATGATACCTTATTACCAATACCGATTTGATATATCCTTTTCAGAAAATTTAATATTAAAGGATACGCGGATAGTTATCCCCCCAGCTCTACAAAAGGAAGTGATTGGTTACATTCATTCAGGACATCAGGGTATAACAAAATGTCGTAGGTTAGCTCAGACTTCAGTTTGGTGGGTTGGTCTTAGTTCCCAATTAGAGGAAATCGTAAAAAATTGTCCAAACTGTATTGAAGATCGAAATAACAATAAAGAAACATTTAAGTTTGAAAATCCACCGAATCGACCTATGGAAAAAATAGGTTTAGATCTTTTTAAATGGGATAAATGGTACCTTATAATAACTGATTACTACTCACGATACTTCGAATTCTTTCCCTTGGTTTCTATGACTGAAGAAGATATAATAGAAAAAGTAAAAGAATTTTTTTCACGGTTTGGTATTTGCTCTATATGTAGAAGTGACAATGGCCCCCAGTTTCAATCAAAATTTAAACAATTTGCTTTCGATTATCATTTTACACATGTCACAAGCAGCCCTTATTATAGCCAATCAAATGGAGCTGCAGAAGCAGCAGTAAAAGTGGCAAAAAAATTAATTAAAAAATGTAATAATATTCAAGATGGTCTCCTAAATTATCGTTCAACTCCTTTAGCAAACGGCTATTCACCCGCAGAATTAATGATGGGGCGCAAATTCAAATCTTTGGTTCCAATCTTGCCTAGTTTGTTAGAAATAGAAAATAGTAAAAAAGTAATAGAAAAGGAAATAAAACTTAAAGAAAAACAAGGCGACAATTACAATAAAAGACATAGAACTAAAGATCTTTCAGAACTAAAAAAAGGGGATAAAGTATGGATTACAGATTTAAAAAAATACGGTGCTATTTTAAAAAAATTAAATGAACCACGGTCATATTTGGTTCAGGCTGATAGGGAAAAGTATAGGAGAAATAGAGTGCATCTAATTCCTGTGTCAAGTATCGGTACTGAGCATTTTTGTGATTCGGAAGAGATTTATAATCCAGATGAGGATTATATAGTGCAAAATAATAATAATAATACTAATACTAAAAATAATTTTGTTGATGATCAAAATCTAGAGAGATTACCTTCTGAAGTAAATGAAGAAAATTCAGAAGTTATTCCCTCAACTAGGGTAGGTAGAAAAATATATCCACCTTCATGGATGAAAGATTATGTACCTTAGTATTATGTATCTTTATTAAAAAAGAAAAAAAAATAAAAATACTGGAAAATTATTAAATAAGTTTATAAGTAAATGTACGTACATATATGATACTTACATATATGTAACAAAAGAAAAAATACTTAATGTAATTAAAAATGATACTTACATAATATATGTAACAAGAAAAAAATTAAAATTCTTATGTAACTAAAATTGATACTTACACATATGTAACAAAAGAAAAAAAAAGATACTTTGTAACTAAAAAAAGGGGATGTAGTGTAAGCTATCATACACCTTACAATGGTATTTCTTTAAGTAAGCTGTGACAGCTGATGTATGTCTCAGCTACAGTTTTATATATATTATATACATTATACTTGTACTTGTCATTTTAATTCATTCTTTGGTATTAGGCTCGAGAAGATAAGTCCTAAATAAATTATATTTAAATTTAAGAAATAACCAAAGTGTTTTATTTTAAACTTGAATCTTTCTGGGCCCTCTTGGCCAACACTACAGGAAGTATTGCAAGTTAATCATAATATGCTTTATATCATAATACATATATATAACCGGTATCTCGACTAGCGACTGTATTTTACGGGTTGCAAGCGACGGTATAGAAATTAAAAAAAAAGTGGTTGGAAAGTAAGCAAATAAAAAAATGCTAGTGAAAGGCGGGAATATTTCACGGGTTTCGACTAGTACATATTTATTATTATAATGAACATTAAGAGGACTTGGTACCAGTTTGGATTTTTTGTCCCAAAATTTGATTTTAGAGCCGTTTTAGATTATTTTAAAATTTAATTTAAAAAAAACATTTCATTCACAACCTCAGGAATGTTTCATAGTGACACATAACAATGGTTTTTAAGAGGTTTCGAGCACTTAGCCTTAACCGATTCTAAAAAGTCTTATACCCTTTTAAAGTATCCCCTTAAGGGGACTTGGTACTAGTTTGAATTTTTTGTCCCAAATTTTTTTTGAAAAGCAGTTTTAGATTATTTTAAAGTTAAATTTAGAAAAAACATTTCATTCACAACCTCCGAACTGTTTGATACTTTAAAAGGGTATAAGACTTTTTAGAATCGGTTAAGGCTAAGTGCTCGAAACCTCTTCAAAACCATTGTTATGTGTCACAAAATGGTTTTGAAGAGATTTCGAGCACTTAGCCTTAACCGATTCTAAAAAGTTTTATGTCATTTTAAACTATGAAACATTCCTGAGGTTGTGAATGAAATGTTTTTTTTAAATTAAACTTTAAAATAATCTAAAACGGCTCTACAATCAAATTTTGGGACAAAAAATCCAAACTGGTACCAAGTCCTCTTAATAATAAACAAATTTTCATGCACATCTTCTCGTACAGTAGAATTTATATAAACACCCTATATTATATTTGAAGCAATTTTTATGTACATCTAAAGTTAATTTAATGTTAATAAATGTCAAAATGAAAGTTTTTTATTTTTTTTTTTATAATATGGTGTTATATTTCGTTGTCTTGAATTTCTCCAGATCTAAGTTATATGTGAAATATTATTTTTCATAATAAATTACTAAATATTTAACTTTATAAATCAAAAAGGACTAAAAGTTTCAGAAAAATTTATTAAATGAAATTTTTGTTAAATGAAATTTAATGCTGAAAATTTTTGTTTTTTTTTCAATTTTTTTTTTCTTTTTAAATGGGTACATGACTTGATAAATTTTCTATCGCCTTGTTATTTTATTTTATTTCTTTAATATTTTCATTTACAAGTTAAGACTACAAATGTAAAATTAAAAGTAATTTCGAATTTAGTGAATAAAAAAGAGCAAGAGATTGCAATAGATTTGTTGTAAGAACCGTAATAATGTAGAAATTTACTTCATACTGAATTGAGAATTTATGCAAAAAATTTTAAAGTTATACATAGTCAAGAATAAATTTTAAAAATAACAATACTTAGAAATAACTAAATGTCGGTAGATCGCAGACGTAACGCCAAGTGTAGAGAAAATGCCGACTAGTTCCTGGGTGATTAAAAACAGATATAGTTCAATCGATACTTGAGATCAAACTGGTCAATCAACTAGTTCAAAAGGACCAGAAGGGGACAATTGGGCTACCACTGAAAATAAGAGTTATTTAAACTATGTCGTATATTATTTTAAAATGTCCTTTTATGGACATAAATATACATTATGTATATGTTAGAACTGGAACTACATTTTTAATCTCGGAACTATAGTTCTTAAACTTTTAGTTGTCAATGTGCATCTGGTCTGCAAGCTTATGTAAGAAACTGAAAGTGACTTAAAGTTTTGATGTTCATACTTTTTCTTTAGTGTTAAAATCACATGAATCCTGCCGCTTATTTAAAATTTTTTATTGCCAATAATAATTCATAAACTTTTTTATTAGCTCATAAGTTTTTTTACAGAAACGGTGTGGAAAACATTATTGATTAAAAACGAATTTATAAAGATTTTCCTTGTCCAATATATTTTGAAGTGATTATCAATAATGCAATATAATACATTATGTTGGAATGATTTTTATAATATATACTCGAACACTATATTCATTAAATACACTTGGAGAGTTTATAAATAAATCACATCATATTTTAAATTTTAATTTTAAAATTTTCGAAAATAATAGGTATATATTTTTAGTTTTAATTATTAGTTGATGGTTTTATTATAAATTTAATTTCATAGGTAATTGCATAAAAAATTACTTCTATTATGTGCGTATCCTAGAATTTTCAAAATAAAAAATAAAGGTAAAAAAAATATTATTTTTCAACATTCAATGAACAAAATAATAATTAAATTTATTTTTAGATAATATTTATGTACAAGGCAAACATAGAGGCACATAATGGACTATATATAATGTAAACTATAGGTTTATTTAATTTTTGAATTTTCAAAATATTTATAGTCAAATAAAAGGATAGACAAAATGTCGATTTTCTTATTTTACTAAACATAAAATCGACTGCTGAAATGCTGATTAAAAAAGTTCGAGTTCAAATTTGAATTAAAACGCAATATTTATAAGAAAAATGTTTACTTATGAAAATAACAAAGACCCGAATTTAAGTATTATTCTTATTGAAAAAAAAATTTAAACAAATTGGAATCTGGAAATAAAAACATACAAATTAAAATGATTATTATGACTTTAGTTTAAAAGAATTATTTTGTTGGTACTCTACCGTTTCCTTTTTGAAAATACATAAGCTGTATAATTCATACTTAATTTTAAATCCATCCACAACAGAATCCAATTTGTCAAAACAACTAAATTTAATTTATAATTTCTGACTATGACTATATGAAAATTGACTTAAAATATATGGATTATAAAATTTTAATGTAGTGCTAACAATATTAGTAATAATTTTAATTCTTCACCCACAAGGAATTTAAAACTAAAATAAAATGAAATAAAATAGAGCTTTTTAGTCGAACTTAATTCATATAACCTTGCTGTACACTTTGTTTTTTTTTTCACTTTATTAAAGAGCAAATTTATATGTATAAAACTAATTATACTTCATAATCCCACATCATTGTATATTATTTTTATTTTTATCTATCAACTCACTCATATTTCCATATGAATCGACCTCGGATTCAACCTGAATTCTACTATCCATAGAAAAACGCAGTAATATTTTTTTTCTGCCAAAAATTATAAATTTAAAATTAGCGTTTTTTATCTTATGCGTTTATGCGATGCACACACTCTGAATTAGTTAATTGCTTACTAATGCTCAGTAAATTTTCATCTTAAGGTTCCATTCGAGGTTGAAACTTAATCCAACCTTTATAACGTACAAATGTTTCTTTTTAAGCCTACTTTTAAGTTAAAAATTATACATCCTTCAAGAACTTAAAAAAGTCTTAAAAGAAAAACGCATTTTTTTTTATATATATAATCAATTATACAAATCTAGTAAAAAAATAATAAAAACCTTGAACTCAAATTTTAAACTTAAAACAAAATACTTACCTATGTATATGAATTTTTTTTTTAAATCATTATTCATTTTGTAAATTAAACCTTTTTCTGGTTTTTCTTTTATATGATTTGTGAAAAATTTTCTTTTAAGTATTTATGTAAATAATAAGTTTTTTTTTTTTTTTATTAACATTCGTTGTGAAAATTCTCAACAACAACT
Source organism: Hybos culiciformis (assembly GCA_964007475.1). NCBI lineage: Eukaryota > Metazoa > Arthropoda > Insecta > Diptera > Hybotidae > Hybos > Hybos culiciformis. The sequence goes on along the minus strand of OZ023273.1, from coordinate 1,163,844 downwards.
TAAAAAAAAATTATCTTTAAAAATATGGTTTTCTTTTGAAAATAAAAATGATGATAAAATCCAGAAAGCGAAATTAGCAACACCAAGTAGAATCCTCTTGTACAAAAAAAAATTTTTTTTTTTTCTGCACATTTTCCAGGTAAAAAGAGCATTTTAGTTGTTTTCTTTATAAAACGATACCATTGAATTTTTTTTTTAGCAAGCATCGTACAAGCATCGTACACAACTTAAATGGTTATATAAATTAAAAAATAAAAAAAAAATAAGAACTCCTCCTAAATAAATCTATTTTCTGCTGTATGATATTAAACCAAAATTTATTCTCATTAAGTATAATTGATTAATGGAAAGTCCATTAAAAGAAATTGAACCAAACGCAATCCCTGTAAAAATTAATGATAAATTTTCTTTAAAAAAATTTAAATCACTGTACGCAAATACTGTAAATTAAAGTATGGTCACTATAGTAGGGGTCAAAAACAGTAAGAAAATTTTCTTAGAAAATCATAGAAAATCATTTCTATGGTTTAATTTAAGTCTGTTCTACACTTAATGTAGATTGTTTTCGACTAGTTTTTTAGACTTGTTCATCGCTTACTAACTTCTTTACACAGCCGCCCCGGATAACCAAAGTATCATCGACTTTTATATGCACTCTACTTGAACTTGAAGTTACAGTAACATAATATGTTATAAAAAAAAAACTAAGTATTGATTTAAATCAAGTATTTTTTTTAAAAAAAGCTCAATGATTACTCAATGATAAAATTTTTTATTTTTTTGTTCTTGTAAATTATTCTAAATATATTTTCCAATATCTCAAAAATAATTATAAAATGAAAAGAAGTGGTTTTTACATTTTTCACAAAATATGTATAATACATATAAACTTGTATATCCTAAATATACGTATGTTGTATACACATTATATATTTATAAAGTGAATTATCCAATTATTATATGCTCTTATCTTTTTTTTTTTTGCAAAAAGAAAAAGTGCAAAATTAAGAACACTTCAATTAAATTGTATATCAAAGAATTCTTGTTACTTGCAAAATTCATAATACGTAATATATAAAATTATTATTAATTATTATTAAAAGATTTTCTTCATATCCGAGAAACAGATTACGGTGTTTAAAAAATATTTCGAAAAATATTTATTTATTCCTTTTTTTTTTATGAAGATTTTTAACCATTATTAATGCGACAACTTGAAATTATGTATCGAATTGAATTGAGTTTTTCCTTGTGTTTGATGAAAAAATTTATATTTTGTTCAACATGCAGCTATGTAGGAGATAAAATGTCTCAGATATAATGTTTTATCGTCGATGAATAAGATATTTGGCAATTTTGTTTACGTTAAGATTCTATCATTTTGGAATTCGAAATTAGAGGCTCCCAGCCAGCCAATGCTCTAAATTATTTTTTTGTAAATGGATTTAAATTAATTTTAATGAAAATTAGTATGTGGTTTAATACATATCGATTAGAGCGACTTAATAAAATCGTTACAGCACTAAGATTCGGACTACTTAGAATCTATAGATTTCGATGAAAAATGTTATATTTTTATACAGTACATGACTAAATGGTATTGGTACATTGCGAAATTGAATCCGGATCTTAAAAAATATATGTGCAGCCGCTGATATAACAGTATCTTAAATCGAAATACTGAAAATGGATCCCATGCTTAATTTATGCGGGTTAAACTACTGTCATATATTTTTTATTTTGTCTTCTTTTTCTTATAATTTTTTGCCAATATTGATTCCATTCAGTTCTTATTTTTAATAATCTAACAACATTATAATAAATTATATTACGGACGAGAAAATCTAATAAATTTTAGATAATATTGAAATGTTGAAGCTTAAGGTATACCTTATAGCAGAGGTGTCAATAGCGTCGATCGCGATCTACCGGTCGATCGCGTAATGATTTTAGGTCGATCGCCAATTAATATTCATATTTCAGATATTTATTTCCTTTCAAATTACAATTTTCAATTTCAAGAATAAAAAAAATTTATCTAATTTTCCAAACATGTTGGCGCAATTAAAAAGTTCTGCTTCCACTAATTATGATGAAAATAAATATATCAAAGAAATTAAGAACGTTATTGAAGGATTCGGTAACCGTTTCGAAGATTTTAAAAAAAACTTGATAATGTGGTTTTATTTATATGAGTTTTCCATGTGATAGCAATATTAAAGCAAAAACCTTTCAACTATTTTTGATATGGATAATATTACACTTGAACCAGAATTTTATAATTTGACAAAATGATATTTATATTAAAGCAAGAGCTTCCGAAAATAAATTCTGGAAATATTTAGCAGAATGTAAAAAAAATGCAGAATGTAAAAAATCCGAATGTAAAAAAATTAGCTGAAAATTTATACGCGTATTTTGGTTCGACATATTTGTGCGAAGGAGCATTTTCACAAATGAAAATAATAAAGCCGAAATACCGAATTAATTTAACAGACGAACACAATAAATATTGCCTTCTCCTTTTACTCCTACTTTTAGAAAAAGTAGATCGCAGATGATTTTTACAGCGCGAAGTAGATCTTATAGAAAAATTAGTTGACACCCCTGCCTTATAGATTATATTAAAAAAACAACTTATTAAATCAACCTTATATTATACTGGCACGTCTTAAATGAAAAATATATACATTCCATCGAATTTTACCCTCTTATACTCTATTCTATTTATATACTAATTACGTATAATATTATTATTTTATTTATTATGACTATGTGTATATTTTTTTATTTTTTTTGTAATTTTAATGAAAATTAAAGACATAAAAAAATAATTACATTTTTTTTCTTTTTTAACATAATAATTTTTAAACGAGTTATTAAAAAACAAAAGCTTTTATGTTCAATTCCTTCCTTTTCATTTTTTTTTTTTTTTTTTATATCCTTTTATATTAAAGTGCACTTTAGAGTATATTTTTTTTGTTTTTGTTTTTTTTTTAATAACAAAAAAAAAGTAAATAAAGGAAGATTGCGTAAATTCATTGAAATAGTAAAAACACTAACGTGTAGGTATATTAACTTCATATGAAAAAAAAATTGCAATGCAACAAAATAAAAGAAAAAATTTTTGCGCTTTTAAAAATTTTAAATTTTAATAAAACAATTATCTAATTAATTATTTAGTATAAATTTTGTATAAATTTATTTTTTTATTATTAATGAAATTTTGTTTATATTCACATGAATATTTAAATGAATAATTTGTTGTTTGTCAAAACAAGGTTGAAGTTCATATTTAATTGAATAAAAACAATCATAAATAATTAGGAACAGTATCTCATAAATTACATTGGTCGAAATAGATTGCTAAACTCATTTTAAGGTTCCTTCAATACTGCGTATACTAATACCATTAAACCATTTAGTCATATACAATATACAAATATAACAATTTTCATTGAAATCCAGACCACAGTTGGAGTTCTTGAAAAACCATTTTTTTTTAACTAACTCCTATCGGGATCTATCTATACCCAATACAGTCATTTTATTGGAAATCTAGTTAAACATTATAGAAAAAATGTGAAATATAGAAATATTTATGTGAAAATTATTTAGACCTTCGGCTGGTCTTTTTACTATGAAGTTACTTTGATGAATAGAAAAAATTTGCTTCATACAGTTCCATGAACTGGACGTTTTCCCGATTTCTTTTTCTTTTACTAATTAATTTTTAACTCATTTTTTTATTATTTTAAATTAAAATTTTAATAATTAAAAAAAATTGTCAGAATAAATTTTTTTTACACTACTTTCATCAAAGTAAGTACGGCAGTGTCCAACTCAACTTTGATGTGGCTACTTTGTCCAAGTTGACTTTGACACCCTGTTTACACGATCCAAAAGAGCGTCCAAAGTCCAAATTGACTTGAACAAAATGTACTTGGATCGTGAAAACCGGCCTAAATTACCTAATTAAATTCGAGTGTTAACAATATGAATATTTATATAAATTGTCATTGAGAATATTATGTGCGACCATTATTTATTTGAAAATTCTGTTATGACTGTTCACATACTTACCTATATTATATTGCCGGTAGTATAGTATATATATCTATATTTAAAATAAAATACTGTTTCAGACTATTATAATACTTATATCTATTTTTTTTTTCTCTTTACTATATTTGCGAAAATAAAAATTTCAACAATTTTCATTGTCGTCGTCTATACCTTCTCATGATTCTCATTAAATATTGACGAGAATAAAAAAAATTTAGTTTTTTTTTTTTTTACTTAGGTACCTAAAAATAAAATTAATTCTTAAAAAATATATATAGAATTCAATATTATAATTATAATATACCAAAGACATTTATTTAACAAAAGAATAACCGTATTGCTTTGATTAAAATAAAATATCAAAGTTATTTTCATCTACGTCCCTAAAAGCAGGAATAAACTGTCAACAACATTAATGAATATTTCAATAACTTCAATTGAAATGAGTTTCCGTTTTATCAGAAAAGGATCAACAAAATAAAAAAATAAAAAAATTAATTCTGTTTAAGGAAATTGATTTTATGAATATTATTATAATATACCTACCTATATATTAAAGCAAATAAGCAAAATTAACCTGTTAAAGAATAACGATAAAAAAAAAAAAGTTAAAAATAAAACTTAATTCCAAAGTAAAATATTTCGGCACAATGAAACTTCATTTCTGAGAATAGGGTTTAACAACATTAATTACGGTTGAATTATAAAAAAAAATAACTTGGATATTTAACTTTATAATAAAATGTGTAAAAATGTGGCAAATATAAGTATTCAATAATATTAAAAACTCTTTTTATAATCACACAAATATTTCCGTCACACTTCAGATTAATAGGATTAAGAATGAATATTTTGAATTAGTATTTTGAAATACTAAAATGAAATGAGCACCACATTAAATTATAAAAAATAATTTATCTAGATATTTATAAAGTCAGACTTATCTAATAGAAAAAGCAAAAATGTTTTCTTAACAGTTACTTTGAAAATAATGTGGAAAAGATATAGGTAGCGAATTTTTCATTTTTAGTGGAAAACAGGGTACAAATTCCTTAACATTTAAATTTCTGAAATACAGTAAACAAAATTTATTTCTTAATTCGAAAATTTTTTCTTAAGCTATCACTATTATTAATAATTTTATTTAAATAACCATTTGGAGTATTAACTAATTCATTTGGTGACCCCATTTCAACCAAACAACCACTATCCATGACTAAAATTTTATCACTATCCATAACAGTATCCAATCTATGAGCTACTGTCAGAACCGTGCAATCTGAGAATTCTTTTCTTATGGTTTCTTGAATTTGTTCGTCGGTACTGAAAAGAAAAAATTATGAAATACACACTTACATCTTTCTTTAAAATTTTGATTTTAATAAATCTTACCGTTGATCAACATTAGCTGTAGCTTCATCCATAATTAATATTTTATTTTTCTTCAAAATAGCTCTGGCCAAACAAACAAGTTGCCGCTGACCAACACTAAAATTAGAACCACTATCTAACATTTTGTAATCCAAACCACCATCTAATGACGATACATATGTTTTCAGCTTAGCATTTTCTAACGCTTTCCAAATATCTTCATCAGTTGAAGTTTCATATGGATCCAAATTATATCGCAATGTGCCGGAAAAAAGAACAGGGTCTTGGGGAATTATTGAAATTTTTTTACGTAAATCATGTAAACCTACTTCAGTTATGTTTACACCATCAATGAGGATAGAACCTTCATTCAATGCTAAGCGAAAAATTGCTTGGATAATTGAAGATTTTCCCGCACCTGTTCTTCCTACAATTCCAATTTTTTCATTTCCATTTATTTTGAAATTCAAATTTTTCAGAACAAAATCACCCTTTTCGGAATATTTCATGTAGAATTTTTTAAATTCTATTTCCCCATGTTGAGGCCAATTGTTCCTTGGAGTATTATTATTTTTTAATCCAGCTTCTCGTGGTTGTTCAATAAATTCATTGACACGTTCAACACAAACCATTTGATTACCGACATCAGTAGTTATACGCATACCCCACTTACATTCTTGTGATAAAATAAAACATTGAAATATAGCTAATCCAATGTTACCACTATTGACATTCTCACCGAATGTAATAGAACCAAACGTGACGGCCGTTATGAATGCACAGATGCCAAAATCAACCCACATTCCATAAGCGTGTATTGAAACTACTGACATGAACCAAGAAGATATATTTGAGTTCAGGTGTTGATAAAAATCACTTTTCAAATGATTCTCAGCTTTTAGAGCTCTGATTGTTGTCAAACCCTGAAATGTTTGATTTATATGGGTATAAACGGGACTTCGACCTGAAATAGTCAAAAATTATTTCTCTCAATACATCAGTAGTTTTATCTTGAGTTAGTGTTTGAGAAGACGCGCAATGTACATTTTATACTTTCAAAGTCCTAATGACGTATTGTCACTGTAATAAATTTTAAATTAACCTTACTGTTATTTTTTCAATTTCGGCTTTCTTTATATGTGTTTTATATATAATTATTTTATTGAAAATTAATTTAGCGATTTTTGTTTTACTTACTAAGTGCGTCTAATCTTTTCAAACTTCTGCCTGCATTCATGTAAAATCTTCTAATCCAATAAAGATAAACGGATAAAATCACTGCCGGAATGACTAGGATGTAATTTGAAACTGTAATAATGATGGAAACTGATATAAGATTGCCAAAAAACTGTGAAAAAAAAAGGAATAGTAAATTATTCTTTCTAAACTTTAATTATTTATTTACCGATATAGTTTCTAGCAGAGTTTTGGGCAGATAAGAATCAATCCATGACATATCTCTTGAAAATCTATTAAGAATTACTCCTGATGAATTTGTATTGAAAAAGTCCATACCAGCTCTGGATACTGAACGAAATAATTTATTGTGTAAATTCGTAGATATCCTTAAACATATTTGAAAAAATCCAAAGATTTTTGCAACAAATATACTAATTCCAACCACAATTAAAATGGTATACGTACAAATTACATTTTGACGTTCAGTAATTATTTCATTTTGATTGGAAGCAATCTGATAAAAATTCCAAAATAAACTATTGTCTATATTATTTGAAGTTGAATTATCTCTTATCATTTCTTCCCAATTTACCCTGGAAAATATTTAAAGGAATCATATAAAATATTAAATCAAATATTTAAATCACTCATTCGATTCTATACAATTATGTATTTAGTCTTAGTGAAAGTTTATTGATTCCATTTTCTTTACGGTGCTTAGAGTTTGTGGAGCAAAATGTGTTCTTAACCTATTTCTCTTTATTTTTTCTTATATAACTTAATGCACAAGGATTTCTTTGGACAACGTCGATAAATTATATAGTATTTTCTTTATTAAATTAAAGATGTGGTTGAATCATGGATAATTCAAACTTTTTCAATGAATCCTTAAAGTATCGAAAACCAATTTTAGAAGTTATCATAGGTGATACCTGTAAGAATATGTCCAGGGAAAAAATAGAGCGTTTTAGCAGCGAAATTAATAAATTTTCGGACAACGACCTCAACTTTGGTATTATCCACGGCATAATATAAAAAAAACTCGAAAATTTGTCGAAGCTTGCTGGGAAATAAATATAAAATAAATTAAATTAAATATTTTTCAACCTACCATCTAGATATAAAATAATCCTCATAACTGAATAAGATTTTCGATAAAATAAAGAGAGATACAACTATTGTAAACCAAATTCTGGAATGAAGTGCTTGAACATAAGCCTTATAAACTTTCCATTTGACAGTGCCGAATACTTGTTGATGCTCTTTTGGAATTTCAATATTGTTGTTTTCGACTTCACAAACTTTGTATTTAACATCTGTTAATTCTGTTTTATTATCTAAATCATACGAATCAGAAATTATTTCCGGTAAAATGTTAAGCTTTCCACTTGATTGTAAGTTCAAATAGCTTCCTTGAAAATTCAGTTTTCCAGAATCAATAATAATTATATCATCAACATATTTCAAATATTGAATATGATGTGTTACCAAAATTCGAATCTTATCTTTTAAGAAATTTAATATACATTTCTCGAAAATATGTTTACCAACTTGAGAATCGACAGCAGATAACGGATCATCCAATAAATAAATGTCAGCTTTCTTATATATACACCTAGCAAGACCAATTCGTGCTTTCTGCCCTCCGCTCAGCTGAACACCACGTTCACCTATAATTGTAGAATCACTGTTTGGTAATAGCTCAAAATCTTTTGCTAAACTACAAATCTCCACAACTTGCTTATAACGTTCTTCGTTAAATTTATCAATGAAAATTATATTTTCTTTCACAGTTCCTTCAAATAACCATGGCTCCTGAGCAGCATAACTAAGTTGTCCAACTACTTCTAAGTTTCCTTTCAATACTTTTAATTCTCGCAAAATAAGATTTAATAAAGATGACTTGCCACTTCCAACAGATCCAATCACTGCAGTCAAACTTTTATTTTTGATTGTCAATGAAATATTTTGAAGCGTATATAATGCATTAGTCCAAGACGCAGAGACGTCTAATAGATTAACGTAAGGTTCAACTTGCTGTGGAGCAGGAACTTTTTTTTGGATAAAAATATCTTCTTTAGAAAAAGTAAAACCCTTATTTGTGCAAGTAAAAATATTATCCTTTTCCTTAATTTCGATCTCATTATCGTTACACATTTCATTATTTTGCAACAGAAATGCCTGCACTCTTTTACAGGAAATATATGTTTCAGCAAAATAAGCCATTACCACTGGCCAAAGATAAGCCATCCAACGACATAATGTATTTAACAATGAAGATACTATGAATACTTTTCTGGCTGTTATGTTATTTTCCAAGTACACATAATACACTAAACTTATAAATGTTAATAATTTTGGTAATACGAAGATAGTTCCCCACACTGTTGAAATTTTCGCAACGGTTCCGATTCTTTTTATTTCATTTTGTCGTGCTGTTGCAATTTTCTGTGCAAATAAATTTTCCCAAGCATACATTTTGATTACTTGAATACCTCTAATGATTTCATTCATTAAACCAACACGTGAATCTGTATGAACTACAGTCTTTTTTCGCATTAATCCAACTCGTTGAACTCCCCAAATTTGTAAAGGCACCAGAATAATTATCAACAGTAAGCCAGGTATAACCGCAATTCCCAATTCCGTGTAAATAATAAAACCTTAATATAAAAATATTGTTTTTTTTTTTAGACTTTCTCATAATATTTTTTTCGAAATGTTAAATAAGTACCAAACACGATGAGCTGTAATGGTCCTTTAAATAAAAACTGAGCCGAAAATAGTGTTTCATCAAATTTTCCCAAATCATTAGAAATTAAATTAATTGCTCTCGAACTAAGCATATCATTTGCTGCATTATATGAGATTTTTAATATTTTTTGATAAATTAATCCACTAAGACCTCCACGAATAGACCCACTTACTGAGTCAATATAACAATTCAATTGATGGTAACAAAACATTGGAATTAAAGATGTTAGGGCAATTCCAGCTCCAAATGCATATACATAATAATATGTGTCATCGGTTTTATTGGCATCTGATGCGAAAATAGTTAGCAATTCACCTAAGCAAAATACTTCAATTATTCTAAAAAATAAAAATTGTTAAATTTCAATATAACACCTATACTATAAATTGTATTTACTTTGCTGTTGTTTCAACAATTGCATATAATATTGAAAACCCAAAAACAGGAAAACCGTACATTTGAAATAATAATCTTCGAATACTTGGATTCTTTTTTTTTAATTCCTTATCCCAAATTTTGTTGAATTTTTTTGTAACTAATTTATTACACATACCAGGAGGGTGATTATAAACTTCATCCTCTTTTAATGGTCGATTATAGCCTTTCCAAAATATTTTTCGAACCCACCTTAAAATATTTAAAAAATAATCATGATTACCTTCGCGTAACTAATTAACATTTCTGGGAAATGGAGTGTAAAAAATAGTTAAATTTTATAGTCTATTTTATTCCGTGTTGAAAAAACTTAAACTCCAATTATTTCCAAGGATTCGGACTGAACACTAGATATATGAATATATGAATAAATGGTGTTGGAGCATGGAATTGAGGGAGCCTAAAAATAATTTTGGACTGTGGATAAGTTTAAATGTCCCGTAACGGGTCCCATAATTCATTTAGATACTGTTACCTCTGCGCCCTCTCCTACTTCATCTTTTTCTTTGCGTATTTTGTTTTGGAAATAAGTTTGTAAGTTTGCAATCGTTTAAACGAAATTAACTTAAATGGTTTCAAGTTAATTGCATCAAAAAATAAAATTACTAGTTATCAATATCGTAATCAATATTCCATTAAGAAATTTTATTTATTTTTTTCACTTATTCTTTCTTTTCATAAAACATGTTTCACTTCTGTAAATATTTAACTTTAATTCGATCTTTATATTGATTTCTTTTATTTATATTTCTTTTCTTTTTTTTCCTGTCTAAATAAATTTTAATTTTTGATTTGGTTAATTTTGATAAGGTATTTAAGTTATAATCAGATTTTTTTTTAATTACCAAAAAGTTAATTTTGAGAATAAATTTGCTCGTAAAAGAGGAATTGCCTTTCTTTGTAAATTATGTTTTGAATGATTCATGTTTCTGTTGCGATCAACTTTGTTCAACGGATAGAAAGAATTAACAAAATATATCTTATTTTATTATACAAAATTATTAAAATTAATTAATAACTACGATCAACTTTGTTCAACGGATAGAAAGAAACTAAAAAAATATATCTTATTTTATTAAAATGATAAGAAATTAATAATATTAATTAATAACTTTATTAACAAAACTACATAATAAATGTCTATTTTTATTATAATTTTAATGCACTTACATTAATAAAATTAATTTCAATTTCGAAAGCTTTTGCTCTTACCTCTTATTCAAGAATTATCTTTAGATAAATTATTTAAATGATACTTTTGAATAATGAATTCTGCTCAAATAAACGAGATACTAAATTTGCAAATAATTTTCTAAAGCTATATATCAATTAAACAATATTACAGAAATTTTTGCAAAATACGTAACTTCAAAAAAAACTAATAAAAATCATCGCGGTTGCTGACAAAAATTGATCTTTCATTCTGAATCGAATAAGAACAGAAATTTATGTTATCAATAGATTCCATCAAAAATTCAAATCCCCAACCTAAGAAATTTAAGCAGCATAAATATGGTGTTTTTATAATTATTAAGTGGTTCAAAATTAGATATATTTTTGAGAATAAAAAACTTCTAAAAACTAGCTAATTTTACAAAATATTTATAGAATTAGAAAGCTGATTTATACTCGTTCAGCAAAACTGAACTGATAGTTAATAAATTAAAAAATAATAATAATAACAAAATACAAAACATTACAGAATTAGAAAGCTGACAGTTAACATGTTTACTTAGAATTAATTTTCTGATTTATATACATACTCGTTCGACAAAACTAAACTGACGGGAAAAAATAAACCTGCGAATTATTTAACTTTCTCAATATCTCAATATTATATTTTTCTCGAATAACAATGAAGTAGTATTATTCAAATATATACAAATATAATATATATATACTTATTCTTGTTAATACATAACTATTTTACATCAAATAATTATCTTGTTCATTCAACGTAACAGATATGCCCATTAATGATGTAATTTCAGTTGAAAATTTCTTCTTCCATAAATAAAAACTAGTTTTGATTCCCGCGCTTTACATAAGTGTTTATTTAACAATCATTAATGCATTTTTCTTATAATATTTTAAATAAATAAATATTTAATAATATATAAAAAATTGAAATTTTATTTATAATTCTTTTAATTATGTATATTAATACCTATGAAGTCGAAGAATTACAGGAAAACAAAATCGCTTCGTAGGTAATGAAATAAAGTCTATTGATATTTTCTTACGTATCGTTATGTTAATTGTAAACTTTAATTGTTAACACACTTAACCAGTTTGCACAAGAAAGTGAATCTCAATAATTTTACATACAATATTATGCAAATTATAATTGTTTTAAAATTAAATGTGTTTGATTGAAATTTTTCTTTTATAAAAATCAATTGAAATCTAACTAGTTATTTAAATTGATATTTGTTTATAATATGAAATTATATATTTACACTGCGAATATTATTTAAATTATCATTCTATTTCAGTTTAAATAAAATTATAAAATATGACACTCTATTCAACTTTGTAAGCCAATAAATTATATAAACTAGCTATATCACATTAATAATAATGTACACGGAGCAGGTGCTGTTACACCTTAAAAATAAATTGAAATTTGAAGTAATATGAAGAAAATATTTTCATTAAATAATTCATATTAATTATAATTTTTAACAGAATTTCTAATTTAATATAATATTTTTTTTCCGTCCGAGCGAAGTCATATTTGGAGCAGACCGATGGTTAGTGAAACGAAGTTCAGGTATTTATCTATTAACTAAAATAATAGAATATAGAATAAACCAAAATTTATGATTGTGCATGCTCAAGATTTACAAGTCTCTCAATAGTAATAATAAGCCTTGAATTTAATTTTTCTCCTCAAATATTTAAAAAAAAATTCATATTATATTCAAGAGTAACACAAAAATAAAATTTATATAAAAAATCCAACCACATAAATTTCTTCTTTTTTTTTTTTTTTTTACAAAATTTAAGTTTATAGTTGAAAAAAAAAAAATTACAACCATTTTTATTATCTTTAAATTAAGAAGCATGATAATAATAAAGTTATGATCACGAAATTTTATATTTATATAGTAATTTATTTTTTTTATTGTTTTCATTATTTTCAACAATTATTTATAACAATAACACTAATAAATTGTTATCATATTCTTCAAATTCCCTAATGAATTTTACAAATTAAATTTTTAATAAATGTTATTATTTCGCTTCAAAATAAAGTATAAAAGAAGGGTTAAAATTTTTTCCATAAAGAAAGTTTTGTCAAAAACACTCAATCAATAAAGTCATAATAATTATCCTTTTCGAAAAAGTATTTGATAATGAAATTGATATTTTGTAATGTACGATAAATTAAACAACTAGGCACAAGGGTAGGCTATTTTCCCGAAACCCATTTTGTTCATTGATTCTTGGTTGATTCTTGATAAGATGACATTGTAGTGTTAATATATAAACAAGTTTTATAGTAATTTATTTAAGTGATGACTAAGCCCTTATGTCAGATTTTTCTCTAAATTCTTAACCTTATTTCTTTTGTACAAGTAAAGTATATGTGTATGTACATTTTAAATTAAGTGTATTCTCAAAAAATTGGATAAAAAGTAGGTAGGTATATATATTTTGAAAATATCTTGTCTTTATTTTTAATTGTTCTAATATAAAATTTTATATATATTATATGTCTAATAGTAATAATTATTATTTTAATGTATATTTTATGTTGTTATATATATATATATTTTTTTTTTAATTTTATGTAAAATTTCAAATTCATTTTAAAAGGTCATCACGTATTCATTAATGTTGTCCTTTCAGGAGTAGCAAGTTGTATAATTTTTATTATATTTTGGTTGTTACAATCATCATGTTATCCTTTTTTTTTTTTTTTGTTGCTTCCTTTTAATGGGCGCGCATTTGTGTAGGCAAAATTAAAATATGCTAATTTTTGGAAGAAAATTAAATTTAAAGAAACATAAAAAAAAGGATAATACATTTAAATTTTCAATTAGTGCTTAGAGTTTTATTATATGAACAGTTTTAGTATTTTTAGTGTTTTTTTTTTTTTTAATGGTAAAAATATCCTTAATTGTATTACAATTATAATATTCTAAAAGATAAATTTCACGTTAATTAGTTATCCCAAACGATTTGTTTTATTATTATTTTTTTCGTTTATCTCGAAATATATTTTTCATGTGAAGAAAAAAGTAGAAAATAATTAATTCTTTAACGATGCCGTCATATCAGTACGCCCACAAACATTGATAGCTTGTTCTTTTATGATAACACTAAGTGACTATGTTCAAATTTATGAACTCAATATGAAATATAAAAGTTTAACACTTTTTTAAGAGCCAATTATCGTTTTACAGCCGCTTTCTTAACATAATGTTACGGCCGCAATATATGACGGCAAAGCTTTTTTAATGAAACTACAGCCTTGCAATCAACTATATGATTTAACGCTATTTAATTTATTAAAACTAATAAGAAATAAATTATATTATAAAAATTTATTATTATGCAAAAAAAAAAATAGAATAAAACTATCATAAAGTCATGCCAGATGTTTTAGTTCCCAGAAATGACATGAAAACTTAAATAATATTTAAAGAAAAACAATTCAAATTGTTATCTTTAAATTAAAGATGTTAATTTTATCAAATAAAATTTAAAATGTTAATTAATCAAAATATCTTTGAGGTTGAATTTATTATTTTTTTTAATATTATATATTTTGTTCGCAATATACCTAAGTAATAAATTTTATATAATTTTTTTTTCTACTTTTTAATAATTGAAGGATTCTAGGAAATATTCTTATTGTTGTAAATATAATGGAAAATCGTACGATTTATATGGTTTAAAATAAAAAAATACTATATAAAAAAATATTAAAATAAAAATAAATATGAATACTGGTTGAGATCTCAAAAAATAAAAATTATTTTGATTTTGGATTCATTTAATTATTTAAATGATTTATTAGTTTAAAATGAAAATTATATTTATAATGTATATAATGTGTAAATGCAATTAAAATAAATCAAATTAAAATGTCGAAATATAATATTATGTTCAATTCCAAGATCTGAAGAATGTTAACCATATGTTAGAATAATAGTTTAATAATTGTAAAGCTTAACAAGGGCTAAACATTGTAAACTATGGATTTGTGACATTCTATTACATATATTTGGGTGAAGCATTATTAAAAGTTTATATAATAACTTCGAACAAGCTTCGAACAAGAAAAACTTTAATATCTGTATACTTATTTGATATAATATTTCTGTGCATAAAATAACACTATGTATATACCGTGAAAATAACATAAAACGTAATTTTTAAGGCAAAATTTATTTTTACATTTTCTTATACAGTTCTTTTTCGCAAAAATATTAATTTTTTATCAAATTTGTCACCTAAAATTTTCTTTTTCCCTTATTTCCTTATAACAAACAAGTATAATAAAATATGATATTGTAGTTTTCATCTACCTTGGTATTGAAAAAAGATGAAACTATATTTATAAATTATTTGTCAGAAATTATTTCAAAGGTTCATGAAAAATTTCATTTTTTTATTCAACGAATCTTTAAAAAATTTTGATTTAATGAAAGAAAACCTCTGATTTTTTGTGGAAAAAATTATACGGAGAAATTTTTTGCGCACACTCTACTATACTGAGATTTTATATCGAACAATCATTTATGTACAAATTTATATGAATCTATGTTCTTGAATATAACATTATTCTATAAAAATGAATTAACTTTGTTCAATCCCACAGTTTTTATTTTTATCTTCCGGTGTCGTATTTTTGATAATTCTGATTAATAGATCAAGTCTTAAAGAAATATTTTTCTTTCTCAAAAAATATTATTTTTAAACTCTTTGATTTATATTAATAATACGTGTCAGATTTAAAAAAAAAATAAAATAATAATAATAAAAAGCGGAAAGAATAGATAAAATATAGAAACTACCTTATTCTCATTAAAGGTTAAAATTATACTAATAGGACATTTCAAAGCTATATAAATATAGGTACATATTTACAAACTATAATTTCATTTTTGGGCATCAATCATACAGAAAGCGAAAGCTTGATAAATTTATGTCATTGAAATGATGAACAATTTTCATTCTATACTTAATTGCATTCTAGGGAATAGAATATTCAAGCTTTATTCATATACACAGAGTTCCTACCTACATTATATTTATAACCAAAAATTATTTAAACAATTTAATAATTTGAAAATTTCAGAATATTACAAAAAAAAAAAAAAATTCTAAAACATTTTTGTTCTTGTACACCTTTCTGCGTACTAAATATTAACTGCTTTTGATTTTAAAATATTTGCATTTTAATTTATATTCTAAATAGGAATATTAAATTTAATTGTCATGCAAAAATTTATAAACTTCACACACATGGAAGCATGTCAGAATATTATTTTAAAATGATTCCTGACCAGATATTTCTATATAAAATAAAAGTTAAATTAAAATGTTTTTGTAATATATACATAAATTTTTGCAAAAATTATCCTATATTGGTGTATACCCTTGTTTTTTGTTAAACAGGTCGTCCCATCCAAATGAATAATTATGGAAATATTTCTATACGAATGAGAATAGGGTAACCTTCAAATTTTGGAGCAAAAATAAAATATTATTTTAAGTTCGGAACAAATTTTTATGTATAAACAACTTAGTTAAGTGTATTAGCAAACTTATAGAATTGTATTAAGATAAATTAATATCAAATCACTTAGATATGAAGCAAATTTTAAATTTATGCGTAACAAATATTTAGCAATAACACAATTATTATAAATTCTGCAATTATGGCTTTTAAAATAAAATTTAACTAAAAACTAAATTTTGCAAAGTTTTATTTTAACTTACAAAAGTTATTAAATAAAATTTCATAATAATGAAGTGTCATAACAAGTTATGGTACAAGTTTGTCGCTTTATTATGAAATATTTCAATAAAAATATCATACACAAAATTATAAATTAAAATTTAATTTAAATTCTTTAACTGATGGTCACTCACTAGACATTAGATAGATGTGTTCATGTAAATTAAGTACAGAAATATTTATTAGAATGAAGTTTCATTATTCTAAAATCGTATTGAGTGAGTTTTCATTCTTTGAATTTTCGTCATTTTTCAAAATTTAATGAACTTAATAGTAAATAAAAATAGTAAAGAAACAGTTGAATGATGGTTTGAAGAACCCATAACTTTTGTAACATTGAGTTGTACTTGTTGCCAATTCTTTATTTGAAAAGTTTTTGAAAATTATAGTTTTGTAGAAATCTTTGGCACTTCACATCACATCACGGCTTCATTGATTTCATTAAATTAATATAAAAATAACTTATTTTTCCATTAGCTCATATATACCATGGACTCTGGTGCTAAAATTGTTGTGAACTGAACCACATCAATAAAAACATAATGCGGTAGCAAAGCAACTACCTTATTTTGAATATTTTTTTTGCTTTCTTAATGGAAAATGAAAAAAAAAAATAATAATAATAAAATATTAAAATATTTGCTTTACACACCCATCATCCATTATTATTATTTTCTTTCCACGCTTGTTGAACAAAATAAAAAGGATTTCAAAATTCTAGAAAGAAAGCGTGATGGAAGTTTTCGTTTTTTTTTTTTTTTTGTTCAAGAGAAAATATATTTTCATTTTTTTTTTATAAAAAAAAATATGATTTATTTTTGAAGAAATTTTTCGTTAAAATAATGGAAAAATTTGCATAACAATTAGTTGCATTTATCTTAATTTGCATAAATATTTCATAATTTTTTTTAACTTGCTTCATTTTAAAGAGATTTCGATTAAAGTAAAAGAATTATGAATAAAATAAATAAATTTTAGTTTACGATGTTTTTATTTTAAATTTAGTTAAATATTCTCTGCACACATTATAAGCCCTTGTTCCAGTTCTATAAAGTGCTTAATGAAGTTAAATCTATAACGCGAAGAATTTGGGACAAAAACTTCTAAAAATGAATAACATAATATTTCATAAGCACGTCTTGCTCACAAGCACGTTTTGCGTAATATTGAAAAATATTTTATAAATGAGGCGCGAAAATGAAGACCTTCATTATTTAAATGCCCTATACATGTATTCTCTACATATATCCCCAGCAACGTTATATGGTTCTATATTCTTATGATAATTGGATCAAAAGTTAAAGAAATTACTCTTTGCACAAAAAAAATAAAAATAAATAAATAATAATGATTATTATTTAATAAAAACTCAATTCACTAAATTTGAAAATTTTGAAGTTTATATTCTTAGTGATATGATTCTTTATTATTTTCAAAATAAATTCTATTTACTATAAATCAAAATAAATATCTAAAAAGAAAATCTGTATTAAATTTTTATGCAATATATTTTCATTTTTAAAGAATGATCTGCTATAGTGAAATTGACATCAAAGGAAGCAATATTCTTTTTATTAAATATAATTTTTATTTTTCAAACATTAATAAATCATATAATAAAATATAAAATATCCCATAGAACAAATAAAATATGGATCTTAACAAAAAAAAAAAAAATCATTAAGAATATGATGTTGAAATTGAATTCCCCTTTTATTGGTTTCTCATAAAATTATCCTCATGTTGTTTCAAGTATTAAAGTTTAACATAAAGCTGCACTGCTCAACGACTGTAAGTCTATACACAGTTCTAGGTAATAAAGTATTTTTAGTTTTTGTTTTTAACAATAATCCACCATTTCAGTATTAATTTCAGATACAAAATCAATTGAATTGTTAAGTAGGAGATAAAGTGATAGACTAATGAGAGTAGGTTATAGGTTTACAATAAAAAAAATAATTCAAAAGCTCAAAACTAGTTAAAAAAAATAAGTGATTTTTAGTTTTTTGATTTAATAGATAATTGTGTAAATTGTTAATCGGGATATTATAAAGAATGTTTATAAATACTATGCCATAAAACCCAATAATCAATCATGTCACACAGAAAAATAAAGAAACTTACATGAATATAGAATCTTTCAAGAACTTGCATTTAAAATGCAAGAAAAATTATTTTCAAAATTATCGTTTAAAAAATTTATGTATATATGTATGATGAGCAATTTTATATTTTCGTTTTATAATCAAATAATTTTTATTAAGCGAAAATTTTATTAACAAAAGATTGAATTTTTTTTAAAAACCACGAGATCTTTTTGAATTGGTTGAATTATTGCACTTTTCATATTCATAGTAAAGTTATGTTATGAGTGTACAGTGCCATTTGAAACCTATATCGCAACTGTAACAGTATAAGTATGAATTTACTTCAACATATTAAACATAATATTTATATAAAAAAAAATAAAACAAAATTACAACTTTATACAGAATTGTATATAGATTAACTTCTAATTATGTTAAAAAAAACCATCAAATAATAACTATGTATTTTTTTTTTAAATATTAATTAAAACATGTAACATGTATAAAACGATAAAAATTTTTTCCTTATCCCAAAATAAATTCATCAAAAAAAAAGTCAAGATACTAAATTACAAGTAATATGATGTTTCATAAAAATTTAATGTAAAACTTTGAATTGTTCATATCTGAACGAAATAAGCTTCCAGGGTCAATTTTTCACAATAAGATAACTAACACGTAACAAAAAGTTAGAATACAGAAACTGATCAATATTTCTATTAAAATATTTATACTTGATAAAGATTTGAACATCAAAGTTGTATTGAAAGCGATCTCAACGTTGCTAGAGATAGTTTATTAAACAGAAATTTATTTCAATGACACATTTGAAGAATAAAATTCTGATTTTTACAACGATTATTTATTATATGATTAGGCATTTAATTTTATTTTCATTAGCTTATAAATTATGATTGTAATAAATATTATAACATTATTCCCCTTCGGTCGAAAAAAAATTCTTAATTCAAATGTTTTTAATATAAAAGATCATGCATTTATATACTTGTTGAAACATTATAATGAAAATGTCATTTAATTCAATGTTTATAAAGTTATTTTTTTTTTAAATAAATCTTAATTGAAGAATCCTCACTTCTCACAGAAAGAGGGAAAAGTAGAAAATATACATTTTCTCTGGTAACATAATGTACACGTACATGTTGTACACTGTACAGTACATAGGTTATTTATTTTCAACATAAAATTGAAAAATAGTTCACATTTTTGCATACAAAAAATAAAAAAAATAAATAAAAATAAAATATTTTTGCTTTGGGACTTTTGCAGGTGCCATAAAAATATTTATTTGTTTATTATAATATATTTCATCTATATAGTAGTATATATGAATATCAATACCATATAATAAAAACATTTTATTTATTTTTATTTTATATTTTTTTATTTTTAATACACACTAAATGTGTGAGACGATTATACGAAAGCGTCCGTTTTCGAAACGGATCTTTTTCATCAATTTTTTAAATAGAATGACAGAAATATTCTCCCTAGGTGTTTTTGTAAAATGTTAGCAAACTTTACTATTAAAAAAAAACAAAAAAATTAGTCTTGGGTATGATTATAGTTTTTATTTTCACTTTAATTATATTTCTATCAGGAAGGGACAGCTTGTGTTTTGGAAATGGATCTCACATACCTTGTTTCCAAATGTATGATATACATTTATTTCCATTTTTCCCTACTAACAAATTAAGAAAAATTATTACGACCGATAAAACACAATATATTTCTTTTTATTAAAAGACACGGAGAATGTTAAATTATTTCAACTTTTCATAATGTGTGTAATATGATCGCATAATTTATAACATATAATCTGTACATTTAATGTAGATAAACTTGCCTGCAACATGTTTCGCAACATTTAAAAAATGCATAATTCTTTTTTAATTGAAATCTACATTTTAAGTTTACAGAACATAAAACCAGGAGTAACAAAATTATTATTTTTATATATTATTCTTTTTATCTACTGTTTCTCTATTAATAATGCATAAAATCACATTATCTTTTGAAAAATATTTCGAAAAATACAAAAAGATATAAAAAAATTAGCTGACCACAAAAATATAAATTCATCCAAAATAACAAATTTTTATTTCGGTTTCGCCTTCTTTATGTTTCTGCTAAAAATCTTACTTTTAACATTAAACTAATTATGTGTACATACTATATGTTGAATAGGCTCACACTTCAAATATATATTTCTATTGTACCGAAATCCAAACTTTTTTTTAAGTAAAGCGTGTCTAATCATAATACGTATATTTTATTTATTGATCAAATACAAGTTTAATTTTTGAACAACTAGCTATTTATTTATTGATCAAATACAGGTTTAATTTTTGATGTTTATTCAAACGATACCAAAGATTGTTCTTGTTATATAAATTATATAAATAAAAATATTTGTGAACATTATTTCGACTATAGTAATATAGAAATAAAGTAAACAGGTATATTATTCGTGACTACTTTCAAAATTCATTAGATCAGCTTCTCTAGATTTATTTTAAGGTTTCCGATTTTTGTACCAATGTAGCGATAATTTTTCCCAACTAAGCCAACTTTATAAGGATCGATATATTTTATGTTCAATTTTTCTTGAGTAATTTAGGTTCGCTTTAAATCGTTTTTTATATTAAGTTGGTCCCGGAATTTAAGGAGTGCAAATTGTTCCACTTCCTATCATCCGATCGAGATGAAATCTTGACTCTTAATCGGTGACAATACATTATATCTCGATCGAATCAAAAATATCTTTATTAACGTAATCTTAAATTATCTTATTCTCAAAAAAAACTTCAAAATAAAAATAACCTCTCAAAAACTTCCATTTCTCTATAAATTCTTGATTTATTCTTCAATTCATGAATGTACATACAACGTACATATATTATTTTTTCTAAACAAAATTATTAAAAACTTATCATTATCTTACAAAATACCTATTTCTGTAGTAACAATAACATTAAATTTTTGTTATTCTTGGAAGTTTTTTTTAATTTCTTTTTGGTATAAAATGTACAAAACTTCAATTAGAAAACATTCAATATAGAAAATATGTCGAAAATATTGTGGTGCTAGTGGTTCAAACATAAAAGCCTTGGGTTGTTAATTCTAAAATAAATTGCCTTTGTATTTAATAATTGTATTTTAAATGTAGGATAATATATATATACGTATAATGTATTTCTTCCTTATGAAATTGAGTATTATTATTCATTCATAAATTAATTCAAATAATAATCATACAATTTATTATACTGGATCTAATTGCAATTGTATAACATATTGTTAAAAATGTAATTATTTAAATCGGTACAGTTTTATTATCTCCTGTTAGATTTAAATAAATTAAAATATTTCCATTCTTAATGACATTAAAGAATCAATAACATATCGTTAAATCTTATTTACATTCTGTATTTTCTATTAAATTGCAAAATAACACTTAAACTTTAATATGTATTGAAAATTAAGTACTTGTTTGTAATAATTGATATATAAAGAATAAAAGTAGGTAATAAAAATTGTTTTTTCTTTTTAAAAGGATTTCTTTTTTATTTTGAAGTAATACAGCGAAAAACAATCTGTTTATTTCTTCGTACCAAAAGCTATTTTTGATTTACTTTAATAATTTATTTAGGGTTTTTTTAATATCAGAATTCTTAGATTCTATTACTTTGTTTGAAATTAAAAATCGCAAGGATATCGCAAACTGGACAATTCTAAACAATTTGACTATATTAACTAGACATAAAAATTATATTTATTTTAATTATTTTATTTCTCCACGCACGTCGCATAGTCCATTCATAATTCTAATTCTACATAAATAATTGTCTAATTAATATTAACCTAACTTTTATTCTGCAATACATTTAGGTTTATTAATTTTATATTTATTATAATTAAGTATATACACTATTACGAAATCACAGAATTAATAATTAAAATCGAAAAATAAAAAGATTGAAATTAAAAATGTTGAAAGTTACAAACAGGCATTATATTTCATGATACAACGATAGATACACCATCATACACAAAGTCCCAATTGAATTGAAAGTTATTCTAAACTTATCAGTTTCTTGTATACATTTTATTCACTTCTTTTCTTTTTTTTTTTTTCAATTTATGTAAAAAATATATTCAGAAGATAGCATTATTATATGTCTATTTTGAATCATTAAATATTCAAACAATGGGAATATCTGGTTGTCAAATAATAGCTTTGATACCTTCATTCTAGAAATACGAAAAAAAAAACAAATATGTACAAGAAACATTTTGAGGAAAAACAAACAAGCTAGGTATTTGAAATAATCTGACATTATGTTGATAGGATCTAAAATGAATAGTATATAAAAATTTCATCATTTAATATTGCTGGTTTTTATAGAAAAATCATCATGTTAAAATCTTTTTGAAATAATCAAAAGATTATTGTGTATGTGTACATATAAATTTTAACAATTTTGACTATATTTTTCTATTCAATAATTTTACCATAAAAAGTTAAATGTAGTTGTCAATTAAGAAATTATATTATTTTTGATTATTTAAAAAAAAAAAAAATTACCAAATAATCTTTAAAGATACATTTTTAATTTTAACATCACATTATGACGAATCATTTATTTCATAATTATTATTTAATGAATTTAAAAATTTTCATTTGTGTTAAATTTATGCAATATAAATTTTTTATGCAGTCCTTTAAAATTTCAATATTTATATTAAAATCAAATAAAATATTTACATTAAAAAAATAAGTTCATTAAACTATAAATTTTAAAACGCATAAAGTATCTATGCTCAGAATACATCATTAACATTATATGATATTCCTAGAAAAGTCTAACGATATTCTTGAGTTTGGCTGTTTAAATGTTATATGATAATTCTTTTTCTTTAGACCAAAATAGAAATAAAAATAATCAAAATAAAATAAAAGTTGAAACCACTAATGTTAATATCTATTTCGAAGTTAATGTCTCCACGGGGCTCCATTTTTTTTGTTTCTGTTATTTTTATTTGAAAATTATTTCTATTTTTTTTATGCATAATTCATTTTTTTCCTTCTTTTTTTTTTTGTAATTATCTAAAAGGTTCAAATTTTTAAATTTTATTTAAAAATTGCTCACCTTTGTGCTTGTGGTTTTTGATTTGTTTTATGTTTGTTTTTAGTTTTTATTTTTTTTTTTTGTCATTTTAAGAAAATTAAAAACACTTTATTTTATTTTTTCATGTAGTGTGAAATGCATGAAGAAATTTAGAGCATTTCATTGTTTTTAAGAAAATTAATTTTTTTACAATAATTTTGAGAAATAAAAATGAAAATAAAGTAATCATAAAAGATAAAGTGAAGAAAATTTTATTTTTTTGTTCCTGAAGAAAAACACTCAAATTAGGATTTTCTAAAAAAATATCAAAGGTTTTTTTTGTTTTTCAAATAAAAGCATTAAAATTAGGCATAAAAAATTTATTATTTTAGTGTCATGGTAAAATAAAAATATTTTCTGTAAACTTTCCTTACCTATTATGAAGTTAGTCTGGCGTTATAGAGTATATTGTTATTATATTTATATTTTGCTCTAATAAGCTTCACATCATGTCTTTTACTGTCGAGTTTTTGGAACGTAGTTTTTGAATTCACCTACAAATTTAGTTTGTTATGGGAAATTTAAAATTTCCCTTTGCAGAATTTTAAGAAGTAAAATTGAATTTGTGAACGGCTTTAGGACAAAATTATTTCATTTTTTTTAAATAACAGCAGTAAAATCGTGTCGTTTACAAATTAAAAAATCTGGAATATTAAATCCGATTTCAATTTTTTCAATAATCACTAATAAGTGAACAGACTCTTAGTTTTAGCTTTTTGAATTTTCGATGTCAAAAAAGATCTTCGAAATTCGAAAAAACAGTCTAAAATTGCTCCTTAAAAAAGGTTTCTTTAAATGAAAAAAATGCAAAATTAGAGAAAACTGGGAAAAGTAGAAAAAAGTTTCTTTTTAAATTAATAAAATTTTGAATTGATAAAAAATGAAAATTACTTATATGTACGCTAAGGAACTACGTTCCAAACTGGTGTCCCATGACAGCTCTTTTGTTTTTTTTTTTTTAAATCGTATTTAAATTATAAATAATATATGAGCAGCTTAACATACCTACCTTATGGAAGGTAATAATCTGAATTTCCCTATATTTTGTGTTAAGAAAAGTTTAAAAGAATCATCAACTTTGAAATGATTCTACCCATCATGCCTTAAGAACTTTAAGAATATTGTAATTTATAAACTTCACATACCTGTTAAACATTAAATTGCTATAATTTAACTTTTAAAGTTTCTTAAAGTTTTAGTAAATTTTATTCAGCTTATTGCTTATTGTTTTTGAAATTCTTTATGGCTTTATTGTTATTACAAAGAATTCATAGAAAATAATAAGAAATTTTAATTTTTGACATAAGACGACAAGATGCTGTAACTTATGTTAAAGTGTTTATATGTTTGTAATGTGTATATAACTATATATATGTATATATGTATTTTTAGAAATGTAAACTTTCAAAACACATTGCTATAATTAGTCACATATATTATAAATAACTTAGGTTGATGTGATTCTGTTAAAAATTATAGAAAAATTTCTTCAATTTATATCTATTCCATCTAGCAGTTAATATTATTAATTACTGGGAATAAAAAATTTAGTTTTTGTTTGTAATAATTCAGTTTATTTATTTTAATTAATATTTAAATTTTTGTCTAACATAAAATGTCGAGATAATTTTGCAAATTTTATTTTTGCTTTTTTTCAACTCAACACTTCTTGTCTGTAAAATTTTCAAACATGAAAATATTCAAATAAATTAAATTAATATTTTCACATTTAACATAATTACAAAAAAATGACGTTTATAACAAGTTATCAATCTGTATAGGTACATACATGATAAAATTGTAATTTTAAAGTAATCCTATCAAAATTATGTCTATTTAGCATAATGTTTGAAGATTGATGACAAAAACTGACATAATTATAACTTCAGGCTTATTATATTATGTAAAAGCTAAATAAGGTTGTGTTGTCTATCACAAATATTGATATTATAGTAATTTTTTCTAAGCATAATATTTGTATCTAATGTAATTGTGTTGTATTTTGTTTTTAACATTAAAATTATTTTTGTTCAATATTTGAAACGGATAAAAATTAATTTTTCCAATAAACAGGATTATGTACAAATTCAGATGAATTTTTCATATTGATTTTTAATTAAAACAGAAATCTTCGAATTAAGTTATATAATGCGGCTTAAGATTTAAAAATATGTAAAATAATATTTTTTGTCAAATAATTAAATCTAATTTATTTATGTACATATCTATGAATATGTAATATATGTTTAATAATATATGCGATAATGCAAATATGCAAATATTTTTTAAATTCTATGATATAAAATTAGTTATTTTAATATTATATTTGAAATTTATCTATTAGGTAAATAAAATTTAATTTTAATTAAATATTAATTTTTCTTTCACTCATAAAAATATTTAAAATTTTATTGTAAATAGGGACATTAGAATATAGAAACGCGGATTATTGGTACTTGGGACATCAAAAAAAACTTTCTCTTTTTTATCTTTTCTTCATCTATAGTCCTAGTAGAACTATATGGGGGTTTTCATGTGAAATACTACATGTAACTTTATTTTCCATTAAATTTTCGTTATCTTCTTAAATTATTTCTGTAATTTTTCATTCTTTTTAGAGTTATTTTTAAATGATTATCAAAACAGGATCTTTTGTTCCTTAGTTCCTTATCACAATTACAGATTTTAATACTATGTAAAAATAGGACTAAATCTGAAATTTTTTATAAATTACCCAAAAATTTATATTAAATTTAATTATTAAAATTATAAATATAATGAAATTATTATTTTTTTTTTTAAATTATAGTTAGATACTTCATAGCACATATATATGTATTTATTAATTTATTTCATTATATCGACAAGTACAAATATCAAATTTAATTAAAATTCTGACCACAAATCACAAATGAACTTATTGAATTACATATAAGTAATAATAATCTATTATACATATGTACATATATTTTTTTCATTTGGTTTCGAATTATTGAAAGAACAACATCAGAAAAACTAATAGCCTCAACTGTGTCTAAAAACTCTTTGAGAATATATTCACAGTTTTTCATATCAAATTAAATTTATATAAAATACATATAATTTATATTATATATAAGTGTATTATACGTATATTTATAAGTATATATTTTTTTTTATCTTTATTTTTTATTAAAAATTTATTAGAAAGTGTTTATAAGAAATTTCTCCCTGAATAACAAAAAAAAAAAAAAAAATAGAATAAAATCCTAGCAAAGAAAAAAAAAACAAAAAAAAAAAAAGAATAATTTTCTAAAGTCAACAGAAATTAAAATGCCTTGAGCAGAATAAAAAAGTTAATCTCTTCTTATTGCCATTTTTGTTCAACATTTAGACGAGATTTAAATGTTTTGCTTTTCATTCGGTTTTTTTTTTTTCTTTACTTTTTTTACTTTTGGGATGAATAAAAAGTTTTATTTATAAAGTGCCAATGGCATCTATCACGAAGAGGACCAATATTTAAGATGAAAAAAATAATAATAATAATAATAATAATATAAAATAAAATAAAAAAAAACCAAAAAATTTATTAAGTAGCTAAGAAGCAATAATGAGAAACTTTCTCGAGCATAAAATACAAAAACTTTAAATTAAGGTGTACTGCATATTGCCATAAATTAATCGACTTATTGACGACAAAAAAAAAAAAACAAAAAATTCTTATAAAATAATAATTCTTTTTAAAACTAAAAAGTTTAAACTGATCATAAAGCATATAAATGTTTTTATTAAAAAAAATAAATATATGTAATTTTTCTTGCTTCACATTACTTTTTATAATTACATATTTTTGCAACATACATTGTGCTCATAATTACATGTTAAGAACATGCATAATTATATACTAACTAAAGACAATAAAAATTATTAACGTCATATTGATGTTCAATTTAGGAGTTAAATTATTTTTCAATATTATTATTATTATTTTTTTTATGCAATCTTCAAATACTTTGTAAACCATGGCTCTTTTGCATACCATATAATTCAAAAACCTATACTTATTGTTCGCACAAAGGGAAAACAAAAATATGAATTTTTTTAGTTTAATAATAATTTTCTTTGCAATATCGTTATGGCAATCAATTGAACTTTTGGCTTTAATTTTTTTTTTATTTTTTTAATAAGTTTTAATTACTTTACATTGAATGAGTTTTACGCAAAAACGAAAAAAAAAAGATAAAAAAAAAACAAAATAAATTATCATACTCGCAAAATTTTAATGAATTTTTTTTTTATTATTATTATTATTATTATTATTATTAACTTCATCATCATGATGTTCGTCTGCAATGGCAATTTATTATTTTTAATTAAAAGCAAATATTTTTCTGAAAACATTTTTTTTTTTTATTTTATTTTTTTTTTTACATCACAAGCGCTGATAATAAATGAACATTGGATCTGTTCAGTTCAAAATTTCAAATGCTTTATAAATATAGTTTTGAAGCAGTAGTGGGCATTTTTCATAATATATGTATAAAAATTTGGAGATTTTTTTTCTTTCTTTCTTCAAATTTGAATATTCATTATACAGAGAATTTATGCAGTTTTTATAACTTTAATTCAACATAATATTTTCTGGACATTTAGTAAATTTAATTAATTATTTATCTGATGCACAAATTGAACTCGCTTGCGAATAGAAGCAAATAATAATAAACATTTGTGTCCAAATTTATATTAAGAATATAATTTGATATTTGTCATGATTTCCAACTATAGTCAGAACCGTTCCGAATTTTTGATGTTATTCGTGCATATTGTACCTAATATACATTTATGTACAGAACATAACATACATAATATTTTATCATCATAAATATGTGCATATATTTTTTTTTTTATTTGTATTTTCAAATCTGGCATTGATTATATTTATTCAAAAAATTAATAATTTTCATATTCATTTATTTAAAGCAACGGCGATTTTCTTTTTAAGTTTTCATGTTTTCCCAAATTTTTAAATTAAATCAGAATTTATTCAGAATTTTTTTTTATTTGGGAAATTTTTTTTTTTTTTAATTAGTGCACAAAATAAACATTTAAATTAACTTCAAAAGTTACTGGTTTAAATGGAATTTTTGAATAAAAGAAGCGAATTTGTAATACTTGGAAAAATATTATATTCATATACGTGAAATAATTAAATTTAAATAATAGCACTGATTTAAATTCTTTAAAATTATTGTAAATACTTAAAATTTTATCATTAGATTAAAAAAAAATATGTATTATATATCCAATTTATGTCAGAATTAGGAAAAATTAGAAAATTCAGAATATTTGATTGTATTTTATAAATTTAATTTCGTTTTTTTTATGATAGTAAATATTTTTATGTACTAAAATTAAAAATAAATAAATAAATTTAACAGTGTTGGTACTATATGTTTTTACTTATATTTTTCTATTATATTATTTTCTTTTTCATTCTTAAACTTTACATAAAGAAAAAGTATTAAAAAAAAAAAAATTTTTAGATGAACCGAATTGAAATTATATTGCACAAGAAATTTCATTAATTTAAAAACAATTTTAAATCTTAAATCTGACACATTAAAATTTTCAATTGCAAAAAGATTTATTTTTTCATTATTAAAAATTTCTTATGTAAGTTTCAAAGGTACTTGCAATAGTTTTTTGTTATTTTTTTTTTTCTTGAATATATAAATTTGCAATATAAAAACAAAATATGCGAAAATAAAAATGTAGTTTTAAATGACTATTTTTGAGTGCTTCACAAGTTGTATCAATCAAAATGAAGCCTCAAAAAAATTATATTTTATTTCAAAATCAACTCAGAGCCATTTTATTCATTCATCGGACAATTAATTTATCTATGACAGCACAACATTATAATAATAGGATTGATTATTATTTACGAATTTTTAATAATCCATTCAAAACATAATTAAATTTAAATAACTTTACAAATATGTGTATATTTTTGTTTTTACAAGTCTACCAAATTATACTCATTATTTAAATCGTCATATCGCAATTTTCTACAAAATAAATTAACTTTTAAAATTCTTTCTTTCTTCTGTGCCTTAACATAAACCGAAAATAGTATAAAGAAGTTCTTCAAAAAAAATCTGATAATATCTTACATAATAGTTCTCTATATTTAAAAAATCATCATCGTCTATAAATAAACTAAATAATAAAGACAAAATTCTCAATTATAATAAAGATTTTTTTTTTTTTATTCAGCAAATTTAAATTTTAGAATTGTTTTTAAAATTCAAATTGTACAAGTATTTTCTAATATAGAACTTTAGCTAAAATATTTAAAAATCTATGACAAGCTAATAATATTTCACTTTATGGTCTCAGAATTTATTAGAATCAAAAAAAAAAAATAACGAAATTCGTTTTTTGTATGTTCAGCCTGAACTTTGAACTATATACTATATTAGAAGGACGTTCGCTTTTTACTATTCGAAATGTTAGCTGAACACTTTATACCTTATCTAGGCTTCATTCAAGGTAAATATAAAATCTGGATTTAAAAATTAATCAGTTACAATTCATTTTTGCCATCAATGCATAGAACTTAGCTAATGAATTATATAAGTTAACATCATTGCAATTATAACTCTTTAAGCTCACAGACTATTGAGACGATGCAAAACAAATACAAAACATCAAAAAGAGACATTAAAACTTTAAGAAGATTTTATGCTTATCTATGTGATTTTATTCTTCAAAGTTCTAAGGATTTGGTGTAGATTATGCTGTTTCGCTAAAGCAGCACAAAATTGCTTCTCATATAAAATAGATTTACTTATATTATATATATATTGTATATATCTATATGAAAACATTCAATTCTTTATTTTATTTTATAAAAAGTAGATTTTTAGATTATATTTGGTTTTTTCAATTACTCTTTAGACAATTTTTTTTTTTTTTTTTTTTCAAAATTAATGTTTCTTTAAAGAAATTCGAACCCATATAATTTTTTGTTTTACAGTGAAATTTTTATAATTTTCATTTTATTTCAAAAATTATTTAGAAAAAGAACAGTTTTTTTTTCGACAATAATTACCATTATTTGTTTAAAACAGATCTATATATAATACAAATGTGCAGTCATACATACAAGTTATTTTTGCATGTGAATCTGAATGTGCAGCGATATGCATGCATTTATATAAAATATGACGATGATAATTGAAAAATGTCATTTGATTGAAATAAATATTTCAAACTCGCTAGAAAAAAAGCATTCAATTAATATTCATGTTGCGGTTCTCAAATTACACCTAAACTGGAAAACAAAATATCAGTGATACTAGGCAAAAGCCAAAACGTTAAACTCAAGCAATACTTGCTCTACATTAAGCTCTATTCTAACTATATATATATACGAAAATTTGTATACATGGATTTTGATTGACTTTACAATTTAAAAAAAAAATCAATTTATTTTAAGTAGGTATATTTTAATATTTTAAACATTACTTTAATCACATAAAACAAAAAAAAAAAAACAAATTATTTAAAAAAAATTTATTTTTTAAATATTCATTTCATTTACACGGGTTCATTATTTTTAAATATTTTTAAAGCATACCATTTAATTTTTCCGAAAAGTGTAAATATAATTTCCTATTTGCAAATACGAAAAAAAAAAAAAATGGAAAAACTTTTTTTCACTTTTTTGTGTTCTTTCTTCACACGTCATTAATTCCTTTTTTCTTCAAAAAAAAAAATTTTTTTTATTTTTTTTTTTTTTTTCTTATACCCAGCTTCAATGATATTAATTACTTTTATGATGAAAAATAAATATACCTTTTGGAAAAGCAAAAAAACATTTTTATTTTTTTTTTTGCAAAGAAAGTTTTTTTTTTTTTTTTACTTTAGAGAAACACCTGAGTAATTAAAATGTTTCTTTATTGTTCCAATAAATTCACAAGGAAATGTATTTACTTTGAAAATTTATTTCAATAATTTTTTTTTTTATTTTATTTTATTTGTAGGCAAACTAATTCTTAAGCATAAATGCTAGAGAGAGAAAATTGTGTACTTGTTAATTTCTTAATTATTTTACATTTTAAAATTAAATGAAATTTTGGAATAAGAAAGTTTCGAGAACACATTTGAATTTGTGATTCGTGGTGATAAAAGGTTGCGACAGAAGTGAATATTATTTTTGGCATTCGAATGTCTAATATTTATAACCCATTAGGGACATAAAAGGGACATAAGAGAATGCAGAGATTTAAATAATGATAATATTTTTCACCAAATTCAATTAAATTCAATTCAAATTAAATTTAATTAATTTAATTTTATTATTACCTTATTTTTAGTTTAGTTTACAAGGTAATAGATGGTTGGGTATATCGTACTAAAAAAGCTTAATTACGATACATTGAAGTTTGAAAAGTGAAACTAAAACACAGCCGATATAGGTGCAGGTAGCCAACAGCTATATACAATAAAATCGAAAAAAAGGATGAACATTTTAAAACCTATAGAAATTCAGACGATTAAGAATGCTCAGAACAGTTCCGATCAGATTGGAATTCATTTGATTAAAACTTAAATTTTTAATTAAATTATAACATTTTATTGTATATATATATATTTCTTGTACTTTTAATACTTATTCTTAATTTGACTGCGTATATATAGAAGACAATTTACAATTCAATATTATCCTATGAAAATAAAGATTTAGAAGAGGATAAAATGCAATT
Organism: Hybos culiciformis; assembly: GCA_964007475.1. Taxonomy (NCBI): domain Eukaryota; kingdom Metazoa; phylum Arthropoda; class Insecta; order Diptera; family Hybotidae; genus Hybos; species Hybos culiciformis. The sequence goes on along the minus strand of OZ023273.1, from coordinate 1,131,034 downwards.
ATTGCACATTTAGTTAAAAATAAAAGCAAATTAAACAAAATTTCGATCAATTTTCATTGTGAAGAAGCCAAAACTGAATACTACTTTATTTATTATCGAAATTTAAGCTTGTATGAAACAAAGATTAAGATTTTCAATTCCATTATTCATATATACATATTATATACACAATACTTAATATACAAAAAAAAAAAAACTTTTATTTTTAATAGTCTAAAAGTACTTAAAATGTATGTAGAGATGTTACGTACTTTATATATCAATTTTTTCTTTTAACTCAAATTTTCCCAAAGGTTTTGCAACATTACATGTTTTGTAAAACAAATTTTTAAGCATATAGCGAACAAAAAAAGCAAAAAATTCTAAATCACTCCCTCGATAACAAAAAAAAAAAATGTTTACAATTTTTTAATTAAAACTTTTACTCTTACATTTTATTCTTCTATTAAAAAGAAAAAAAAAAAAAGTAAAAAACAAAAAAGATTTGTTTATTTACATATTTCTTTCAAAATATTTTTCTTCTGTTTTCTTCTTCTTTATATTTATCTTGTTAACTGATAAAATATTACATCACGATTTAATTCAATTTAAAATTTACTTTTATGTTATACATTTATTTATTGTATAAAAAAAAAAACAGAAGTGAGCAAATTTTTGTCAAAGCTCATATTAGGCCAAGCCAGCGATCAAAAATGTTCATTTACTATTTTCTTTGTATATTCATTCATTCGGTCCATTTAATACAAATAGTACAATCACATTTGAACAATAGATCAATTTACAAATGATTATTTACAATTGAAGACATGGATATATCTTATATCAACAGGATTTACAGGATCCATAAAAATCTTGATTACAATTTAGGACAGCATAATAGTAAAACTTAATATCTCTGTGAAAAAAAAGTTGAACTGCGACCTTCTAACGTTACCTGAATCCAATAAGTATTTATTATAGATACTAACGAACTATTTTGGCTGTAAGTTCTATACGTGCAAAAACTGAACTGCCCTGAAAAGTCTGAAACAAAAATTCAAATTCAAAAGTAGGGATACTTTTATGAGTGAAACAAAATGTCAGATAAAATTTTCTCATGTCCTCCAGACAGAACATTATTTTATAAAGTTCGATATTCCTGCGAGTATGCGGTTATTTGAAAATATCAAGCCTTTCGTTCAAAATCTTCTCTACATACCTTCTTTACCATTAAAAAAAAATTCATTTCATATTTCATAGAAAAAAGTTTTTCCTATTAATAAAGAGAAAAAAATTATTTTTATCTTGTTTATGTAAAAAAAAATGTTTTTAACATCATTGAATATTCATAGAATATTTTACAAAAAGAAAGAAACCTCAAATCATAAATAATTTTTTTTTTATCTGATTAATGTCAATGTAAAATGATAACAATATTGATTTGACTTAAAATTCTTTTAAAATAGCATTAAAATGACAAAAAGACAAAACAAAACTACGAAAGATCCTTAAGCATACATTTTCAACTCATTTAAACAATTGAAAATATATATATGTATATAATTTTTGAATTCATAACAAAATTGTGATTAAACAAATTGGTTTTCAAAATTAAAAAAGATCAAAAACATAAATAACAAAATATTTAGATAATTTATTTAGGATTTTTCTTTTTACAGAATTATGTATGTATATATAACATTTAATACTTAATTAAGTTAATAAATTTTGTATAATCTTATACTATTAGCATTTTGGTTAAATTATTATTAAATTCTTTTATAATTTTAAAAATTGTTGTCCAATAGGTATCCAAAATTTACGAACGTAATATTTGTCATCTTCTGATTAAAGTTTAAAGTATTTAGTGGAACAGCTGAAAAGGGAACATCATTTATTGAAATGATATTGACTCCTTTCGTTTTATATAATTTTAACAAAAATGTCAAATAAAAAACTAAAATGATTTTAATTTGTAAAGTTTTAGAATATTTTATGCTAAAAAAAAAAGAATTCTAATCAACTGAAAAGTGCAGAAAAACTGAAAACTTTTTTCAATATCTGTTTCCTGTAATTTTAAATTTGAATACAATACATACACGTATTTCGTAATAAATTATTTTTATACAATATATTTAACATTTACTTAAATTGTCTTTTCCATAAGAAAAAGATTTGAATTTATGTTTTTTTGTACTCTTTTTATCAACTATATAAATTATAGAAATTTTCTTTTCTTTTGTAATTTTAATCTATACAGGGGATTTTATATCTGATCAAAGCTGGAAGCATTGAAAATTAATATTTTAATTGAATATAAAATATATACAAAATATAAAATGGATGTAACTAGCAATCATTATATGTTATGTATAATATATATATAAGTATCTAAATTGTGTATCAAATAAATTTATAAAATAATTGCATTTCTGAGAAATTTACAATATATTTGACATAATTTTTTTTTATATTATTTTCGTTTCCTGTACATAGATTTGAGGAGAATTTTAATATAAATGTTAATTAATTTTTTTTTTTTGTTAATTAATAAAAGCTAATTAACAATTTCCATTTGTTATAAATACAGCCAAAGGTTTTTTTTTCAATTGTATCTTTATAATAAACAAGAAGCTTTTATAATTTTACGTATTTTCATAATTTCATACTTCAGAAATTCAAAGCTATCTTACTGTATTTTAACGATCAGGATTAGTTTTTCCATTAAAAAAATAAATTCAATTATAATCAAAATTGGCGTAAAATATATAAATTTATTTTTGGTTTAATTTTTCAATAAAAATTTTATAAAATTTTGTATAAACCAATCTTATCAGGGGAAAAAACCTATTATTTCATATTAATACGATTAAATCATATTTTAATTTAAAATATCTTCTTTAAAATGAGAAAATTTTTGTAAAGTTTTGCCAAAAAATTATAAAGAATAAAAGATTTAATATCTTTACATTCCATTTAACTGACATGAAATTTGGATTACATCCAATATAAGCAAAAATTTTTATCTTCAAATAATAAATTGCATATTAGAAAATATATATATATATATATATATATATATATATATATATATATATTATAATATATGTATATATATAATTTTTTTTTTTACATTTCGTATCCACAAACATTTTTTGAGTATATGGTTCAATTTTAATTTTGCAATTAAAATGTAAATGAAATTACAATCGTAATGTTTACAATAATAACAAACTTAATTTTATTTTTAATAGCTTGCAAGTATTTACTTTGGTATTATGTGTATACTATTCTTGATGTCAATTTTGTTTCTTTTAAAATTTTTATAATTTTATTTGGAAAATGCTATAAAAGGATTTTTATTTTGAGTCCAAGAATTTCAAAAATAAATAAAATAAATAACATATTTTTATAACTCTCTCACTCTGATTCCAATTGATGATACTGATATAATATAGAATATCTTCCTTGCATATTTTTAAGTAAGAATATACATATACTTCAAACTTCGAGCTTGATGTTTATCCAATGAAATATTATTTACTTCTAAATTTGTTAATTTTAATTTAATTTGGAATTACATTTAATGGACAGAACATTTATTTCATATTTTTTTTTTTTACATAATATAATTTGTTTTAATACTATATTTCTCAGAAATCATATCGAATTAAATGGATTTATTAATATTAAAATTATAGGTTTAACATTTAAGTTAAAAATTAAAAAAAAAAATAAAATAAAAAACTCAATAATTTATAATAATTGGAATTAATTTATCATATTTAAATAAAATAATATATATATAAACATTTTTTTGGAATATTATATGTATGTGGAATTGTATGTGTAAGTAGATGAAACATACATAAAACAATAATAATAATAATAATAATAATAATAATAATAATAATGCAATATTTTTCAAGTTATATTTTATTAAACATCATAAACATAAAGCATATGGTTTTTATTTAAACCATGTAGATAGATGTGAAAATTTAACATTAAAATTAACATAAATTCATATGGCTTTTTAACAGTTCATGTCGGATGTGGTATAATTTTGTACACAATTTGCAGTATGGTCACTAAATTACTTAGAATATACTTATACTTTTGTAATTTTCTTTAATAAATATATAATATGTATAGGTTTAGGTTTGTGTCATATTTCCAACCGATTGATTTCTACATATTATCTAATGAATAAAATTTAATTATTTTGATGAAAGTGAACATTTTTTTTTTTTAAATATTAATTTGCAATTAATTGCTATAAATAAATTTATGGAAATTTATAACAAAAATTATATTTAAGGAGATTATGCAAATTATTTCAATTTGATTCAAGTAATTTTTGAAGTTTGTTCTACGACCTTTTTTTTCAACTTGAAGGTGTACCATTTGTTCAACATCATCTTAAATAATAATAAATGCAATTTTATTCATATAAATATATATAAAAAAAAAAACATAAACAAAAAGCCTTAAAATATGTTACATATAAATATACTTTTTTTTGAAACGACGAAAAATAAAACGAGATATTACTTATTATTCCTTTTGAAAGAAAAATAATATTTATTTAAAAAAAAGAAGTCACTTTTTTTTTGTCCTCCGCAGGGAGAGTTTCTTCAAAATAAAAAGCATAAAGAATGTTCCAAAGTAAATCATTTTTCAGGGCACGAAAAACACATAAAATTCCATAAATATGTCTTATTTAAAAAAAAAAAAAAATCTCTGATATAACGACTTTTGCATACACACATTATTCTTTAACACTTTTTCTTATAAAAGGTATCTTTTAAACCTTATTTTACCAAAAAAAATAAAAGTTTTACAGAAACGGAAAAGTATTGCAATGCATATTTTACTTTTGGTTTCTGAGAAATTGAATTATCTTATCAAACGAACATTTTCTTAACCATTTCTTTGTTTATGCAAAATATCTAAGATAATTATTGTTTTCTAAGATATAATTATGTAAGAAAGACCTTAAAGTGATTTCAAACAAATTGCGAGAATGATATTTTAAAATAAAGTAGAAATGATAGTAAATAAAATTAAATTAAGTTTTATAGAATTACAGTTAAGGAATTACTTTAAATTTAATTGAACCCATTTAAGATTTTTTGGGCATGCATATAAGAAAATATTTCATTATAACACCTGAAAGTCCCAAAGCTAAAATATTTCAATCCAAGTAGAAGAAGTTAAAAGAAAAATTTACATGTGTATTCCCAAAGAATGTTAACTATGTTTCAATTTCAAACATAAATAAAGATATTATGGTATTAGGGCAATTTGTTATTTTTTTTATTTTTTTTTTTGCTTTGCTTTTATAATATTAAATTATAATTTCAAGAGGAAGAGAATATTTCAGAAGCTTTATTATCACAAAGAAGAATTTTTCCTGTTTAAAATATGAAATTATTGCCGAGTGGCAATGACAAATTTTTTAAAGTTTTATTTTTTTTGTCAACTTTTTAGAATAAAAATTATTTTATTTTTATTTTTGATTTAGTTCACATCATTTATGTATATTTTTGCATTAAAAAACAAAAAAAATTTAGTACATACTACCTGTTATGGTAAGTAATAAAGTTAATAAATTTATCAATATACAATAAACTCAAGGAATATCTGTTATAAATTAACAAGAATGTCAAATAAATTTAAATTTTGAATAATTTAATTTTTTTTAAAAAAATTTTGTACATATAATAAATAATATTTCTTTTTAACATTTTTTTGGTGATTCAAAACTCAAATAATGTAAAAAAAATATAAATAATTGAATGTGAAGAAAAACATTCCCATCCCCTTTTGATTGAAAATATAAATAAAATTATATAAGAGAAATGAAGATAATAACTAAATTAAATTAAAGCATAAACATAAACATAAAAATAGAAAATAAATTAAAAAAATTATTGTATTTCTCGAAAATATTGTGTGATCAGTACTAAACTTTAACTGGTTTTAATCTAGCCCTTTAAAACTGCATTGAAATCGTATAACGTTTGGCTTGTGATCAACTCAACTTTTATAAACTTTTATAAAAAATGCGCATTAAATATCTTTTATTAGAAAACAAACTAAAAAAGGTTATCTATGGAAAGTCCTGTCATATTCCATATTATATGTATAATATTAAAAATATATAAAAAAAAAACTTCCGAAAATTTTTTATTTTTATACTTTTTCTTTATCAATAATAATGCAAAAACCGAAATTTTTTAATTAATGTTCTAATTATAAAAAAAAATCATTCTTTACAAAAAAAATAATAAATGTAACAAAAATTTTAATACAACGAACATAACTAACGATTTTTTTTTTTAATGAGAATATGTATTTTATATTACATATTATTACGTGTATATGTACATAGGTACATAATTAGCATATTGTATATACATTTTTTTTTTATATCCTTGTCAAGGGAGTTAACTAAACAAACTTAAGGTTGGTACCTTGAAAAAAAAATGATCCTTAAACATTTTTAGAAATAAAAACATTAATTCTATTTGTTACATTATTTTGACATAAAAATTCTTTATTTTGGTCTAGTAAATTTTGAAATGCCGAACTAACAATTAGAAAAGAAAAGTTATGATATGTTATTTTATGTTATTACATATTAATGTATCTAATATAATGTTAAGTTATATATAAGTTTCTTAAATATTTGTGACATTTTGAAATAATAGCATGAATATACAAAAATTTGTTTTGATCCTTTTTAACTATTTTGAGTTTATATCTCTTTTCTAATTTCAAGATTTTTACCTTCTTTAATTTAAGAGATCTTTTTTATCACAGCACAACGTGAGACATCTCTGTATTTGATTCTACAATTTATATTTTGCGCTAGAAAGCTTATAAATGGATTTAAATGTAACCCAAAATTAATGTCCGAAGTAATTGAGTTATAGATTTCAAATAAAGAAAAAAAAAAAAAAAAATTAAAATATCCATAGAAATTGTTATAGGAATTTCAAAAAACATAAAATTTCAATTGATGTTGAAATATTGTATAATGTAGTTCGAGTGTTACATCCAAATTAACAACGTACTTTTAAACTAATTTTACGCGATGTGACCATTAACTTTTCACATATTTTATGTAATTATTGAGGCTCATGTTCTGATGTTTTGCATGCAAATAAAAACAAACAAAAAAATGTAAATATAAAAACTTTTTTATTTTTTTTGTAAATTGTAACGCAGCACAAATATCAATAAATTTTCCGAAATAAATTCCATTAGAGATTTGAGAAAATAAAATTAGAAAATAAGCTAAAAAAAAAACATGGAAAAATAATACCCAGTGTTTTTTTTTTTTTTTATTATTATTATTTTCATTATTAACTAAACATGTATTTTTCATTTGAAATTTAGGATCATTGTGGTTTCAAATGAAATCCATTAATAAATGTTTGGTATTTTCGAATTTATGTGTGACATTTCCGCCAAAATTAACACAATTTTCTATCATTATACATAGAGTTTTTTTTTTGTTATTTTTTCAACATAAATACAATTGGAAAATTATTACATTATATATAGGTTGTTATATAATGTACTGTCTCTTGAAAAAGTCCGATTAAATGAGAAAATTTATATTAAATTTAGCATTGTTTTTGTTAATTCGATAAAGGCACAAGAAAAATGATTTACATATATAATTAAAGTTAATCCATTGAATTTTAAGATCATTCTCAGTATTAAAAGATCATGCAAACGCAATTCAAAACCTGAAAGCCTATCTCTTTTAAATGTATATACACAACTTTAACTCCAACGATCGAAGAAGTATTTAATGAAATCTCGAAAACTAATATGAGAACTTTAATATAATAATAATATGAAAACTTTATTAAAATATTATATATAGAATAATCTCCTTACTCCTATAGTCTGAATCAGCTAGGGACAGGGACTTTGGGTTTCTTTTAAATTACATTTTTCATTTTAAACTTTATTCTTTGTTATTAGGTAAAATCCTTTTTCTAATTTTATCTACAACTATATATACAGAAGATATTATATTTCATATTATCCTTTCTCAAACAACATAACTCAACATAACTTCACTATTAAAATTGAAATATCTTAAAATTTTTATATTTAACTGAAGAAAAATCTTAGAAATTTATTATTTTCTGTAACGATCACTTTTTAATCAAAAAAATAAAAAATAAAATAAAAAATTCAATTTTATTAAATACTTAAAATAAAGAAAACTATGACATCGGAAATAAAATTTACATTATTTTCAAAAGGAAAAATTTATGCATGACCACAAAACACAAAAAATCCATTTAATTTTATAATATTTTAATGAAAAATCCTCAAGAAAACTAACAAATAATATAAGATAAAAAAAAAATTTTTCTTTTTATAATATTCTATAGATTATATATTTTCTTTACATTTTTATATTTTTTTTTAAATAAGTTTTTCTTAAAACTATTTAAGGAACAATTTCCGTTTTGGTAAAAAGCTTTATTCTTATCGTTTGATATTTTTTTTTTAAGTTTTATTGGATTTTAAAAGCTTAATGAGAAAAATAGTTATAAATTCGGAAATTTATATATGAAATACATATATAAGAAATGCTTTGAAGAAAACAATTCGAGAGTTCTTAAAAAAGAAACTTAATTACATGAACTTATTTCTTGTTTTTTTTTTTTTTTTTTCAAAGAAATAAATAGATTTCATATAATATGTTTTATATATATATATTAAAATTATTTTATATAATCTATAAAAGAAGTTATTTTTTTAATATATTATTCTTATACAAATGGATGTAAATTATATACAACAAAGCAGAGAGTAAAATAAGCCGTAGTTGAGCGGAAAATGATATTCTTGAAAAAAAATTATTTAGTGGTCTTAAATTTTAATTTCGGTAGTCTTCAAAAGTTCTTCGAAAGTACTGAAAATGTCAATTTGCCTGGAAACCTCTTTATTCTGAAAAATTGCTTCTAAATATGTGAAATATTGAGCTTTTTCTATAAAACTACTACATTCTACTAAAATATATATGTATAAACACACAAAAATTTATTTTATTTCTCAAAGCCAAGTCTATTTAATTACTTTTAACAAATGACAACAAAAAATTATGACAAAAATATTCGTCTTGTAAATATCTCTAAAAAGTTTATTAGCTGACTTCTAACAAAATTTTTTGTATATATACCTATAACAAGAAAAAAAAATATAACTGAATGAAAATCTCATTTTATTTAAAAAAAAAAGATACTAATTTTTCATTTCGCATTTTTTTTTTTTTTTTTTTAAAAAGAAAATAAATAATGAAATATGAAAAATGAAAATTTTAAAAAATTATAATTCAAAGGAAATTAAATACACTGCCATCAAATTAAAAAAAATATATATATATTTTTCCTATTTTTCAAATAAAAATTTTTATCAAAACATAAATTTGTCAAAATAAAAATAATAAACTTTCAAACGGATATTTTGATTAGAAATAATATAAACGAAAAATTAAATTTTTTTTTTTTTTTCATATCATCAGGAATTTCTAAGTCTTCGGGAAATTTCTTTCTATTTGTATATATATATGTTTAGAAATACATATGTACGTACATGCTATTTGATCCTTTATTCCAACTTAATATACATATAGAATCCTTGCGAGAACATACTGAAAATAAATATATTTCAAAATATATAAAAAGTATGTATTTATTTATTAGTTAAAATCTTGGTCTATAAAATCTAGTTATTGGTTGCTACAAATTTGATTGTAATTTATGTATTAGAGGTTCCTATGAAGTTTTAAGACAGTATTTCTTGAACAGCAAGTGAAAGCAGTTGCTTTTTAGTTAATTCTAATTTCGAAATATTTTTAAACGAAAAAATTGACGGGTCAAAATAGTTACAAGGGTAAACTTAAAGTTGCTTTGGTAACCAACTTTAATGATTCTAATAATAATCTTTTTGATCTTTTATTATTAGAATAAATTGAATTGTATACGCGAAGTTTTAGAAGTCTCAAAGGGCTAGCATTCTATGGGCAATTAGAAAGTTTAGAGCGGCTAGACTATGATTTTAATGCTAGTTTGAGTTCGTAAACGTAGCCTAATCTCAAACTGAGCGAAAAAAAATCTAGTTCCAAATGAGTTCAACTCAATACGGTTTTTCCTCACTCTGTAAATAAATTCATATTTTCTTATTACTTCAAATTCAAACAATTTTGGTTTTTATAAAGCAAAAAAAATAAATATTGAAAAATATTAATAAATTTAAGTAGGTATATTTAGCCGGTGTACGGTATAATAATAAATTTTCACCATCATAACTAAAAAAAACAAAAATTTATAATATCAACACTTTGTACCGTAATAAGTTTCCTTAAATGACTATACTGATGAGTTAAAGTCATTTTTCAGACTTTTTTTTTTATTTCATTGCTAAACAAAATAAAAAAATAATAAAAAACAAAATTGCATATTTTTATTTTTGGAACCTTTTATTCTCAAAAAAAAAATTTTTTTTTATATAAAACTTCTGTTCTTCTTTTTTTTTTTATTACAATAAGTCCAACTGAAGTGTAATTAATCAAAAAAAAAATGTCAACCAAGGGAGAGCAAAAAAAAATAAAGAATTGTGAAAAATTCTAGTAATATTTACCACATCGTACCGGTTCACAATATTAAAAAAAAAAATGAAAAGAATAACAACTATGCATGGAGAACCACAAAAAAAGAAATATTGAATCTTTTACCGCAGACAAGCAGCAGAAATTAAATGAAAAATCTCTTTCTCAACAATGGCATAATATATGGGTCGACTTAAAAAAAAAAATCATAAATTCAAAAAAAATCATAAATTTTAAATAAAAAGAACTACTAAATGACCATATTATTAACCTCATTGTCATTTTTTGAAATTTTCACTTAATTAACTTATGGCGCGCTAATTAGAGAAAATATAACAAAAAAAAAACAAAAATTATGTCTTTATCCTTTTTATTATATAATTATTATATTATTATTTTTGACAGGTGGTAATCAATGTTAAATCACTCACACATAGTACGTATATATTTTTTTTTATGTTTTAATTCATTTTTTATTATTTTTTGTCATTTAATCACAACATAATAGACAAATTTGAGTTTATGACATATTTTTTTGTATATGAAAACTTAAGCTTAATTAATGATTAACGAAGTTGAGGTTGAAAATTTTTTGAAAAAAAGTTTTGTAACATCTTTATACAAATGGATATAGTTAAATAAATCTATGACTATGAGCTGATATATGAAACTATGGTAACTTTTTGGTATTCGAAGTACGTACTATATAATTCATACTCTTGAGTTATAGTTTCATTTAATTTTTTTGTACGGGAAAATAATAATTGAAGATAAAGTTTGCATTCAAATGTGTCCGAAGAAAATTTTAAAATCTGAACAGATTTATGAACAGATTTAAACAAGGAATTTAAATTATTGAAATTAAATCCTTATTAAAAACTATACTATCATTCATTTTATTACTCAGAAGCCCTATACTATATTATATACAATAATTTTATAATAAACTGAAAGAAAAGAGTTTCCGGATTAAAGTATATTAATTATGACAAACTTTTATTAAATTTTTCTTCTTTTTTATATGTATGGGAAGTATATTAATTTTATTTTATTTATTTAATTTTTTTTTTTTTTTTTCAACATTTTGACCAAATTCATATACACATTTTTTTATCTTTATCCTTTCGTTTCATATCCTGAAAGCTATTAATCTGTGAAAAAAAAATCTTAATTAGCAAACATTTTAATTATAACATATTTATGACAATCAGACAACATTTTTATTTCAAATTATGCCATGATGAAAAAAAAAATAATAATAATAATAATATAACTAAAGTTGGTTCTTCAATAATAATAATAATAATAAAAACTTCATAATAAAATAGGAAAAATAAATATTTATCAACTAATTTTCTTCATATTATGTACACTTAATATTTTTCTTTATATACATATATATTTTTTTATTATTATTTTTTTCTCCCATAAAGTCTGAATTTGATGGTAAAAACTTATTTTGTTGTTTAATAAGAAGTATTATTTTTTATTTCATATATGTATACAATATATGAATTTATATGCCAATATATATATATATATATATATTGATTAGTATTATATTGCTATATAATAGTTTTACTGAATAATTATACTATGGGTAAACAGAACATAATGTTTCAGTAAAAGAAAGAGTAATTGTTTTATGAAAAACAGAAGTATATTCAACTTAAATTATTATTTTGAAAAATATTTTTAAATAATTCAATCAATGAATTCTGCAAATCATTTCAGTTTACAACCTTAAGACTTTGTTTACTTTGTAGTCTTACTTTAATCAATGGAGATTAAACTTATTTTTGAACTTTATATTATTCTTAATCAATCTATGTAGGTATAAAAAAAATTTTCAATTTTAATCTCCTCTTAACAAAAATTCTTTCTTTTTTTTTCATATTGATAGCACTATCTGTCTAAAGTCATATTTTCATATGTCATTATGCCAACACTGTGTGTGTATTCAAAAGGTCGATAGAAATATAAATTTCTATATAATATTAGTTTTAAAGCAAATTATTGAAAACGACAGTTTGGAAAACTTCAAAGCTATATATTTCTTCACTTTTAATTTGTAAAAAAAAAAAACAAAAACCAAAAATAGAATTTTTGTTCGCCCAAATATAAAGAATATAATCCTTTTTTAAACTGCATATAATGAAAAGACATTGAAAACTGTTTTTATATAAATTCATTTATTTATTTTTTTTATCCACTGTATTTTCTTTTACTTTTTTATCATGAATTAATTTTTGTTTTTTTTTTAAATGAACTTCATGACCTTTAATGGTGGCTTTTATGAATAATTTTCTGTTTACATATTATGCATCACGTACATACATTACAATAAGTGCATTAATTTATATATGAATAGATAGATAGATATATATAGATTATATTTTGTAAAATGAAGAGCACCATAAAAAAAACATATGTGTGTATAATTGTAACCTTAACATAAATAAATATACTCAGTAGTAAAACAAATAAAATTTTTTATTTATAAGCAACTGAGCGATTTTTTTTTTAATTATTATTTCAGAGATAAAAATTTTTGAATTTATACACAAAAAAATAATATGTGTATGTATATAAAAATAAATATAATATAGTAATAGTGTACCAAAAATCTAGAATAATTTTTATTCGTGGTCTTCTTTTGCCATTGACCATTGACCACTATATAAAAGTATTATGTAAATAATATTTTATTAATTTACTAAGGATTTTTCTTCTGATAATGTTACTTGCAATTTTTTTTTTTTTTTTAAGATTTTTAAACTTATTAATTTCTTGGAGAATTATCATTCTTTTATTATATACATAGACTTATTATTTGACACAATTTGTTTGGAGGACAAATGGCAGTTGTTACTATTTTTAACTAAGATTTTTTTTTTTTTTCATTGAGAATCAATATAAAAATACTTTGAACTGTACAATTCAATCGTGAATACCGAATTATGTATGTAAAGAATTGACCGGTAACTATACTACTACAACTATCTCTTTCTAATTCTCTGAATTTTACACATTAATTTCAAATTTTCATGGTTCAGTATTTTTTTAGTTTGGTTACTTATAATTCAAATTTCTCGTTAGATTAATAATATTGTGAAAAAACATTCTACTGAAAAACTTAACATAAATTACTGTCAAAATAATATACAATGTTATACATTATAATATATTATATTAAAAACTATGAATTCTAATTTAAAAAAATATGAGAAAAAAAAAAAAAAGGAAAATTATAAATTAAAACTATTTGTTTTCTTTTACATAACAGATAACTACAATAATGACCAAAAAAATAAAATAAAATTTATCAAAACCTTAGAATCACACAACAAATTCAAGGACTGAGCTGTTATAAAAACATAAAGTAATAAAAATAAATATGTACATAATAATTTTTTTTTTATAATATTTTTATTTTGATGAAGAAGAAGAAAAACAACAAACTTCTATGAGAAAATTTATTTATTTTTATTTTTTATTTTTTTTTTTGCAAATGAAAAATATTCTTTGAACACAAAAATTTGTAAATGGGGAAATAAATGTAAAATAAAACAAAAGTTTATGCGACATTTTAAGCCATTTATTTGAATTTATTTTTATATATATTTTATTTCATTTTTTTTTTCATTTTACCATTTTTAATATATATAAGTTTATTTATTTTCTTTTTTTTTTCCTGAAAATTATTCATTTATAAACAAAAAAAAAAAATTAGTTTGTTTTTCCCTTTGATGAAGTATAACTGACAAAATAAATTACCAATCATTTAATATTAAATAAGAAAACATATTTAATAAAATTGATTTGATCAAATTTGTTTAAAAAAAAAAAATGAAATTTCAGAACTTTTTTAATTTTGAATGGGCTTGATGATACAAAAAAAGAAAAAAAAAAAATGGTTAAGAAAAAGTTGAATAAATTTCATAGTTGGATAAAAATTTTATTTATTGAAGGAATATTTATAAAATAAATTTTCTTTTTCCAATTCATTTAAGTGAGCCACCCCACAAAAAATATATTATTTGAATGTTATAATTTTGAAAAAAGTTTGATGTCACACACACAAACACTTTTAATGCTGATGGGCTTTACTTAGTAAGCCATTTCGGTTTTCCGCTGTATAGTTCAAAAAGTAAAAAATACTCTCAAGAATCTATAAAGATTGGTTAGGTGCGCGTAAGTGCTGTATAAATAATTAAAAATATGTCGTGTACATAGTTATGCTTATTTATAGCATAATCCATAATTTAATTTTCTTTAATTTCTGCAAACATTTTTGCACATTTGAAATCAGACTATAAAAATAGATAAAATCTAAATGTATTTTTATTTATAGGTTCCGTAGGCATTATAAGTTTCATTTGAACTCTCACTATCCATACAAACCTTTTTGTGTACCCCTAGTGACTAAATTTCAATAGATCGATTTTCAAAAAGACACATCCTTCAAATCATCAAGAATCTTTTCGAATTTTACAAAAGCCGATACACATTAAGATCAGAACCAAAAAAAAAGAAAGAAACCTATTTGCAGTCGAATTTAGAACAAATTTTTGTCAGAAGAGTATAACCTACCCACTAACCATCTCTAAAACATCATTAAAGGGTCTTATTTTCGTTTCTATTGCATTTTATACTTATTCAAAAAAGAATTCCTCATAATATCCGATTTTCCTATAAATATTTAGTTAAGCGTAAAATTTTATCGACTACTGCAGACAATAAAAAAAAAACGGGATGAATAAAAGAACATCAAAAAACAAAAAAAAAAAAATTTCTATTGACCGAATTGATAACATCACACTTTTTGATTTGTATATTGGGGATCCTTAAAAAAAAAAAAATATTTTTTTTTTCATACAACCTACACATCAATTGCCTATACCCCAATTTTTCCATTTCATTTGATTTTTTAAACAAAACAAGAGAAAAAAAAAAGAAAATATGGAAAATTTCTCAATTGCTATAAAAGAAAATCTTTTGATATTTTATTTTATTTTTTTTATTCTTAACAATTTCGTTTGTCATTTTCATGTTTTTTTTTCTTTAAGCTTTGATCTTTGAAAACAAATTATTTTATATGTGTGTATATAACAAAAAAAAATAAGGCGACAGAATTTAAAATTAGGACAACATAGTTACAGGGGTAATGTTCATAAGTGAAAAGGAATTGTTTTCCATTTTTAAATTGTCAAGGTAGAAAATACGTTTAGTGTTATTAACATTAAACGCATATTGTCCTTGAAATTTTTTTGAAGTGAAACTTCTTTAGAGGCATTGTGATTGAGAGTGAAAAAAATGTAAGTGTTAAAAATGCCTCGTTTATTGTCAAAAATGCCTCGATTATTGTCAAAAAAAAAAGGCAAAAAAAGAAAGAAAAAATTTATGTGTCAGCTAATGATAAAACCGACAGCCGCTAGCAACTTAATCAAGCTTATCAGCGCAATAACCTACTCTATATTGGCTCAGAATTAAAGTAGAAAATACTATTTTTTTTTTTTCAATCGAAAGGAAAATATAAT
Source organism: Hybos culiciformis (assembly GCA_964007475.1). Classification (NCBI taxonomy): domain Eukaryota; kingdom Metazoa; phylum Arthropoda; class Insecta; order Diptera; family Hybotidae; genus Hybos; species Hybos culiciformis. The sequence goes on along the minus strand of OZ023273.1, from coordinate 1,114,870 downwards.
TTATTTTAAATTTATGAATAACAAATATTTCATTTATTAATTATTAGTGCTAATTTTCAAAAAGTTTTTGGAATACAAATATGTATTCTGAATAAAAATGTTCCACATGCACCTATTTTGTAGATAATTTATTTTTGATATTAATTTTTCTTAATGTAATTTTTAGTTTGTTAGTGTAATTTATTTTTGACATTAAATAACACTAATAAAATGCAGGAGGAATATTTTTATTACAATTACTTTTCGGAAGAAATACTAATGTCAAATTTTGCAGGCATATTTGAAAATGCTCTTTCAACTAAAACAGATTTTTTTTTTGAACTAATTTGTAATTGAGTTGTTAGTATAAATTATTTTTGCCATTAAATTCCATTAATGCAATGCATGTAGAATATTTTTATTACAATTCCTTTTCAGCAGAAGTACTAATAAACATGAAATTTTTCAGGCATATTTGAAAAAGTTATTTTAGGTTAAACTTTTCGGGCAACAAAAAGAAAACATGATTTAAGCCACGCTGCTGTTTTTTCATACATTATTGTTGTTAATAATATAGTTGTAACCGGAATTGTGTTTACAGCTTAAAATATAGTAGAAATCATCTGGCAATCAGTGTTGCCATGCAGCCATAATTCTAGCCATTTTGAAATAATTTAAAAGCCATTATGCCACTAAACTTTTTGAGCTTAAAAAGTATTTTAGAATTTTTAAATGTTTTTATCTCTAAGTAGTCTCTGGTTTTTAATTTTTTTTTTAATTTTTTCTAAGCCGCCGAATTCCCCCAAAACAAGTTATTTTAAGTCGACTGGCCGCAGCAGTCGAAGGACAAAAATCAACTAGTCGCCGTCGAGAAAATCGATTGGCGTCATGTCTTATATGCACTTGGCCATTTTAAATATTTATTTAGCCTCCCCAGAAAATACTACTTGTCATGAAGTTTCACTTCTTCCGTGTGTCCCGAGACTCACATATATTTTTTTATACTTACAACCATATTAATAAGTTAATATCGAATCATCGATCTTGTTATATTATACCCGTAGTAATGTATACATCAAAATATAATATTACTTGTTCATTAAATTTTTCTTCTATGCTGATTCTATACCCAAATCTAAAAAAATATATAAATTTTATTCAATAATTTGAGGCAATCGAAAATATTCTTTTTATTTTCGTTAATATATAAGATTTATAATCATAAGATAAATAAGATAGATGTGATTCTGGATTTTATTCTATATATTTAAATGTCTATTCTACATATTCGGTAAAATTTTTTTTTTTGTTGATTTTGAATTAAAAAGCATTTGAATTAAAAAAAAAACAGTATATTTATATATGTATACATATTTTTACAGATAATATTTTTACTATATAATATAACAAAGATAGAAAGGTCATGTAAAAAATAAAAGAAGAAAATATTAAGGAAACTCTTATATCAATGTTATCATGGTAAAAAAAAGAAGAAAAAAATTAAAAGTTTATGGGAAAAAGAGTATATAAAAAAGATTGATAAGCTCAATGTCATACAGTGATAATAAATGAGAAATTTTAATAAAAATTATTTCATTATAAACTCCGTCTTCTATAAACTTAACTGAAGTTCTTAGTTTCAGTCCCCATATAAGTGGCAAAAGTGAATTAAAAGCTTTAATTGCAATTAAATAAATTTAAAAAAAAAACTTAAGTTTCATTTCGATAATTATTGTTCAGAAATCAAAATTCTGTTATCAGAAGAGTTGAAAAAAAAAAAATTAAAATATACATCATACATGTGATAATTGTACGCAGAAGAAGAAGAAAGTTTCAGTAGAAATTAATTACGTTCTCCTAGAAGAGCTCCAATAGCTCAAAGTATTTTAACTCAAGATTTTAGCAGCGAGCTCCTTTTTCAAATATTGGCTCAAAGGAAAATTATTTAACCGCCAAATCAATAATAAATGATACTATTTTGATTGCTTGAAGAATAATCTTATTTTATTTTAAAACTTCAGAATATTTATACTAAATTATTGATTTATAATTATGCTTAATTAACAAAATTTGTATCATTCGACTGATACCCATATGTCCACTTATTTTCGAGTTGTGAAATTCTTTTATTAAATCATTTTGTTTAATTTTATTTTTTATTTGTTCAGGGGGAGTAAATATTATTATTTTCAGAGATTTTTTATTTTTTCGTAGTTTGTTATAATTTCTTTTAAATTCATTTATTTCATAATTTTTCAATAATTCGTCATTTCTTTTAAGGCCTACGATTTCAATTTTATTTTTAATAAGTACATTATTTATTCGTTCAACTAGTTGATTAAAAGGGATTCCTTTTTTATATTCTATATAAATCTCTTTTTCTATACATATTTTAATATGATTTTTAACATTTTCTTTGCATGCAAATTTTATAATTTTTATATTTCTAACATCAGAAATAGAAGTAGTTTCCCAAATATACAGTTGATCAAGCTCATTGGTTAAGATAACTTCTTTCTTGTTTATTTTCGAGCTCTTTAATTTTTCATTATTTTTTATTTCCCCTGTGTCATAATTTTTACTGCGAGTTATTAGTTTAATATCGTTTTCATTACTAGGAACCATTGCCTTTAGCATATCTGAATCAATTTTTATTCTAGAAAGTGCGTCTGCGTTTGTATTCATTTTACCTTGTTTGTATATTATTTCAAAGTCATAGTCACTTAATTCTAATCTTATTCTTGTTAATTTAGAACTAGGATTTTTGTGAGTAAATAAACTGACAAGTGGTCTATGATCAGTTATTACTTTGAATTTTCGTCCGTAAAGATAAGGTCTAAAGTGATTAATGGCCCAATATATGGCTAAAAGTTCTTTTTCGATTACATGTTTATTAATTTCATGTTTGTTTAAAGATCTAATAGCGTAAGAAATAGGACGATCTTGGCCTATGTCTCCTTGTGAAAGAATAGCACCTAAAGCGTAATTTGAGGCATCAGTTGTTACTAAGAATGTTTTTGAAAAATCTGGATAAATTAGAATAAGAGGATTTATTAATTTTGTTTTTAAATTTTCAAAAGCATGTTGACATTGCTTATCCCAAACAAATTTTGTTTCCTTTTTAGTTAAGGTATTTATTGGTTTAGAAATTTCAGCAAAATTTTTTATAAATCTCCTGTAGTAATTGCAAAATGCTATAAAACGTTTTGCTTCATTGCTGTCTGTTGGAACAGGAAAATTTTGAATTGTTTGAAATTTTAAAGGATCTGGTTTTATACCTTGGTCCGTAATTAAGTGTCCTAAATATACTACTTCGGTTTGTAAGAAATGACATTTTTCAGGATTTAGTTTTAAATTGTATTTTCGTAATCTATTAAAAACATTATACAAATTTTCATTATGGTGTTGGAGATTACAACCAAAAATTATTATGTCGTCTATATATATAAAGGCTTCAGAGTCAAGACCTGATAAGGCTATCGAAAGCATTCTTTGAAAACTGTTGGATGAGATTTTTAATCCGAAGGGTAATCTTTTAAAATGATAGTGGCCTTTGTTTGTGGAAAATGCAGTCAAGGGTCTTGAATATTCGTCTAATTCTATTTGATTAAAGGAGCTTGTAAGATCAAGAGTTGATAAATATTTAGCTTTTTCTAAGTTATCTAATATGTCTTCCAGTCTTGTTAAAGGAAATTTGTCGCTAACTATTTTTTTATTTAACTGTCTGAAATCTACTACTAATCTCCATTTCTTTTCATCATTATTTGACTTTTTAGGTACAATTAATAGTGGTGAATTATATGGACTATTTGAAGGTTCTATTAAATCTTCATTTCTTAGTTTTTGAATTTGCTCGTTTATTTCTTGAAATTGTGTCTGTGGGAGTCTATATTTTTTTATATAAACAGGATTATTATCTGTTAATGAAATTTGCTGTTTGTAGAAGTTGTTTGCGGATAGTTTATCACCTGGTAGATAAAAAATGTCAGAAAATTCTTTACATATTGTTACAACTGATAGTTCGGATTTAGGATCAGTATTTTTAATATTCATTAGTTTTTCTAGTTTAATTTTCCTATTATTTGAATTTTTGAAAGTTAAAACATAATAATTTTTCAAAGGTTACTGGGTTAAAATTTTATATTATGACTTCATGTTCTAATGTATTTAAAATTTTTATGTGTGCAATTCCATTTTTAGGTACTACAGTATTTGCTAAGAAAATTCCTTTATCAATTTCTTCATTACAAATTAATAAATCTTCAGATCTCTTTATATTAAATGGGTGTATTACTTCCGACCTTGGTGGAATTTTAATAAAATTAATATTTTCAAAATTAGTTTGGACTGGTAAATATATTTTATTTTCATTTATGAACATTGAAATTGTAAAAGTTTCATAATCTATTTTACAAATGTTATTTATAAGAAAGTCCCTACCTAATATACCATCTGTATTTATTGGGAAATTATCACTTACTACATGGAATTCGTGGTTCAAAATTTCCCCATCTATGTCTAGTTTTATTTCTATTGTTCTTAGGAACAATAGTAACAGCAAGAGTAACAGCTGACGATATCCCGGTTATATTACAATAGTTTCCTCTTATTATTTTTTCTTTTTCGACTTTGTTTAATTTTATTATCGAAATGTCAGCCCCTGTATCTATTAAAAACGTATTAATATTAGAATTTATAGCCATAGAAATATAGTTACTTTGAAATTTATTGTCATTATACAGATTTATTCTATATGTAGGCTTGAAAATTCCCCTGCCATCTGATCTTCCGGCATGGGGTTTCGCGAGTTTCCCGACATGTTATGTTCGTTGTCAGTAGTTATGTGGTATGTCTGTCTAATGTTATTTCGATTATTTGAATTATTATTATTATTATTATTATTATTATAAGAATTTCTATAGTTGTTAGAGTTACTACGCCTGCTATTGTCAAAATTATTATAATTATTTCTCTGATTGTTTGGAGAGTTTTGATGGTTTTGATTATTGTAGTTATTATTTTGTTGATTATGATTATGGTTTCGGTTATTAGAAAAACTTCTTTGGTTGTCAAAATTTCGATTTCTGTTTCGATTAAAATTATTATTGAATCGATTATTATTTGTTTGATTGTTATTATTGTGGTTTTTGTTTCTAAAATTTGAGTTTCTTTTGAAATAGTTTATTTGTGCATTATTCTTTGTTTTGGGTTCGAGCTCTAACGCTAGATTTATTGCTTCCCTAAGGTATTTCGGTTGAGCCGAATAAATGGTTTGAGAAATATTTTCCTGTAGATTAGCTTTAAAAGTTTGTAAGACTAACTGTTCATTGAGAGTCATGATCGTGGTTCTATTTTGTTCGCCTTGTTCTGCGATGTATATTTCATTTAATTCAGCTAGAAGTGATTCCATTTTATTGGTTTTACTGTACCTCTATGGAACGTAACAGCAATTTCTCTACCTACGTTCATATTGGTACGATTGTTTTTAAAATATTTCGTAAAAATAGCATGAAATTCGTCGTAAGTTTTGGGTGTCACAATTTATTTCGGGCTTTTACAGATAATCTAGTTTTCTACACAAATTCTAAGAATTTTTCCTTATCAGCTAGTTTTGTACTGTCATGTACAAATTTTATTATACATATTTTAAAAAATTTGGAAGTTCGTTAAACGTGCCTTCAAATATAGGAATTATTTTTAAAGTATTGCTAACATCAAAGTCTGACATATTATCTTTAATTTGGTTTTTTATTGTCTCTAAAGATTCCTTTTTAATTTTTTCTAAGATTTCGTTATCGATATTTTCGTCACCTAAAATAATATTCTCTGTTGATTTATTTAATAATTCTTTTGCTAAATCTTCTAAAATTGTTAATAAAGTCTTATATTTTTCTTCAAATTTCGAAACAATTGAATTTTTTGTAGTACTATTTAAGCTTGATTCGCTTATTCTTTTTAAAAACAGTATTCTATAATTTTTAGACTGTGTAATTTTGTTAAGTACATTAGTTTCTGTATGAGAATCTTCGTTATTTTTAAATTGTTTAATATTTTTATCTAATTCTTGAATGTAATTCAACAAATATTTTTCCTACACAAAAAATTTTATATTTGTTTTTTTTTTTTTTGAATATTATATAATTTTTATTTTATTTAGCTACATAGGTACATTTATTTTAATATAATATTGTTCATAAATTTTTTTTTTTTTTTTATATATGATTAACTGTGTTAATTATCATTTCTTTTTGTAATTTTCTTTTTAAAATTTTTCCTGCATGTTTTACTACATTTCTATAATACATTATTTAATAGTAAATATTACTGATTTGTATATGTTTTTACATCCCTTATTAAATTAATTGTATATATATTTAATTTTAATATCATTATATTTTTATTCGATTGTATTAAGCATTTGAAATAAATAAATAAATAAAAAAATAAATAAAGAAATTGTACATAGAATTAAAATTAGAAAATATTTGTAATCTGTTAGACTATCAAAAGCTGAGTAAGTCGCATTTAATGGGTTATTTACTGCTGCTGCTGCTGTTCCTGCATTTTTGATTATAATTTCTTCTTTCTCCTGTTTGCTTGGACCGCCGCCCATATTTTAAATCCTTTATCTTCTTAATTAATGTTCCTCTTTTTTTGTGGCAGGGTTCTAATGCTGCACACCTATAGAGTTCTGCTAATTGACGCTTTAATTTGATTTGTCGTCCACCTCTCTTTTGGCGTTTCAAGACTTTGAGTTGGCCGTCTTTCTCTTTTAAGTACAGCTTTCTTGGTCTTGGTCCGGCACTCTGTCGTTATTCAGTTTTGTTGACAATTCCCTTCTTTGCTGTTCAATGTATTGATCAAACCTTGATTTGTAGGTTGGAATTAATGGTTGGTCGCTTGTGGTGGCTTTCCGTCTTCTATATTCTTCTAAACTAATTTTTTTATTTAAATTAATTACGTTCTCCTAGAAGAGCTCTAATAGCTCAAAGTATTTTAACTTAAGATTTTTCAAATATTGGCTCAAAGTAAAATTACTTAACCGCCAAATCAATTAGTAAATGATACTACTTTGATTGCTTGAAGAATAATCTGATTTTATTTTAAAAATTCAGAATATTTATACTAAATTATTTTGATATATAATTATGCTTAATTAACATAATTTCTCTTATTTTATTTTTACTTGCATTTTACCTAAAATGCTTATTAATTAATTTACTACATTTTTGTGCAATAACCTACGTACGGGTTATTGTTCTTATATTAAGTATTTTGAAATATTACACTACCAAGTAAAAGAGAAAAAATATCTTTCTCACCCACCCTTTTCTCTCACAATATTCTCATTAAATTTAAACTTTATCCCAGGAATGATTCTCTGAAATTTTTTTTTTTTTCATAATTCCATAAAACAATCAACATCGTTTAACTTTTCCTATATTTCATCATTCTTTCAAACATTTAAACTTTCAAAAATTTTAAAATAACATATTAATAAAAATTAATAACAAAATAAAAAAAAAACTTTGTTAATAAATTTACAAAATCAAAAAAATTTTATTAAGCTTTTATAATTTCTCTTCAACATAAAAAAAAAATTAAATCCATCTTATGCAGCATCCTTAAATTTCCTTTCTTCTCGTCTATAGTAAAACATTTTGCAGAAAAACCTGCGCGCAAATTCAAAAAATTCATTTTGTCAATTAATACCTATATATTCACCCGAAAAAAAGCTCCGAAATTATATTATTAAACAGAATAAAAAAAGATAACACAGAGATTATTTCGGACCCAGAAAAAAAAATTCCAAATCAAAAACTACTCTTTTTCTTGAAGGAAACAAAATAAAAAAAAAAAGTCCTTCTTATCTTTATGTTGCAAAAGAATTTCAGAAAAAAGAATAAAAAAAAAATACTTATATGCTTGGCACCAAAGTTATTTGATATGCTCTCCATCAAGACTAGACTAGATCAAGCCTTTTTTATACTGTATATATATTTTTTTTCCTTTCTTTCTTTTTGCAAAAGGACTAAAAGGATTAAAATCGGAAAATTTCGTTTCATAAGAGAAGAAAAAATATATATAAATTTTTTATGTTCTATTTTCTTCGGAAGGGAATTTTTTTTTTTGTTATCAATGTTTATGATGATGGTGTTGCAAAAAAAAAATTAAACACAGATTTTTCTGATAAATTACAAAACCATTCAGTCAATTTCGGTTAGTTCAGTTAGAAGGATTAATGTTACTCTATAATATAATATTTTAAAAAAAAAATTTTTGATATTATAAAAGATAAATATTTAATTTGAGGAAAATTAAAAAAAAAAAAATGTATTTCATTCATAATGAAAAAAATTTTTTTTAAAATAAAACTAATATAAAAAAATTAATAAAAGAAAAAATAAAATATTTTATTCAATCGCGTTTCTTTTTATTTTTTACATAAATATTTTGTGCAGTAAATTGTTGTTTAGAAGAGTAAAAAGTGCATAACTGAAATTTACTACAGAAAAGTAGTGGCACTTCACAACACTAATTACCACACCCTTAATGTAGATAGATATATATATATATATATATGTATAGAAATATTGTGATGTATTTCAAAATGATAAAAGTTTTATAAAAAAAATAAAACATTTTTACATTAATTAACTATTTTTTTGTTAAATTGTGTGACAACAATTCATATTAAGTAATTTTAAATTATTTTTGCACAAAACCGAAAAGTTAATTGAATTTTTTATCTATTTATTATTTTATTTAAGCAAAATTTTATTCTTATTCAATTTTATAGTGAAAAATATATACAAGAAGAACTTTGAAGAATAAAAATTAAATAATTTTTGTTATTTATTTTATGTTGAGAAGAAATAATTTCAAAATGAAAACAAACATATAAATTGTTTACGTTTTATACAAAATCCTTATATTGTATTTTTTTATTTTTTTTTTGTTAAATATGATGAATTGATGTTAAAAGGACGAAAAATAAGTGAATTTTTTTTTTTAATTCAATTCAATTTTTTTGTTAATAATTATAATTAATATTAATTTAAGAATTAGGGAAATGATATTTACTAAAGACCGGCTTTCCTGGTGTTGAAGATATATATTTTTAAAATTAGTAAGGTTCTAATTTATATTTTTGAACGAAAACTTTCACAAAATATTGGGAAAGATTATACATTTTTAGAAAACTGTAAAGGTCCGTTTTTACATAACCAGAATCAGAATTCCATACTGGAGGAGAAATTTAGCTACACAGAATTAAGCGTATCAGAAAACAGCAATCTGGCCAGAGTTATTTTTATTTTTAATATTAAATTTTCAGTATTGTGTTTCGGATTTTGATTTATGTATAAAAACTCTATAGTTACAGATTCTGGTGCTCTATAGTTACAGATTCAAATTTAAAATAAAAAACCCTTTTTTGAAAATCAAATTTTTTTTCTCTGTTTTGTATTTTGTTTGCAGTTTGGTTTACCCTTATGAGCATTATATTTTACATAGCCTTCGAACTTATTAATATCTCAAATAAAATCCTTTTTTTAGTAGACAAGAAATAGCTTAAGTTTTTTCTGTCTCAATATTAAACCCTATACATATAGTTTTCTTTTATATTTCATTAATTAAATATAAATGTTGATCTATAAATTCAAACTTGTTATAAATGTCTAGCCAAAGATATATAGATTTTTTTTTTAATGAAATATCATTAATTTTAACAGAATTATTTTCTATCCTTGAAATTTTTAAATAAAATTAAAACAGTCTAAATTTGTAAATAGCCATAACCAGCATCGGTTTGTTTGTTTCGTCTAGACGGACAAAGTAATGCAAAAAATAGCAAAAATAAAATTAATACATTTATTTTCAATAGAAAACTATCAAGTTTCTTCTTTTCTTTGTTCGCTCGAAAAAATTAAAGATTCCTAGAATTAGATAATAAATACAAAAAAAAAACGAAGAAAAAACTTTTCTTTTTTTTTTTAAACAAAAAAAAGTTTTTCCAATCATTTTTTTATAATAACTTTAATCAAACTTTTGTTTGAAGCAAAAAAACAAAAAAAAAAAAAATATTAACCAATTTTTAGGTAAATTTAACAAAATTTATTATGCTCGAAATAATAACCATTAGTCAAAAAGTCAATAATTTTTAACATTTTCAAAAAACGTATTTGCCTGAATCCTTGAAAATATATGTCTATGTACAGTACACATATATTTATATATATAAAAAAAAAGAATATCTCAGGGATAAATAATGATCAATTTTGTGTAATTTAGTGGAAAATTATTATTATTATTCATGTCATTCACATACACACAATTACGCTCTCTTTTGACACACAATACAAAAGAAAAGTTCAAATAGGTTCAAAAAAACTTAAAGCATTTTTAATTGTTTGTTTATGTTGATATTATTGCAATTACGCATAAATATTAGCTGCACCTACTACTTAACTTATTTGTAAGTTTTTAGGCTGACTTTGTCAAATCAATTCCCTTATACTTTTTGAAAAACGATAACATTAAAAGTCACTTTTGAGTGATAGTATTACGTTCACTTCGTACCTAAATAAGATCAAAATATTCGAAAATAGTTATCACGCCAGCGTCATAACATAACACAACATAAACACATTAACTTGTGAATCAAAATTTTTGCTTTAATTTTCTTATCTATGTAGCTAAAATCCTATAAATTATTTTTGTAATATCAAAAATATACAATTTACACAATTATTATACCTAGCTGCGCACAAATTTCAATCTAGAAAATCACGGATTTGTAATCGATCAAAAGCTTGTCGAATTTGCACTAGGCCTCTTTAAGATCAAAAAAACTCGCTATTTAGTTTATTTTTAAATTATATTCCAAACATAACAAAATTCTCACTTTTCCATATTGATATATTGTTGCCTTGAAGTAATGATTTAACTAAATCATTACTTCAAGGCAACAATATATCAATATGCCTTAAAACAATTTCTGGAATTTTTCAGTGAAATTTAAATGGTTATATTATAAAAAGTAAAGTTGACAAGACATTTCCATACGCAGATTATATTTAGTTCGACACAATTTAGACTAAATGAAGACTGCAAAATGAGGTTTAAGTCTAACGTCTTGCAGCGCCGCATAACTTAACTTTTTACTTCGTATGTGAAAACTCAGAATAATATAAGAAAAAGGCCGGATAATGTTTAGTTAAACGAAATTCTTTTGATAAAAAAGTTTTTCTTTTTTTTTTTTTAAATTATTTTATTATTTTTATTTTTTTTTTTTTTTTTTCTTTGTCAAAAACGTGAAAACTTGTAATAAAGCAAAAAAAAAAAAAAGAAAAAAAAATAAGAAAAAAAAGATACAAAATGAAAATATAGAACCAAAGAAACCCCGTAAATATAAATTAAAGGATAATATGAACAACAAAAGAAATCATAATCTTATTATATCCTTGCAAAGTGAGAAAACAGTATAACACGTTAACGTTATAATGGTATTTAACAGAGTGTTTAGCAGAATCTAAGATACAACATACATATTATTGTTTAACACTCTTCATTTTCCGATAATATAGTTACTCATTCGAGAATGGTATTATAATACTATATTGCAAATGGTATTATTTATTTATTTATTTATTTATTTATTTATTTATTTATTTATTTAGCTTAAATCAAGCTCATATACAATTAATTAAATTTAAGTAACTAATTAAATTTAAGTAACAATGACGTAAATACAAAATACAAAATACAAAGAATATAAAACAAAATGAATATAAAACAAAATGTATATAAAACAAAATGAATATAAAACAAAATACACTACGCAATGACCAAACCAAGCTGACACACTAAAAAACAAATAGATTACGGCTCAACTCAACGCATATACAACCTCTTCTTTAAACAGTCCTTACCGAGATTCAGATCGAACTGAGCGTCACAAGAGTTATAATACTATATTGTCCTTATCGAAAGTTATCTTCGCTCATTGGGTTCAATATTCAGCTTGAGCTGGAATATGTGTGATTTAGTCACTTGTCAACCTAATCTTAGTCTTTGTTTTGTTTTGTTTCTAATTAATCAATTTTAGCCAAATTAATTATTGATGGTGAAACCAGAAATATCATACTGAGAAAAAATACTTTACTATTCCACGGCTTCAGTGAATATGTATCTAGAATATGTATCATGCAAATTTACTGTAGACATTAAACTACAACAATCTATACTAACTATCAAGCTATATATGTATTATAGTGCACATCAAAAAAGAAATTGCACAAATTATTGTAATTTTTTTTTTTATATATATGCTACTAATTTAATACTTAAAGCATTACTTTTGTATCAAAATTTTATAAAAAAAAAAAAATTTATTTTTTTATTTTTTGATCTTTTTTTATTTCATTATATTTTTCATTTTTCATTTTATATAAAATATAAATATATAATATATTGTTTAAGCAACTCTAGAATATAAATGTTTTTATTATTCATTTTATGTTTATATGCGAATAATTTCTTCTTTTTTGGTTTTTTGTTATTTTTATTTTTATTCAACAAAACACAACATTAGAATGAATCAAGAATGATGAATACACATTTCACTGTCGACTGTTTTGGAATGATTTATTTTTAATAATAGGAATTATATTTTAAGGACATATTATGAAGTAAAAAGGATTTTTATTAAATTTGCGCCAAAGTTATGATTATATATTTAACAATTTTTGCATTGTTGTCATTAATTAAGTTGACATTTTAATGAGATCAAAAAAAATTCTCATAAGATTTTAATAATAATAGAGATAATAATTTTGATACAGGCGAAAAATAAAATTGAAAAGATATCGTTATCAATTTTCATTTTTAATAAATAACTACTTACTATCTTCCCTAAAAATTAGATAAAAAAATAAAATAAACATGAATGCAATGTAATTTTCATTAAGGCCATGTGAAGAGAAATTTTAGATGTTCTTAATCATAACATCATAAGGGATGCGTACAAAAATTTACAAATCACAATGCTGCAAATTTGAGCTTATCGGTCTAGAAATTCTATTCTATTTTACAGACACATTCTACACTTTCTATACTTCTAAGTGTTGTCGACCATGTGTACTAGTTGTAAAAATTATCTTTTTAAAAACCATCTCACAGTGTGTTAGCTGCCTTCGAATAATATTATAAATTATAATACGCTAAAATTAATTATATGCACCTCCAATAAAGGGCAATTTAAAATTGAATTTAATTACATAAAATATATACAGACACACAATAATATAAACATTATATAATTAATAAATTTTTACTCATTGATATTATATTATAATATAGATATATTTTTTTTTAATTGAGAGCAAATTTTAATCCTTCCTGAACTATTCACACAATTTACTTATTTAAAAATACTCTGCCTTATAATATTAATTTATTATATTTGTATGTATACAAATCTATACATAACGATGATAACGGTGTATAATAGCATTAAAAATAATGTTATAAATGAAATGTAATAACGAAATATTTAGGTATATATATATATGAGTACAGAGAGTTTGGTAAAATATATAATAATATATAAATAAAGAAAATATCATTTCTGGCTGCTGAAAGTAAAAAGACATTTGTTTTGATGATTGTTTTCATCAGGCAGGATGTATATGTGTAATTCCTCAGTTATTACATTATTTATGTATACCCTCCAGAAAAAGACAAAAATTGCAATATATACGCTAGTAAAATTAATTCTCAGAATAAAAGAGAATGAATTTAATGATGCAAACTTTATTATAATATTATTTCGTTTATTAACAATTGAAAATATATATTATTCAATTTCCCAAAATTTTTCAATTATTATTTATAGATTAAATTATGGCATTCATTTTTGAGCCAATTTAAGATCTGATTATTTCCAAAAATTTAGGACTTAAGGGTTAGGTATTTGCCCAAAATTCCATAATTACATTTATGCCATCCATAATTATTTATTCAATTTTACATAAAAACATTATAAACATTAAAGTTAATTGAAATTTATATAAAATAAATTCGAAGATCAACATTTCAAATAAGGTTATAAGGGCGCAGTAACTTATCGAATTTTTCACTCTGTTGCTAGAAACAATTTTTAAACCCTTCAAGGAAAATTATACAACTTTATCTGATTTTTTCCTCTGTACATATGGAAAAGTTAAAAAATTTTTCGAACCCAATGACACTTCGGTTTTTTTTGTTTTTTTTTTATACATACAACATTTACAGGGAAAAACGACGGCTGAAAAAACATAAACAGAGAAATATGTTGACAATTTACTGTACAAGGGGAAAATGTATGTAAAAAAATATTTTTCATAATAATAACAGAACAAAAAAAAATGTAAACAAAACAAAACAAAAATAACAATTTCCTTTCCTATAATTTTCATACTCAATTTATGAAAATTAAAGAAAAACCAGCAAGTAAAAAAAAAAAAAAAAAGGAAAAATTGAATTGAATAAAAAAAAATTTAAATAGAACAAAACGGAAGTCCTTAAATTTTCATCATTTTTTTTTTTTTAAAGATTTAATGTAATAGAATTAATTTATTTTAAATCCCTTTTTCCTTCTGAAATATTTATGTCCTTTTTTGTTAAAAAAAAAATAATTTTTTTTTTTCAATTTTTACATTTTCTTCAAAGAAAACTGTGAAAAGAAAAAAAAAAAGAAAAATTATAAAAGAAAAAAAAAAAGAAAATTATAATTAAATTAAAATGACTATTCTTTTTTTTTTTTTTTTTCTAGCGAAGATGTTAAAGAGCAAAGTTTCTCTACCCGAAAAAGAAAAATTAAGAAAATCTGTGAAATATTTCATTTTAATTAAAAAATAATTAAATTAATGAATTAGAGAAAAAGATTTTTGGTTCAAAAAGTATAGAAGAAGAAAAAAATTATAATAATAATAATAGAAAAAAAAAATTGTGAAAATGGATACAAATTTATTACTTTTATTACAATATTTTATACTACTTCTATTATTTGGTAAGTAACAATTTTAAATTTCATTAAAATTTATTCATATTTAAAATTTAAATTTTTTGAATTATAGCAAATTTTAGAATATCTTTTCATCTTTTTTATGTAGCTGAAGCCGAATATAAAGGGTCTCTTACACTAGCAACTAAGTTGTCAACAAGGTTGAAGTTGCTGCTCACACATAAGATATGAGTTTCAGGTTGCTTGCGTTTGGTCAGTGAAGGGTAAAATGTGTGACCTCTCCACACCATTCACAACATGGTTGTGTATATCAGGCTAATACTACGTCAACATAGCAAGTTGACAAAAACAAGGTTGACAACCAAGTTGATAGTGTGTGGGTCCTTAATACTTGCATGTTCGAAAATTGCCTTGTTTAGTTTTTAATAGATTATAAAAAAGAAAATTGAAATAAATCTGTAAAGAACTCAGTTCCCTTAAACTCCAATGAACGAACAAAAATAACTTTCATGTTAGACTATCTGGAAAATTCAGCTATAGAATGTGTTATATTAAATATTTGTTTTATTGAAGATTTTAAACTTAAAATACTCCGTTCCAAATTTTCTGAAAATTAATCAAAATAAAATTCAAATTTTTTTTAATTTTGATAGATATTACCAAATCTTTTTGTCAAATCCGGCTTAATTAATCACACACACACATTCACGACACTTTAGAAGGCTGAATTTTTCAGCTATACTGAAAAAATCAAGGAAGTTAATTGAAATCTGTCATTATAAGATTTGGATAACATTTTTGTCACCTTTTATCTAATTTCAATTAAATAAATTAATCAAATTGTCCTTAAAAACCCTTTTTGTTATTACTATATTAAAACAGTCGTCAACATAGCAAGTTGACAAAATTAAGGTTAATAATAACTAATAAAGTACAAGCAAACATAAACTTAATGTTCTTCTTTAAATAGACCTTGAGAACTTGAGTTAAGTAAATTTAATGTAAAAAAAAATTACATATAAAATAATGTATGTAATTAAGGCCAAACAAATATTTAAAAATTTACTTTAAATTTTCAGATTTTTATTAAAATATTTTTTGTAATATGAGAATCTGTTTTTCTACACTTAAACAAAAATAAATATATATATTTTGTTTCTTTTTTTTTTCAATTCACTTTTTATTGCGAGAGAAAATAAATAAAAAACTAAAAACCAGATTACATTTATTCAAACAAAAAAAAAAACATATAAATTTTATATTTATAATATTTATTTAAGAAAAAAAAAAAAAACCAAAAACAAAAATTACAAAATAAAATTATTTAAAATTTAGAAAATAATCTTCTCTTAAAGTAAAAAACCTATACTTGTTTTCTAAATGCAAAATGAAAAGTATAATAAACCAAATGGCTTTCAAATGGTTCTGTTTAAAAGAAGATTGTAATATATAAGAACTATCTTATGATTAGAATTTGACACAACAGAAAATTTGAAAAAAAAAAAAATCAATATCTAACCCAATCTCACTTGATTGTTAATCACTTTAATATTATTATATTCATATTTCTTTGTATTACATTGGACTGAAAATGTTGGCGTAAAGAGTAATATAACATAGTTTATCTAATTATAGTAATATTCATTGGACTTTCACTTAGTTTCCTAATGATATTGTCCAATGGATATAGTGGATATAGTGGATAGGTATGGAATACAGAATACAGTGAAATTGAAAATTACAATGAAATAAGAACACATACAATATTAATAATAATAATTTTCAATAATAAAATCAAACTCAGTAATATTAATTTCGAGAATTATTGTCCATAACTGGTACCAAGATGAGCACTATAAGCTTAAGAAGTCCACAAAACAATTAAATACCAACTCACAATGAAAAAACTAATAAAAGCAATAAAATTTTGTACATATGAATAGGTATATAATATAATAATTACTTTCAGATTTATTTACACATATATTTATTAATACAATAATTTTTTCCAAAATTTTTTTTTTTGGAAATATTTATCAATTTGTTTGAATTTTTTATTTTGTTTTTTAAATTTTTTTTATTAATTAAATTCCCATTTTTAATTCCCATTTAGAAAAAAATATATAAAGAGTAAAATATTCATTCAATCCATACTTATTCGCACACTGAGCACTCGTTAATTCACTCCCTTATATTTGAATTTATGTGAAATATATACATTGACAAATTATATCCATTTTTATGATTTTTTTATTAAATTATTTTATTATTATTTTTAGCTTAAAAGATTTTAATGCGTTGGGGATCGTTATGTTGTATTTAGTGCTATAGAATTTAGAACGCTAAATGTAATATTATATGTGTCAATACACATGCAATCATTTAGATGCATCTGCGTAAATAATGAAAAAATTTAGATGCATCAGCGTATATAATGAAAAAATTTAGATGCATCAGCGTAAATAATGAAATCATTTAGATGTTTCGTATTGAATATTACGTAATACCTAAACAAACATAATATCTCTCACAATATTTCAATACAGCCAAATACAAAAAAAAAATGAGAAAAAATCAGAAGACAAAATATTCTCTCTTTGCAACTACCTCTCCCCTACGCATTAAAACAGTATATTGGATATGTAAACAAAATTTGTTATACAACTCGTTCTGTATTTACACAAAAATACATTGACACTTGTCAATTTATATCACTCGACCTTCGGTCTCGTGATATAAGTATTGACTCGTGTCAATGTATTTTTCTGTATACAGAACTCTTAATTAATAACAAATTTAGTTTACATATTCAATAATCTACTATAAAGAATTTGTTTTATTTACGTACATATATTCAACAGTATATCAGTATGTGTGATACAATAATTGCATAAAAAAAATAATAATTTGTAAATTCAATAAATATATACAATCGTTATATATTATTCTAATATTAATTGAATTTTTATTTAAAAATAATTTCTTTTTATTATTAGTATTATTTTTTTTAAAGTGTATAATACACAATTTATTCGCGTTGTTTTGTGTTTTGTATTTTAAATGTCGTTTTGTTTATTATAATATTTACAAAACATCGACCAAGAATAAAAAATACATCCTTTAAAAAATTCATGTAAACACATAATGTTTTCTTCCTTTTATTTAAAAATAAATTTTTGAAGTAAAACTTTATCTGAAAGTTTGTTTTGTTTTGTTTTTTTTTTATTTTTATTTTTATTTTTATTTAATACAATTTTTTTTTTTTTTAATTTTTTGTGCACTTAACATCGGATATATTAAGTAAAAACTTTGTTTTGTATATACACAAAGCCATGAGTTATCGTAAAATTGGAAAAGTTTTTTTTTACATGTATACAAATGCAAATACCAGAAGTTCAACTGCTGTATATTCATAAATAAATATTTATCAATATAAACATATATTTTTCATATACATACAGGGCCGCATTTACTAATAGGCAAACCTAGGCAGCTGCCTAGGGGCGCTAAGATAAAAAGGGCGCTTGCAATTTAATTTTTTTTTAGAAAATTTTATGAAGCATGCTTTTTTTTAATTAATTTTTTTTTTTTTTTAATTTAAGTATTGATAATTATAATTAAATTATATAATCGAAATTAAGAATTAAGCGAGCGTACGGCAAGCATTATTTTATAGTTTATACTTTATAATTTTATAGAATGAATTAATTTACAAAAAATTAGAATTTTTAAACAATTGAATTATATAACAACCTAAACAAAATATTGCAAATGCAGAAAACTTATATCGGGTATGCAAGAACGTTTTGATGAATGTTTTATGGAAGAATCTGTGCCAAGTGACATCATATTTGAAATATAATGAAAATTCTAATATATAGTAAAAAATTAGTGTATTTCCAATTATAAATAAAATTTTAAGAAGGTTTTTGTGCCTACATTTAACTAACTGCTCTGCGGATCGAAGTTTTTCGTTGTTAAAACGCACTAGCTATTAATAAAAACTAATTTTACATCAAATAGTAATTATACTGACATAATTGATGATTTTGCGGACAAAAAATCAAGGCGAAAATTTTAATGTGTACACTATGACATTTTTACTTACTACTAAATACATAAATTAACAAAAACAACTAATAATTATATTGTACATGTTGTCTTTAACTTTTATTATTAGATTATGGGGCGCGTTAATATACATTGCCTAAGAGCGCCAAAGATACAAATGCGGCTCTGTATATATATTTATATATTATTATGAATGAGTTCTATATATACTGTCAATTATTATTCTGGTACTTAGGCTCTGGAGATATATAATAAATTAAATAAGAATTTACAAAATAATATTGATCTTAAAAATTGTAAACAAGATATAAATATTCGATTTCCCAATTCACATCGTTAAAACGTTAAGCAAGCATAAGAAAATTTCATTCTACGAGGTTGAAACTATGAAAGTCTTCTTTTTTTTTGCTTAATGACATGGTTCCAATTTCAATGAAAATTTAAAACATAATATAATTTCTTCAAAAGAAAAATAAATAAATAAATATATCAGATGTGCAAAAGAAAAAACCCAATATCTATTCATCGAAGAGCTTTTAAAAAATATTTTTATTTTATTTTTTTTTTCTTCTGTTTTTCAATATTTATAGAAAAGTATTGATATTTAATGAAATTTTGGAAAACATCTGCTGTGAGACAAAATTTTCTTTTAAAAAAGAAATACATTATTTAATAATAAAAAAAAAAACAGAAAATATATGCTTTTCATATAAGAAGATCATAGTATTCAAAAAAACTCAGAACCTCATCATCATGACACCATTTAAGTTGATCTTCCATCGTAAGAGACTGAATCTTTTTCGAAACTTTAAAATTGAATTGTATGTAGTGTATCTATAAATATAATTCAGATACACAGATTGCACTTGAAAACTAATGCAGTTTTTAATCAAATTCAAAATTTTTCAATAAATTTAAAATTGTCCTAGTTTTTATATTCAAATTTACCTAATTTTATTTCTATTAACTGTCTATGTCTATACTCTCTATCTGTACATCATCAACAAAAATAAAAAAAAAAATGTATTTTAAACAAATTTGATGAGGAAAAAATAAAAACAATATTATTATTATTATTTAATCATAAATTTGGAGCAACAGTTTATGATTTTTATATATTAAATAAAATTTATTTCGCATTAATCTTTGACATTTTGAACTTACTATCACATACGTTTTGACCTTAACATAAGATGATGATGATGATAGACAAAACAATAAAAATAAGTTGTATAGTAGAATTTTTTTTATTATATGAAATCATCATATGATGAACTTTTCAGATTTTTTCTTTAAATTCTTTAAAAAAAAAATAAAAACTTTTACTTAAAAAAATAATATATTCACACCAAGAACATTGAAGAAATTAATACCTGAATTTAGATATTTGGATACGAAAGGACTTATACTGAAATTACTGAAACCCGTACATAAGAATTTGTTTTCTTTTTTTGTTAGCAACATAACAAAAGCATTAAGTAGTTCATCTTATTATTCGATTTTAGAACTACAATTGACATTTCAAACGAAACACCAATGCAATCATATATTACATATTATGTTGATGAATCAATTGATGAGTCATTTGAATATAATCTTTTTTCTTTTCTATGTTATGAAAATTGAAACACTTTGAAAATTTCTCGAATTCCTGAAATTTTGTTTTTTCTTCTTTTTTTGCTAAAAACCATGTATTGGAATGTTTTACAAGAGAAAAAAAAAAAACACTATATAACAGACAAAAAAAAAATATTGCAAAAATATTTTTATAATTTTTTATATTTAAAAACTATATAAAAAAGAAAAATATTTTTCTTTGATACACTTAAAATATTCAAAAGAAAAACATAAAAATTTCAATAGAGATATATTTTGATAAAATTATGCATTATTTTTTTATGAAAAAAAAAATAAAAAATAAAAAATTATATAGAAAAGTTATTTATGGATTTCACAAATAGATTTATTTTGAAATAATGAAAAAGACTAATAATAAATAAATCTTTCATGAATTCAGTTTTATTTTGTACGTAGTAATATTGCTTGTACTTATGGTAAAATCGTTTACACATATTATACTTCTTCAAAGTCACAAAACATTAGTCGCACACAGGCGAAATTTTATTCATTCGCATCATCGCATTAATTCACCAACATATTACAAACATACTATCGAATAAGAATTTAACTTTTATAATTACTAAAAAATTCCAAAAAACATTTATTATCGAAAATTAACTTTAAAATCTGTGTAATATATAAATTGG
The DNA here is from genome assembly GCA_964007475.1 of Hybos culiciformis. Taxonomy (NCBI): domain Eukaryota; kingdom Metazoa; phylum Arthropoda; class Insecta; order Diptera; family Hybotidae; genus Hybos; species Hybos culiciformis. Next base: position 1,093,546 of record OZ023273.1, on the reverse strand, counting down.
TTTAATTTCATAAGCTATTCAAAATCTCAAGTGATATAATGTACATATTTTTTTTTTATAATAAAATTATATTAATTAATGAACTCTTTTATAATATAAATAATACACATAATATAATGTTTTTTATATTACATACATTATGTATTTTAAACGTATACGGTATTTAAGCATGTGTCTCTTTAATACAATTTTCATTTCTAAAAATCAAATATAAAACCTTTTATTATTTTCCCTAAGGTGAAATCTTCAAAAACTTACATATTATCATATAGATTTTTTTTTGTTTTTTACTTAAAAACTAAAGTGTCCAAATCCCTTTCAGATCAATAACCCTTTTTATCTCTTATAAATATAAAGTAACTATATGATAATAAAATCCCAAATAATTAATTGCTATTTTGTGGAACTTCTTAATCTATTAGAAAAATAACCTTAGGGAATGATATTAAGTCAATCAACTATTATTAGTTTACATTATCTTCTCTATACATATATCTTCTCTATAATATATTTATTATTATTATATATACTATGCATACTTTACATATTTTAGTATTTATCAATAATATCAACAATAAAACTATACTTACACTATATAATATAATATGTTCATGTTTACAGACAATGTAAATTTGATGAATGAAAAAAAAAAACCCTTTTATTGCATAAAATATTTAAATATAAGAATAAAAAAATCTTTTTACGATATAAATTGTCGAACATGTAATAGTACCTACATTTATATGAGTTTGAAAAAAAAAGTATAGGAATTTATTTTATCATAATTTATGTATAGTTAAAAATATTTCTCGTTGGAACCAAAGTTAAATTGGATTGTAACCAGCTTTTAAACTAAAGACAATAATGATTTTTTCTACTTATGAACTATTATTTTAGTAGTCTAATATGTATATTGTAGCTTTTTTAATGGATTTCGTTGTCCACCAACGGCCGGCTTCTTAATTGTTCAAAATTATAATAAAACTTTCCCAAAGAAAATTAATTTTCTTCTTTAGAAGGTATATGTTTAACCATTTCTTGAATTTTAAATTAACAATGTAAGAACATTGTTTTAAACATTTGACTTTTTTACAGCCTGCATAATAGATAAGACTTTCGATATTATTTTAAAAAATAAATAAAATTACTTATTATGTGGAGACTAAATTATGAAACCAATTTAAAAAGTGCAAACAATATCTTATTATATTGTTGAATTCTAACAACACCAAACAACAAGAAAATATCATAAAAATAAAAATAGCTTCCATCGTTATTGATTTTTTTTATTTTTTTTTATTTATCACATTACCATTAGATTTTTTTTTTTGTATCTTTCAGCTCTAGTAAATAAATTTGAGCAATCGAATTAATGACTCAAATGAGATAAATGACCGAAACGACCACACTGTCAGACTTAACATCAAATTTTCTAATGAAATTATTCTCACCAACAAAATATTTTGTTTTTTTTTTTTATTTAGCCCACCTTTACTTCATTTGGGTTAAAAAAAAAAACAGTAGCCACATACATTTGTTTTTTTTTCTTTAACTTTTCAACGTGAGTAGTTAGTTCCAAATGATAGAACATTAACTTGAACTGAAAAAAGAAAAATGTTTTTCTTTTTTTCTTTATAATTTACCCAATGTTACCTATTTCAAATATAAATATAAAAAAAAAATAAAAAATCATTTATTATTTTTATTTCAATCTTTATGGAAGCAATTTAGTTACTTACGGATTTTTTATATTTACGAAATAATAAAAGTATCTACTTATCATTGTAAACAAACCCTCGACTAAAATATTTACACGTGCGTATAAGTAGTACATAATATTTGTATTCACTAAAAGAATAATATGTATAAGGTTCAAAGTTTCAGATTTTAGTTAAATCTAAGTTTTAGATATACATAAATATATGATGTGATCAAATCGCTTAAAAGATTTTTAACATAATGAACTAGAATTTTATATTACCAACATAAAAATCATTGTCTAATTTTTAACCAGCCAAAAAAAAAACATTTCGCGGATGGCTGTACCATAGTCTTTCTATATTTTAGATAAATGTCATTCACTGTCAAAACCTGAACCAATTAATTAAAAAATATATACCTTCTCTTCAATAAAATATAACACTATTATAAGTATTATGTTTTTGACATAAAAAATTAATTAAATTTTTTTTTGTTTTTAAGACAATTAGGATTATATTATGTTCTCGTTCAACAACAAAATATACTAGTACATATATATATAATTAAAAAGATTAAATTACACTAATTCAGAAAAAAGAAGAAGAAAAGTGAGAGTAAGAAAAGCCGTATGTTTCACATGGTTAATATAATTTTTAGTTTTTCCATCCCATAATTGAATGTGAATCATTTTATTAAACCTGATACTTATAAATATTCATATATTCTGTATACTTATATAGTATGGAATTCGTATACACATAGTATTGTATGGTAGATTGTATTTGCAAAAAAAAAGATTATATTATGTGTTGACCGAAAACCATTGCTCATTTTAAAACAAATATAATAATAAATTTGTAATAAAAAAAAACAATATAGATTTTTAGAGAAAACCACAAGAACGATATAAAAAATAATGATTTAAAGAAAATTTCATTAGTTATATTATCAGAACATAAAATATACATATAGTAGAGTATAGATATAATTAAAAATTAAAATTGATGCATATTTTTATTTTCATTTTCATTTTCAGGTAAAATAAATCTTTTGTGTGGAAAAAAATTTAATTGTCATCAATATTGAGCATTACAGAAATGTTAGCCTTGATATGTTTTAAAAAGTTTTCTGTATGCATACAATTTAATTGAATTCTATTATTCCACCAAACTAAAATAATATTACCTACAAGCCTACACGAAATTTCATCAATTTAAAATTTTTATAGTTAAATTTTAAGTCCATCGGAAGCATCTGATTATTTATTTCGGTCACTAGAATTTAACGATCAAGAATATCAAAAAAAAAAAAAAATCCAAAACTATATAAATGAAAAATATAATTATATTTTAATGTGTTTAAATTTAAATTTCTTTTATTTTCTTCTTTTCATGAAGTTAAATAATTTTTATGCTTTTATTTATTTATGCTTATGAAATAAAAAAAAAAAGTCGGTATATATATTATATCTTAATTTTCATGAATAGATAAAAATATAAAGCCCATCATAAAACCGAATGAAATTGTTTTTTTTTTTTGCTTTTTTGCTTTTGTTTCGATTTTTCTGCACTTAATGCTGGTTTAATTTTTGTTTTGTTTTAATACAAGAATAGAAAATAATAAAAAAATATTTTTCATTCACCCAGAAACATAAATTTTTAATCAATCAAATAAATTAAATATGAAAACAAATCATAAAATATTTTATTTATTATATATAGGAAGAGGACACATTATTATTTTTATTATTTTTTGCTTTTTTATTAGAATTTAGTTGATTTAAATAATATTATTATATAGAACGATATGCTACTCGTTGACTTACATATATATGTATGTTTATGTTGTATATATACAATATTGATATAATAAATTTTGACATGTTATTTCTTAATCAATATTAATAATAATATGTTTCGAAATTTTGAATATATATATTTTTAAAAACGTGTTCGCATGTACATTTATACGTTTATTCATGGAAATATTTGATATATTTTTGTTAAATAAAAACTGTTTAAAGTGAATTTTTTCTCAACTTTGCGCTATTCTATATTCAATCTTTTTTTAGTTTATATAAAAAGTTAAAATAAATGTTAGGTTAGGTTAGGTAAGGCTTATTGCTCGCAATATGTTCAAAACTATTCAAAACTAAACCAACTTGTCTTTAACTGATTCTAAAAAATTTGTAGCATTTTAAAGTATGAAACAATTCGGAGGTAGCAAATAATTTATTTTTTTTTTTTAATTAAACTTTATAATAAAAAAAACGGCTTTTCAATCAAAATTATGGGGCAAAAAATGTTTGCTACTTCCACATCCTCTTAACTTTAATTTCAAATTTTTGTAAAAAACAAAAAGTAGTGGAAATGAAGGTAAAAAAGTTAAAAAAAAAATAAATAAATGTTTAAAGAATTTTAGCACCTTACCTTAAACCATAGATTAAGAATACACCAAGATGGGAAGTTTCATACAACATTTTTTCAGTCTTTTTTGGTATTTTATTGTGAAGGTGTTAGTAAAACTAAATAAAATTCTTTTCATACATTGATAATTATCACGTATTTTATTTTGTTTTTCTAACACATTCACTTAAAAATACCAAAAATAATGTTGTATGAAGCTTCCCATCTTGGTGTATTCTTAATCTATGCTTAAACTTAAAATTTATTAAAGTTAAGAGTAAAAGTATAAAATTTAAGAATTTTATTAAGTTTTGATCACAACTACATATAGTTTTAATTTTTCCTACTCTATACTACTATCTCTGAATGCTATCATTAAATTGTCATCACCCAAGAGAATAAATAATATAATAATGTCAATTTTATATTAAAATCTGTGACTGAGAAAATAATAACAATTTCAAATCATAAAACGTAAAGGAGCAAAAAAAAATTTTGTATTAAACTTTAAACAAAAAAAAAAATAAATAAAATAAAAACAAACCAGCACTTAAATAATTTAATATTCTCCTCAAATTGAAGAAAAAAAAAAATTCAAAAGAAAAAATAAAAAAATAAAAAAAAACATAAACAAAACATTGTCAAAATTCTTTTTTTTCTTCTCAAAAATTTAAATTTGCATAATAACTTTATGCATTTTCAGTACCTTAAATAATATACCTATATATAAGTATATATATATATATATATATATATATATATATATATTAGATACAAAATACATATGTTTGTGTACAATTTTCTTGCATTCATTTCGCAGGAACAATCTGAAGTTGATATTAAAGCATATACATATACAAAGTTATTAAGAATGAAAAAAATTTATGTATATAAGATTAATGAAAAACTTAAAAAATATTTTTAGAAAAGAACACCGGTTGTTGTGAGAATTTAAAATAAGCACTCGTACACTTATTTTGAATATAAAGCTAAAAATACGGTTATAATTGAAATTTGGAAGAAAAACTTTTGTAGAAACTTTTGTGAAAATTTCTTTACGTAAATGAAAAAGATTATATTTATATCATGTTCAACAATATTGCAATGAATTTTACTTAGAAAAAAATCATCGAATTTATGATTTAATATTTTTAACGTTTTTGATCGAAATTATCTTTTTTGTGATTTTCTTATTTAAATCAGTTTTGTACTATAAGAATTGCGTATTACATATATCCATATTATATATATGTTCAATATACAGATTATACGACTGATGATGAAATAAAAATAGAACTAAATTATAAGGAACATTAGATATTAAAGCATGGAAATTTTTCAAAAAAAAATTTTATTTTAAAGATAAAATTTAAAAACTAAATTTATGTTTTTTGGTTTGGTTGGACAAAAAAGTTATGCAAATGTTAAATGGGTTCTTTATCTTTTTTTTTTTTTTGTAGAGCGAACAATATTTATGTGCTTATCGAAACCACTCAAGATTTAATATTTTCTCTATTTTCATCTTAAAAACTAATTAATTTTAACACCTTTACGCTCTTGAAGCATAGGAAACCCCTTTTTTTTTTTTTGGAAAATGAAATTTATCTTTTACCTCAATTACCAACATAAATATATTTTATGTTGTGAAATGTAAAACACAAAAAAGAAAGCAATAAATTTTATTTTTCACTTTAATTTTCGAGGAAAATTTTGGTAAATTAAAGAAATTTTTTTTTTCTTTTGGACTGAAAAATATTTTTGTTTAAGTTTTATACAAAAATATACAACACAGCATACCTAAACGGTCCTAGAGATTTTGAAATTAAAGAAAACATGGCAATTGCAACCAAACAAAACAATAAATTTTTGGGAAAAACGAAAAAAAAAATTAACAAAAGATATTCCGCAGTAAATTATGTTGAAAATTATATATAACTTTTATATAATACACATAACCTAATTAATAACCGTAATGTCAAACTAACAATCGAAGAAATTAAGTTAAGAAAACTTTTTTTTACAAACTTCTTCTTACCGTGAAATTATACACAAAGTTCGAGATCAGTGATTAAAATATAACCAATTGAAAAATGGAAATATAATTTTATTAAAATAATTTTATATTTCTGTCAAATAAGAGTGGAAATCTAAAAATAGCCAAAATTATCATAAATGAAGCTTTCAAGAAGAACGGAGGTCTTTTTTGAGAGTTAAATTAAATTTTTTCCTACATAAATTATATTGAAATCTATTTCCCAATACCATTTCGACTATATTTAGATGGAATCTTCGGCTAGGTTCCTAGTCATATACAAATTTCAATCAAAACTCATTTTCAACCCTATCCAAATACTTGTATTGGTATAAACAATCGGGAGGTTGAAAAATTTTAACAAATTTTCCACAATCCAATGATATGATATTTTAATTTTCATCAAAATCGTTCATGACCCTTACCTCATTAAAAGCTTATAACTCGTGGAATCCTGTAGCTTAGATGAACGTGAACAGTATTCTGCATATTTTCGATTTCGTTCGACCTAATAAATTGATAGTTATAAGAGTTGCAGATATTGTACAATGTGCTTTTTTCTCGATATTCTGTCCCAATTTTGGATGTAGATATTACCGTATGTTCATCATCTCTATATATTTGGAGTTTTAATATAGAAAATCATTGTAACATAAAAAATCTAGAAAATTTAAAAGATGTTTAATACTATTTTATAAAATCTTTCAGTTTTTTTTTTAAAACCATCTCTTGTACGCTTAGCATAAAAACAAATTTGCAATGTAATAAATGAAGAGATATAAAAAGTATAAACTCAATATCTATAATAATGGACAAACTGACTGCCCTCCAATTATTCATTGAAAATATATAGTATAAAAGAAGACAAACTTTTTTTTTTATTAAATTAAAAAAAAAAGCGCTCAATAAATGGACTTCATCTTTCACATATATGGTACATAAATATTTTCATCTTGATAAAAATAGTAATATTAATGTAATACAATATACTTTCTTAATGTAATGTAAATAATTATTGCCAAAGTAAAATCATTTAACCGGCAATGTTCGCTCTAGAACAATTTTAATATAATATCCTTTCTTTTATATATAAAAACAGACACATCCACAGTGTTCTCTTTTCACATACATAAAATGTTATTTTTTTTTTTTACATAATAATGCTAACAAGAGATAGTAGTAAAAAAAAAAGAAAAAAACAATTTCATTCTTTTTATTAAGACATTTTCTTTTTCAGAAATCTAAATAATGAAGCTTCTATTTATAACTCAGTCTAGTTCTTAAAATTAATGAATCGTTTCTGTCTGGACTATGTTCAAAAATTAATTAAAAACTGTATTTCCAAATATATATACATAGTAAAAAAAATAAAATAAAAATCATAAATTTAACATAAAAATTGCTTCTTCTTTTTTTTTTTTACTTAACACAACGATGAAGAAATGAACTAGCAAATTTTCTATGTTGTAACCATTTCCTTATCTTTTTACCATTATTTTTTTTTGGAAAAAAAGTATATGGTGGGTGCATTTGATGCAATAAATGTTGTCTCTATTTAAAAAAAAAAAAAAACCTTTAATGCTGAAGGCGAATTAAATTCAATAACTTTATACCAACATTTCTGATACCAACTATTATTAAAGTTTTTTTTAACAAATTTATGTTTTAAAAAAAAAAAATGTATATTATCGCAAATCAAAGTTTATCAAATCTCAACTTAATTTTATGAAAAAGCAGATCTAGAAATCGCCATCTCTATCAATTAAGAAAAAGCCATCTTTGAATTGATTGTTAAAGTATATTTCATCGTAGAATAGTTAAGGCCATATTTAAGAGATATCTGAAGTACAATAACAGTATAGAACGCATTAAGATTCAGATATATTTTATACGCTTTAATATACTTGCAACATATTTTACGGCCTTTGCCTTGTACATTATGTCTGAGCCGCTAAACGTTTCACTAAATTTTAAAAGTTTTAGAGTTCTTTAGGTCCCAGCTTACCCTTCACTGTACATGGCATATTTATTTTTAATTAAAAGTAAGCATTTTCATCAGCGAACTCAGATAATACATTCGAAATTTATTGGAGCGAAAACGATATAAAGATATGATTCTACATGGTATATTTATAAGCAAAACAATTGTAAATTTTTATTTAAAAATAATATCAATTACAAAAAGAATGTTGTTAGTACAAATTTATGTTTTCAGTCAAAAACAAGTCACAAACAACAAGTCACAAATAAGTTAATAAATATATAAAATAAATGCTGCTGACCTTCCGCAATTATTATGTTTTTATTTTCAAAGATAAAGTAATGAAATTATTATTTTTTGTTTGACAATCATTATTTTTATTCTAATTAACTCAAAAAAAAAAAAAATATTGTGCTCAAAAATAAATGTGAGAGTTAAGAATCGAGCTTTCAACAACTTCAAGATCGAATTGCCTATTTTTGCAGCAGTTAAACTTTTACGAAGATCAAATCGTTGTAAATGGAATGACATGAAGCCTGCCAAATGGACCGATGGAGATTTAAATAATAAGTCATTAGTTAATAATAATAGTACACAGACAGACAAACAAATGAACACAAAAAAAAATAAAACAATAAATAAACAAATTGAAAAAAAAAACAAAACTCCACAAACCATTCCTAAATACACAAATTTTAATTCTGGGGGCATAATAAACCATTATAATAATTCCAAAACCCCTCCTGTCCCATTATTATCCTTGAAAATTTCTCCTCCAACTCCAACAATAACTAAAGTACAAACATACCCCTCTCAATGTTTCACAGATTCCACTCCACCTCCCAAAAATAACAATACAACCACATGCTCCTCCCAATCCTTACAATCTCACCCACCTACCCTAAAAAACATTACAAATGGACTACCATGCTCCTCCCAGGCTATTGACTCCTCTTCAGCAGTTATACCATTAACCCCTGCTTCTTTTAATCATCCCACTTCGTCGCAAAATTTTCTCGACCCACTTTTTCCCCCAGAAGTAAAGCTAAGTAAAAGCACTTTTGTTGATGACAACAGTCGATACATTTTGGGACGATTGAGGGATAGACATCTCCTACAAAATTTAAGAATCTACCTGGCATATCTACACGACAAGTCAGATGACGTGTGCATTGACGGTCTGACCAATACACATTTAAAGATTCTTTTGCAACAGGAGGGTTTACCCAATAATTTGAAAAGCCTGAGAAATATTTATGAGCGCTTTCATGAAGCTCATGGTATATCGCCCTCAGATGCTGCTAATGATCTTAAGTCCTACGCCTCTCATTTGACTTCGAACAGAACAGTTTATCTTCAAAGAGTAAGGGAGAGCCACGATAAGTTTTTTCGTCCCTTACCCAACTCAAGACAATCTTATAGCTATCCCTCGTTCTGTTCTCCCTTCTTCTAAATCTTTGGATTTCACTATATATTATCAAAACTCAAGAGGACTACGCACCAAAACCAAAGATGTCTTCATTAACTCAATTATCTTAGATTATGATGTTTACGTATTAACTGAAACATGGCTGACTAGCTCCATAAACTCTTTGGAATTATTTGGAAATTCTTACAATACCTATAGGAAGGATAGGTATCATGAACAGCATCCTAGAGTGCCACTTACTCAAAATAATATTCCAAAAGGTGGTGGAGTACTAATAGCAGTTAAATCATTTCTCCATTCTTGTGAAATCCCAATTTCTGACCCAGAATTAGAAATTATTTGCGTGAAAATTGAATTTGAGACAAAATCAGTTTTTGTGCTCTCCTGTTACATTCCTCCTAATTCTAATATCGAGATATATTCAGGTGTCTTAAGCGCAATAGAAACAATTATTCCCATTCTTAACTCTCCAGATGAAATTATCCTTTGTGGTGACTTCAACTTACCTAGTATCAGATGGACACCCCACGACGAAGAACTGTACCTGGTCCCTGATAACCTCATCCAGAACATCGACTGTTTATTTATCGACACCTTAAATAGCCATTCTTTACAACAAACGTCAAAAATAAAAAATAACCTTTCCAGACAACTAGACCTAATCTTTGTTTCAGATTGGAATAATATTGTTTTTAACGATAAGGTTAGCCCTTTAACTAACATTGACAATTTCCATCCCCCTATAAGTTTCTCTTTTTGTATTAATGCTCCCCCCGAACCAGACACTGCTAAAGTTTACAAATTTAACTTTAGCAAAGCAAACTTCGAAGAATTGAATAGTTTCTTCAATTCATATGATTTCTCTACATTATTTTCAAATGTAGATATTGAAATCATTACCTCGAAATTTTATGAGATTTTGCATAAAGCTTTTATGCAATTCGTTCCCCTCATTATTGACAAAAGCGCGGCTTCTAGTCCGATCTGGCTTAGTCCAAACCTTAAAAAGCTCAGAAACAAAAAAAATAAGGCATGGCAGTCATACCTTAAATCTAAAAAAAATGAAGATTATTTGATATTTGTTAGGCTGTTCGACGAGTTCAAATATGCTACGGAGCAAAGTTATAAAAATTACGTAGCTGAAATGTCCAGAAAAATTAAAGATGATCCGAAGTCATTTTGGAAATTTGTTAACTCAAAAAGAAAATGTGATTAATTTCCAACGTTTCTTGAGTTTAATGGACATAAAAGTAATGACCCAAAAATTATTTCTGAATTCTTTAAAACATTTTTCTCGAGCTCTTTTAACAATTCTGACTTTGTAATTGACGAAAACCAATTTCATCATATAAACGACACAAATAGTATCCCTGCCCTTGACTTGCATTTTGACACTCCTCAAGTAGAAAAATATTTAGAAAAGCTGAATAATAATTTAAACCCTGGTCCTGATGGAGTGCCTGAAATAATACTTAAAAAATGCTCTCAATCACTAGCTGCCCCACTCTCATCCCTTTTTAACTTCTCTATTTCTTGCAGCATATTCCCAAATGTTTGGAAAAAATCATATATTAGACCTGTTCATAAAAAAGGACCAAAACAGAATATTAAAAATTACCGACCCATCGCCAACTTATCTCCAATTCCTAAACTTTTTGAACTTCTTATTTATGATTTAGTCTACAGTATATGCAAGGACTTCTTAATTCCAAATCAGCATGGCTTCATGAAAGGGAAATCGACTGTGACTAATCTGATTGAAAAAACCTCTACCTTAATAGAATCAATGGAAGCCGGGTCACAAACTGACGTTATTTATACAGACCTTAGTAAAGCTTTCGATCTAGTACCACATGATATAATTTTATTTAAGCTGGAGAAACTTAAATTTCCCTCCTACTTCATAAATTGGGTTGGTTCTTATTTAAGAAAGCGTACTTATACTGTTAAATTTAGGTCTGCAGAATCATCGGAGTACGAGGCCTTGTCAGGTGTGCCACAGGGAAGCCATTTGGGTCCGCTTCTTTTTATAATTTCAATTAATGATGTAATTTCATTAATTATAAATAGCAAACTTCTTATTTATGCGGACGACATGAAAATATTTAAAAGAATAAATTCAACTGAGGACGCCTTGCTCCTTCAAGAAGATTTGAATCGATTCTTTACGTGGTGCCGGTCAAACAATCTCTCCCTTAGCATTCCGAAATGTGCGTTCATGACCTACGCTCGTCGTCAAAACCCTGTTCTTTATGATTATTCGATTAATAATGAGAAATTAAATAAAGTAACATATTTTAGGGATTTGGGAGTTGTATTTGATGAGAAGCTGACTTTTAAACTGCACTATGACTACATAATAAATAAGTCAAATTCAATGCTTGGTTTTGTAAAAAGATGGTCCCGTGAATTTGATGATCCTTTTATTATTAAGCAGTTATATAACACTATTGTTCGTCCCAATTTGGAATACGCTACGCAAGTATGGTCACCCTTTTATCAAATTCATACAGACCGGATTGAGTCCATCCAGAGAAACTTTCTGAGATTTGCTCTCCGACATTTGCCTTGGGCTGACTCTTTAGTCTTACCACCTTATGAAAATAGATTAAAATTGATTAATATGGTATCGTTAACCAAAAGGCGAGAAGTAGCTGATATTATTTTTATATCACAAGCTGCCAACAATAAAATTAATTCCCCTTTTATATTCCAACGACTTAACTTCCGATCATTTCCCCACCTTCGTAACACAAATCCCTTCACGATCAAACACCACAGAACAAATTACGGACAACACGAACCAATTAATAGAATGCTTATGATATGTAATAAGTATAAAAATGTAATTGATTTCTCTTTATCCAAAGATTCTTTAAAAATTAAACTTTTACGTAGTAATATTTAGTGAATTGTAAACTTAATAATTGTAATTTTTTTTTTTAAGAATAGTAAATTGTAAATTCTTTAGAAATAAGTTTTTTTTTTTGTAATAGTTTGAGCTAAACGAAATAAATAAATAAATAAAACCAAATATTATTATTCCTTGTCATAAAAACACTTACATAAATAAGTTTTATATATCTCTATGTTATGTTATGTATGGTTTTGTGTGATGAGGAAACAAAAAAGAAAAAAAAAACAAAAAATTTTAAATTCATTTCAAAAAAGTTTAAAATTTTCATAAAATTCATAGAAAAAGTTCAAATATGAAACAAAATTAAACAACGAACGTCAAGGAATTTATGGTTGTTGGTTAAGACTTGTCTTGTAAATTTCATTTTTAATGCAAAATTATTAGTTTGCTTTTCCGTAATATTTTTTCATCATTCCACAGAAAAAGCAAAAAATATTAAAAAAAATAAAAAAATAATAAAAAAATAAAAAACAACAAAGAACAAAAAAATAGGAAAGTTATTTCGGTTTCGTTTTTCGTTCTCAATAAATAACTTCGTCCTTTTAAAAACATTAAAATAATAGGTTTAAATAATATCGTTTCTTTAGCTCTTGAATAACAAACAAATAGAGTTCTCTTAATAAATCAAAATCAATTATAGTAAAAAATTGGAAAAAAAAACTCTGAAACGAATTTTTATGGCAAAAATGACAGAGATGGTATAGTTAAACAGGGGGTGTACTATGTAACTATCTACTTTCGCATTGAAGATCCGAAAATAGGATCCGAAAGTAGAATCCGAAAATTGACAACATCGGTACTATGTAACATTTTCGAACAGACTTGAGCAAACTCTATGTTAAAGTGTGTAAAACCTTAATTTAAATGTCAAATTGTCGAAAAAAAAACAAAATTAATAAATTTTTTTTTTTTAGTTTCGTTTGAAAATTATTTATTATTATTTTTGGCTAAACTACAGTTTCCTTGAACCACTCAGAATGGGCTGAAACTTGGAGGGGGGGATAGAGGCGGTGCTCAAACTCCCAAAACTGAAATCAGTTCTTGGGGAAAAGGCCCCGTTTTGGAGATAGGGCCCCCCAAAGTTTTCATACATTTTTGTATAGATTTTTTTTGTGCTCGATTTGCCCTATTTTTGGGTACGTGGTATAGGCGGTCCCTAAAATGTTAAATCCGAAACGGTGTTTGCGGAAAAGCCCCCATATCGGAGTTATGACCCTTCAAAATTTTCAACTTTACTTCATACGTTTTTCAAACAGAATTTTGACGCCGCAAATCGCACAAAAAAAATCCATACAAAAATGTATGAAAACTTTGGGGGGCCTTTTCCCCGAAAACTAATTCCAGTTTTGGGAGTTTGGGAACCGCCTCTATCCCTCCTCCAAGTTTCAACCCATTCTGAGTGGTTCAAGGAAACTGAAGTATCGCCTTGTTTTTTTGGATAATTTTTAATAAAAATTTTGTAAATATTTTAAATATTAATTTTTTTCTTTTCTACTTGCATTTTTTTTTTTTAAATTATTATCCAATTCCATTTTTTTTTTAAATCTACTTTTAAAATTTAATCACTTGCGTTCGAAACAAAAATTGTTATCGAGCGAAAAGTTCTTAAAATCCGAAAATAACAAGTCGAAATTCGAATTACATAGTGAGCCGTATTGTTGCAAGTCGATATTCGCATCGGCATGTTGCTACTTTCGAGTCGTATATGATGCTACTTTCTGATTGTGTAGTACGAAAATGGTGAATGCGTATTCGCATCGCCCAAATTCGAATTACATAGTAAACCCCCAGTACAAAGAATAAAAGTACCTAAGAAGAGAGCATATAGGATATAGGCATATCGGGAATATAGGATACACCCAACTTATTTTATACAATCAATAATTATCTCCTTAAAATTTTTTTTCCCCGTTTTCGATTAAAAATGAATAAAAGGGATAATATGGTCACATTTCTATTTGTCCGTCAATCCCACACTAAAATGTCTATGATTACTTGAGATACTTGTCTGATTTCCAAACAAAAGGATGTAATTCTACGATTCCTGTATCTTTTTTAATTTTGATTAGATTTCGATGGAAGTAATAATAGTGTCGAATTGAAGGAGGTCAAAAAAATGTTAATCACCCCATTTTGTTTAAGGATTCGAACCAGGTGACATGAAAATAGATTTAGATAAAATTTAGTTTCTGAGTAGATGTCGATTGAAAGAACCTTAAAAATGTTTAGCCGCCGATTGTAATAAGGATTCAAACTGACCAAGAAATCGAAATCTTAAAGAACGAGCTCCATACTTCATTTTTTCATTAACTTAAGCTAAGACTAAGGAATATAATCGAATATTTTTTTCAATTCTTGAAATAAGGCGCGAAATAATAATTATCTCAAAATACGACTCCAAAAGACGACTCCAAAAAAATTATGTTAGAAAATTTTTAGGTATATATATATATATGTAAATACTGGCAATACTTCCTCACATTACAAAATTCAATTGAGATAAATTTAAATATTATTTTGAAAAAGAAAAATTTAAGAATGATTTATAAATTTTAGAAAACAAAACCAAAAAGTTATGTAGTTTAACCCCCAATTTTTAAAGTCATTATGGTTTTGTTTACATTGTTAAATTTTCTTTAAGTTATGAAAATTTTAAATTTGACTAATTTTTATTTGTTTTTTTTTTTTTTCTGAAAAAAAGGAAGAAATAACTTTTTTGGGTTCTCTTTTATTTTTTTCTATTTTTAATAATAATTATTACTTCGGTTTATTTGTATATTTATTCTTTTTTTTATTGTATTTTCTTAATAAAAACTGTTTATTTTATGATTAACTTGTAATAAAAAAAAAGGGTTTTTTATTTTTGTTTTTGTTTTCACAAAATTAAGAAATTTAGCACTGACTTACGTATTTAAGGAAAGTGTACTACTAATTAAAAGTTTTGAAATATGAGTGTTAAAAATATAATAAAAAAAATAATAATAATAATTAGGAATTTAATATTTTCTAGAATAAACGTCAAAAACATAATGTTAATGCTTAAAGCTGTATGTATATATGGGTATTACTGTACAAATAAAGCCAACACTATGTTGAGATTTGTTGAACAATGGTTCAAAAAAGTGTACAAAATATGAACCAATAAAATAGATTTTTTAGCATGGGCAACATACATTTTTCTTTCTCTGCAAAGATGTTTTAAGGCGAATTATTGAATTTAAGCATTATTTAAAAAATGTATACAGTTCAAATTTAAGTATATTAAGATTTTATTGTAAATTAATACACAAATATTCATACTTAATTGTCAATTGATAGACCGTTTCCAATCAAATATGAAAAAAATGTTTTTATTAAGCGATTTTCATGCTTTAAATACCTTATCTGCACTTGGACCATAAAACTGACCTTAGAGCGGAACTTACCTTAGAGCGGAACTGACCTGTAAACTGACCTGTGAACAGGCCTTTCTCATACAAAAAAAGCAAAAAAAAAATAACTAACCTTTGCGTAAAAGGCCAGTTTGCAGACATAAAAAGTTAGTTTGCAGACAAAAAAAGTCAGTTTGCAGACATTATAGTTGCCAACTTTTCTGCTTTTTCCATGCTTTTTTCTGCCTTTTTTATATTTTCAAAAGGTTGGCAATACTAATTTAAAAACAAACAAGATAAAAACAGTTTGTTTACACATCTTTTTTTTTTAAAGTGTCAAAAAATAGAGTGTGTACGGATTTCGTTAAGGTGGCCTTAGGAATAAACCTTTGCAGACAAGTGCAGATACGGTATTAAAAGCCAAAATGAATACGTTATCTTGTTTGCAGATTATAGATTTCTAAATTAGAAGTTCCCAATTATCTTCAGTTCTTGTTGTATTATGTGAACTCACGAAACTATACCACTTTATCAATACCATTCAAAAGAACAAAAAACTACAATAGTTATCAGATGTTCGCGACTATTATTAAGCTATTGAAAATCAGTAAATTTTTATTAACAAAAGAAAAACTATACTATAAATTTGCTGCTTTGAAACTTTACAATAGCATACAAAATTTTTCCTAAAATTTAATTATTGTTGTAACAACGTGTAAAAGAACCAATTTAATATATATACATACAAAAGTCCTTTGAGCAATTAGTATTATTCAAAATAAAAAAAATTAAATACCAGACATTAATTTAAAACTATAAACTTAGCCACCGGTTATTCATCAATTTGATAGGAAAACTTAAAAAACAAAAAAAAAACAAAAAAAAAAAAAAATAACGATTCACATTATTTTGATACCTTCCCTCTGGGGAATTATATTATTGAAATTTTACTTGTTAGTTACATAGTTTTTTTTTTTTATTTATTTTTTTGATATTATTTCGAGAACAATAAAATGTAATTTAAAATTGAACAATTAAAAAAAAAAAAAAAAAATTTTTATTTACAATATTTTGCAGTATTTATGTATATGTATAAAATTTTGTTGAAAAATGTTAAAAATTGCATAAAAAAAAAGAATTTATGCTATTTATAAATTTATTGTTCTATGCGGTGTGTTATTTACCATGTGGAATTGTAAAAATATTTCCGTGAATTTATATTTTCAATTTTTTTTTTTTCTTTTGTACCTAAAAAACAAAAAATAAAAAATAATAATAGGGATAAAAATTATCCAGAATTAATTTTTTATCACTCGATTTTTATTTTTTTAGAAATAAAAAATCTATTTTATTCCATTTTTTTTTTTTTTTCAATTCTAGTGTCCATAGTGCACTTAGGTAAGTTAAAAAAAAACTAAATGTTGAACACGTTCGATAAAAATATACATATGTATAATATATGGATAATTGGTTGGCATAGTCATATACACACAGAGGAGATAATTTGTTACAATTCATGCATATATAATTGATTGAAGGCATTGAATATATGTACAGAAAAAAAATGAATTCAAAAATAAATTAACTTCACCAGAGTTACCATAGTTTTAGTATAAATTTATTCACGCAAAAATATTGGATTATCAAATAACGAAAAAAAAAAATTTAACAAAATTCAAACTATAGAAATATTATGTATAGAACACTATATACAAATGGGCAACCTAAAAAATGAAGTTTGGGGCCAGTGTTTTGAACAATTTGATTTACGATACTTTTTCGAAATATTGCTCCTTCAATACCATGTTCAAATATAATAATTTTTCATAAAAATCCATACTCCAATCTAGGGTTTCCAGAACATCTCTTTTAAAGAGAACAAGAGTTCTCTTTTTTTTTCTTGGATCTTTTTGTTCACTCTCTTTTTCTTTTACATTCTTTTTATGTTCTTTTATCTTTTTTTTTAATGTTCTCTTTATGTACTCTTTTCTATAAAATTTACAAAAATGCAATTCACTTTTTTAAATCTCCAAATAGCGCCTCCTACGGCGAAAAAAGCACATACTTATGGTTATAAAAAATGTGATTAAAAACAGTCTCAGTGAGTTAAATATCGAAATAGCGTCTCGTATAGCTACAAAGGCACATACTTATAGATATAAAAAATGTAAATAAAGGGATTGTCAAAACAGTCAATAATCAATAGAAATTTTACATATGGCTAATTATTTTCCTGAAGGGTTATTTTCCTGAAGGCTTTGGGTTTTATAATTTTAAAATTAAATATTTTTTTTAATATTAGTAACAAAATAAAATCACAAGAAAAATCACATATCAGAAGAAGGTAGAAGAAGGTAGTGATTTTATTTAATGTGATTTTTTTTATTATTTTAAAATACAATATTTTTTTTAACATTAATAAAAAAATTAATAAACTTTTTTTTTTTATTTTTGAAAATCAAAAATAAAGTGGCCTCTTTTCGAAAAGTAAAGGGTGGGGTCCGATTTATTAAAATAATGTTCTCTTTTTTTTGAAACCATATGGACACCCTACTCCAATCAGAATTCTTAGAAACAATAGAGATACCTTTTTTTTGAAGCTCCTCTAAACAACCTCCCGAAGGCACTAGTTGTCAACGGAATCTAAATAAACTCATGAAAAAACTTTGAATTATATTTAAATTTTATAGGAAATGTATTTAGACCCTAAGCTGATTTGGGAGACTTGTAACTACAAAATCCAAAATCGTAAAATCATTTAGTCAAAGTGAAAGTTAATGTTATTGCAAATTTTAGCATACAAAAAATTTAAATCAATTCGACAGCATTTCAGCTTTTTAATTTTAAATTATTTTTTAAATTTTTGTTTTGCAAATAAAATAATAAAATTTACTAGAAATTTGAATATTTTTGCTTAATGATATTTTTAAATGCAGTCGAATGTACAAGATAAATGAATATCACTATGCAGTAATATACTAAACGTAATATACTAAAAAAATCAAATGACAATCTTATATCGCCTTTAACCAACAAAAACATTTCTAATTCAGCACAGAATTACAAAATTAATAAAAGAATTTTAAAAAAAATATTATCCTTTTTTTTTATATATATTATATTCGTACTTTTGTAGATTTTAATATTTTTAATTAAAATAATATATACATATACCTAAATTATTATTGCAATTTTTTTTTTATTTATTTTTATTTTTTTTTTTTTCATTCCAGATGTTCAAGAAATAAACGCATTAACTTTAAAAAATTTAACAGTACCACGTGTTGTTAATTTTCGGGATATTGCCAAATTAACATGTAAATTTGATATGAAAAATCATACATTAAATTCAGTGAAATGGTACAAGGATGGTCAGGAATTTTTTAGGTAAAAATTAAAATTTTTTTTAATTAAATATATTAAATATTAAAGAGAATTATAATTTTGAAATTATTTTTAATTAGGTATTTAAAGTTACTATAAACTTTACTATTTTATTCTTATATCAAAAGCTATATAATTATATAACAATTGTTATAGATTTATCTTAATGTAAGAACATATACATAGTTTTTTAAGCCATTTTTTTATTGACCAGGAAGGTATTATAAGAATCTCAAAAAAAAGAACATTAAATTTTGAACCAAACACATGATTCTGTAGTTAACATTTCAAAACGCTATAATATTCTAATACGAGGAGAAAATATTTTAGCATAAAATTTGTGACCAACAAAATATCGCGTATAATTATATTTTTGATGTTTAAAAAATCTATGTCATAATTTATGTTTTAATTATTCTCACTAATTACTTTTTTATATTTCTATTTCATTAACACTTTTAATTTTACAAGGCTCTAAAGTTTGAACAACTTCTAAATTAAATAAAATAATTAAAGATATTTAAATTTAATAAATTTTTATAAAAATATACAACAGAAAATAAATTACAATCATACGTATATTTTTATACAAAAAAAACATTACAGTTTCATTTATTAATTTTTTTTCAACATATATTTAGGAATTTAGCATATACATGTACCAACTACATATTCATTTTGCATAGAATCTTATTAAATAAAATTAAATTGGACTCATCTTTCAGATAAACTACCAATAAAAATATATATTTATAAAATAAATATAAATTATATACATATCCTGAATATATGTATAGTTATGCTGCAACTGGAAACTTCATTTTCTGTTTACACACATTTAACATTGTAAAAATTTACGTTGCCACTAATTATGAATTTATTATTAAAAATTAATTTATTTCCATTTCATCGCTCAATTAAATGAATTCAATTATAAGCACTCAATTTTATATAAATAAATTACAATATACGGTTCACATCTACCTTTTGGTCAGATATTAAAAAAAAAAAAAAAAGAAGTCAAATTGGAGCATAATTTCAATTATCAAATTTTATGTAAATAAAATACTTAACCGTTCAAAGAACATAAATTTCAGTTTTATACATTATGACCAAATATCTATCTCAATTTCATTGCAGGATTTATGAATTTTATGAAATATTCCGAATCAGTTAAAATACTATATAGTTAGGTTATAGTAAAATTTAAAGAAGCAAAACATGAATGGCTTGTGATGATAATTTTAACATATCTGCGAACATTTTTGCTTAAAGTTCGTATTTTCTTTAGTTCTTTAGACTTATTCTAATCAGCGAATTTGACATGCCTGTTCTGCAGAATATATGGTTTAATTTAGTAAGAATTTTATTTTTTCGCCACAAAAAGTATTTTTAAAAATAATAAAATTAAACATTTTAATTTTTATGCCATTTATTTAGGTGTAAATTCATAAAGGTCAATTTAAGAAATAAAATAACAAAAAATTTCATTAAAACAAAATTTATAAATTCAATTATTTTATCATCTTTCTTTTAAAATTAAACAAGTAAATATAATAATAGCGTTGAATATAATGTGAAATTTGGTTTACCATTTTCATCAAAATAGATTTTTAGATAAATAAATAAATTAAGCGCAATATAAAATAAAACTTTTTTGATCAATGTATTTTATAAAATTAAAATAAAAATAAAATTTAAAAAAAAAAAAATAACATGAAACAATCATTAACGATAATTGACATAATACTAAACAAATTTCTATTGCAATATTTTATATTATAAAATTTTCCATTAAGTACATACATATATATTTAATAGCTATAGATAATGTACTCAATGTTTTTATACACATTGTATTCATATATATATATATACATATATATAGATATATCTACAGACTTAATTGCATGTAATTTAAAGTATGAATAATTTCAATTTATTTGTTAATTTTTATTTTAAATATATACATAAAATTAAATAAATTTGTTTTTAAAAGTTAACACTAAATAAAATAGGTTACAAATCATCAACAAATTTGAAGGACGCAAGTCTTAATATATTATATTCAAAGAAATAATATTAAATTATGTTTTCAAAAAAGGACCATTAAAATTATTTCGTTTTTGATTATTATTAAGTATATTTTCATCTAAAAAGATTTTTTTTTTTTTATGTACACTAGCTAACATCGATCATAATATTTCAAAAAATATTTTTATCTATATAGTACTATATTATGCATAGCAATTCTAAATATTCCGCAAATACTGTCAATGGAAAATTGTCAAATTTGTAATTGAAATCTAATCAATAAGTCAATCGAGAATTTATTTTGTGGTTGTTTAAAATTGAAATTCTCTTATATAGTAAAAGAAAATTACTTATTAATAATTTTAGTATGTACATTATATAGATAAAATCAATCAAATGAATTCATATTTTCTCTCTAATTCCAGATATTCACCAATGACACTTAGAAATTTTTTACAATTTTCAGTTGAAGGTGTTAAAATCAAAACTTACAATTGCAATCAATTCATATGTATGGTAGAATTAAATGAATTAACGCTAAATTCATCTGGTGCATACAGGTAATTTAATGAACCAAACCATTATAAAATTATAATATAACATGGAAATATGCAGAAATGTACTATATAATTTGTTAAATTTGGATTTCCTGGACTTCAAATATTATTTCGTAAAATGATTTTCAGTCAAGCGTTTGAATAAAAATAATTTAGAATGGTTAAAATATTTCAAACTAAATTAGACTGATCATTAGAAATCGAAATTACGAATACCTAACTATACGAGTGTGAGCATAGGTTTGCTCTTTTGACCCTTTGACAAATTCACTGGACTAATATTTTAATAAAATTAATGTATTTAAAAACATACATATGTTTAATTCGTTAATTTTATCAGAGTTCTTCAGAAGACTGCGCACTAGGCTCTGATTAACACTTGATAATAGATATATCAAGTGTTAACTTTACATAGAAATCTAAAATAATTAAATAATTATTTTTATAGTACACTATGTGAGTTCTTCTGCATAATAAGTTTTTTGTTTTTTTTTTTTATTTTATGTACCTATTCTAAGCAAAAATAATTATTTCTGATCTTATTTGAACAGGTGTGAGGTTTCTGGTGATGCACCAGAATTCAAATTAGTTGGACAACAAGCAAATCTAACTGTAGGAGGTAAAAAACCAAAGAGTTTTCAATTGAATAAACATATTTTATTTACTTAACATATTGTACATTCATTAGTTTTAATTTTTTTTTTTTATTTTGTTTTTATCCTTCTGAAGAATAAATTTTTTGTGTTTTCGAATTATCATATTATTGTGTTGTTGATTAAAATCAAAATGAAAAACATTCTTTTCTTCATCTTCTCCACATCACTGTACTAGACTTGTGTTTTGTTAAATTGTACACACTTAATTGCTTTCATTAAACACTTTGTTGTCAAAATCAAAATAAAAAATCTAAAACAAAAAAAAAAAACTCTATTGTAAATATTAGAAAAATATTCAATTTAAGCTAATTCTAGTTTAGTTAGTAAATTAAATTCAAAAGTTTTGAAAATTATTCGAAGTAGAATTTGAAGAATATAGAAATTATTATTTTTTTTTTCTAATTTGTTATAACATAAAGGAAGTATAATATAGAGTAACTATGTCAAACAACTTTTTAAAATATCGTTTTTATTTTTTTTCCTATTTTTTCAGACCCCCAAAACATATGTATACAAAAAAACTTTTCTATTCTCTCTAATCTCATTAATTTTTTAATTTTGAGGATGTTTAGTTTTAAAATTACACACTTATAAAAATTCGAATGTAGTTGTGCGAAAAATCATAACTATAATGAATAAATGAAAAAATATGTGTCTAAATATGTATTGTTGTGATGTGCTAATATCAATTTATTGCATCTGTGATTTTTTTTTTTTTTCAAAAACTAGCATCTTCGTCTTCATTGAAATTTATAAAATTCTTTTCATAAGTTATTTCAAATCAATAAATATATCTATTACAATTTAATTTTTACATTAAAAAAGAGATAATATGTCATAATATTTTACCTATATCCTTTGGAAAAAATATTCTTAAACGATAGTGGGAGACATTGTTTTATTTTTTTTCGTGAATTTACGTTTAATTAGTTCGTTCTTTAAAATAACAGTGTTTTGCATTTAATGGTACATGTATATTAAAATATTTTGCATAAACTTTGTTTTAATTATTTAAATTTTGAAATTTTTATAAGGACATTAAGAAAATTATACCGGAATATTTTATTATTATTGAAAATTTATCAATTTGGATACGGAATTAAAATAAGTATAAATAATTTGAATAATATAAAGTAAAGTATTTATTAATTTATTTTATATATTAATGAGTAGGTAGTCTCACTTTTTTTAATGGCCAACCTTTACGTAAATATTTTACTAATTCATGAAGTTAGAGCTCTATAAAAAGTAGTCGGCTATCTTCTATCGACCCCAATCATAAAAAAAACTAATGATGTCCTTGTATTGAAATCAGAACAATTTTTATATCTCAAGAATTATGAGACTGATTTGGAAATATTTTATTTGAAAGCACAAAAGATTATCAGTTTGAAATTAACAGATATTATATAAAATTTTTTGATAACTATTTTGCTCAAAATGTTTATAAAAAAAAAATTTAACAAACAGTATACAATTACATTGCTGTTTGGACACAACAAAATTATCAAAAAAATATGATTTCTGGTTCACCGAAACAGACGAATGTTATGAACATAAATTTAAATTTTTGGAGTTTGTTATTAACACTTTTAATAATAAAAGGCTCAAAATTTATAAAAGGGATATTATTACAAAGCTAAAGTATCCTTTCAAACCAAAATAAAAAAACAAAAAAATCATTATTCCAATGATATAAAATAATGTGAACATCGTCGGTCTCATGCAAAAATCACGAAACTGCAAAAACATAGTTTTGAGAAAATTGGTTTTGAATTTTTTTTTTCTTTTTTTGTAGTACGTTTTGGTACTTTCGTGAAAATAGAAATAGTCATTGCGGATAATTTATGAGAGCTTTCGACTTTGAACACATTCAAATTTTAGTTTTTTTTATGATTTTTGTATAATATTAGGTCAAAACGGCCAAACTTACAGTTTCGTGCTTTTTGCACTAGACCGACGATATGTAAATAAACATGAAATAAAATGAATTTATTAATGCTTTCAAATATAATTTTTTTATTTACATTTGTCTAACCCAATTTTTTTTTTTATAGAGAACAAATACTAGTAAACATTAAAATACAATTATAGTAAAGGAAATATTTTGTTTATTTTTAAAAGCTTTATATAAAAAATATTTTAAAAGCTATAAAGCTCTCTCGTTATAGCGATATATTCTAAACAAAAATAAAAGCTTGGGGGTCTGATCTAATTTTATTTAACTTTTTTTATTCGAATTTTTTGTATGGGACTAGTTCCTCTATTTATACTTCCTTTATGGTTATAATCAAATGTTATTTTCGATTTTAAATGTATAATAATATAAAATTTTAATTCAACTTTAAACAAATTGCAGTTTTACCACAATTTGGACCATTTATAAATGGAACTATGACAAATTATAGATTTGGTGATTATATTTCAGCTACATGTACATCTGACTGGTCCTTCCCTTCCGCAACGATGACCTGGTTCATAAATGATGAAATAGTAAGTTCTTCTACCAGTATTATGAAATTCAGCATGGATCAAAATTATAAATTCGATGTCTAAAAATAATTTGAATTTAAATCGTACACAGATTATAGTTTCTTGCATAATACATAATACTTATGATTTCATGCTTTTATCAATATAATTATAAAATTAAATAAGATAGATTTTAAATACATCATAATTAAAAAAAAAATCGTTTTGAATACATACTTAAAAAAAAGTCAAAATTTATTAATTTTCTATTTATTGTTAAACCTCATAGAGCTTAAAACTGAACCCGATCAAGCATTACACCTAAAATATCTGAAAGCATTAAATCAATTCCTTTTTTTTGCAGGTTTGATGCACTGCTTTTTCGTATTATATCAAAAAAAAGGAAAAAGAAAATTTCAAGAACCAACTAAAAAATATAACATTTATTTCTTAAATGTACATAAAGAAAATTATTAGCTCATTCATAACACTGCTAACCCTTTAATTTCACAGCAAAAACTATATTAAAAAAAATTTCCTTAAGATTTTTTACTATTATAGACATGTATAGTCAGTTATTATTTTTTTCCCCCTTTTTTATTACATACATGTTATTTCTTTCAATGGTTTATATATAAAGACCTATTTATAAAAGTTTTCCCTTTAATTTAATATGCAAATTTCTAAGCAAATAGAATAAAATAAAATATATGAACATTTTAAATATATATATATATATATGTACATATGTCAAAAATATGTATTTTATAAAATATATAAATACATATTTAAAAAAAAAACTTTAATGCACATTTGAATTTCATGTTCCAAATAAATTTCATTTGGATTAACAAAATTACACATTAAACAGAATTATATGGAATTATGTATTTTAAACAAAATTATGCAAAAATGCATTATACCATATAATTCTTTCTCGTAAATCAAGCCATTTTCCCATAAGCAAGCAATTTATGGAGCTTTAGATTTCAATTTAATTTAAAGATTTCATATAAGTCTTTTGCATATATATTATATGTACAATACATATAGAACACACAAATATTATTGGTTATAACTGGATTAGATTTTGCAGCAAGGATTAAAAAATCCTAATGCAGAAATATTATATTGGATGATGACCTGCAATAACTATAAATTCTAATGAATCCAATTATTGAATTAATATATAATGTATGTACATACATACAAAAAAATATATATAGTTAAGGATGCTATTATCATCATCCAAAAATAATATTTATTTGTTGCTTAAAGAAATTTTCGGAATTTTATCTCTTTCAAAGTTCTAATTGAAATTTAAGCTTTATCCATTTGTTTGAATAAACAAAATATTATAAGCAGCAGAATTTTTATTACGATTTCTCAACTTACGAGTTTTAATTCAATAATCAACATTATGTAAAAATTAGGTCTAATAATAAACTCAAGAATATAATACTAATAATAGTAAACATTATAAATTAGGTCCATGTTGCATCTCTCTTGGCACAAAGTAATTTTAAAGTACAATATGAATTAGTGCAAAATACAAGAAATCAAATAATGGAACAACAAATTCAGAACTTGTAACTTATTGCTTCATGCTTAGCAAAACTTTATAAAATGTTCTAATTATTATGAAAAATACAAATTGTTACATATTCGCTTAGTACTTTCTTATCCTTTACACATAATTCGTTTGGTTCTGTGTTTACTTTCAATAGTAGTAACTTAAAGAATTTATGCCATAATTTTCATTAAAATATTTAAATTGTTTGTAAAAGATGAAACAAAATTAAAGAAACAAAAATGATTACATGCAGCTGACTCTTATAAGATAAATTCGATATAAATTGTGGCAAAACATGTCAGAGGCTTAACATAATATGCTGGCTGAAAGTTTTTAGTTAAAATTACCATTGACAAAGGATTCTAAATTCTTAATCAATGCTTTTACATTGAAACAAAATTACTTCTTCATCCAAGAAAATGTTTAATATTTTTGGACTATATTTCGAATTTAGAATTACATCTCCACGACCACTGTTCATTATGAGAATTTATTATGAGAATTTTGAATATTGAATTAATTAATATTACATAATTCATAATTTGTTAATTTATGTTTTTCATATTTTAATCTGTTTATATTTTAGTTTGCCTTTTCAGAGTTCTTATTATAAATTAAATTTATCACATTATGGGGAATCATAACTTCAAGAGATTCCAATTTTGATTTCCACTTCGTAATAAGTACAAAAATTTCATCTCTATTTCCCAAATTTACTAAAAACTAAATCCTGCAAAATTTTACTTGTACCTCTTGAGCTATGTAAACATTTTCAATGTTTCTATGGCTAGCTAATTTATTATTTCTTTTCGCCAACATTTTTCTTCTTTTTTTTTTTAACTTCTTTTGACAATCGTATATTATATTTTTTTATATTTATATCATTGTGTTATATAATTTTAAAAATACATATTTATTTTTTTTTTTCTATACAAAATATACAAAAAAGGCTCCACAGGATTTTATTCAACATCAACCAGAATTTAGTAGAACATCCGATAGTGGTTTTATATTATATCAACATAGCAGTGAATTACGATTTTATATTGATAATCCAAGTTTTATGATGACAACTGGAAAATTACATATTCGATGTATAGCGGACATTATGAGAATTCCAGAATTAAGAAGAGAAGCAATCGTCAAAGCAATAATACATTCAAAGGATGATTTAAATAATGAAAAATTAGTCAATAGTCATGCAAATGGAATAAAAATAAAATTAAATGGTATAAAATTTTTCATATCTAACTATATTTTCTTCTCTATATGTATCTCAACAAATATATATTAATAGAATGTGTATTATTTTCAAAAATATTTTATATATATAAATTTAAGAGAAAAAAAAAAAAAAAGAATATATGTATATAATAATAATTTTTTATTGGTTAAATTTGCAATTCTAAAATTTAAAATAAAATTTATTTTCAATTGAGAGTGTATAGGAAAATGAATGAACGTATATATATTATATTTTTAAAGACTATTGATAACATAATGTTTTATCGAACCATACATTTTCCACTCAACCTAAATACATACATATATGGGATATACCAATTTGAAAATTAGAATTATTTCCGATATATTTAATAATAAAATTTTTAATACCTGAATTTGAATAATTATCAATTCACTTCTCCCTTTTTGAAATCAATAAGTTAATTTATAGATTATATACATAAATATAGTAAATTTAATAGGTATAGTATGGTTGAATTTAAACTTTAAAGAATTTTATATTGGAAATTTTTTTTTGGCAAATTTTAAACCCTTATATTAATTTTCCTGAACAAGGAAAACATATGTTTTCATATTTCCTATGTATCAAAATCGTGAGCTTGATCGTCAGCTTGATCTCGTTTATCAAATTAAAATATCTTAAATAACAGTATAAGACTTCTAAATTAACTTTAAATTAATCAAAAACAAATTTTAGTTCATATTTAGTAAAAAATATTATGAAATCCTCATTTAAATTCATTATAATTTATTTTATATAAAACAAAAATTTTCTCTCCTTTTTCAGAATCAACAAAATATATTATTTTGGCAATGCTTTCTATTTTAGTTAGTCTAATTAATTTAAGATAGTCTTGTTAATATTAATTTAATATAAGTAGATTTATATTAAAAATAAATTAAATTAAATTTAAAAAAAAATTATATCATTCAAAGTTAAACTAAATTAAAATTAAAAAATAAAATAAAAAAATGATAAAGTAATAAATGGCTGTAGAAATAAGAAATTATTAATATTATTAAAAGATATACATAGAAAATAAGCAATCCTATAAAAAAAAATATTTAGATATTAAAAATAATTATTTATTAAAGAAGGCAAAAAAAAAAAAAATACTAATAACGAAAAGCCTGAAAATAGAACCTGAAATTAATAATATTACCCATCCCTTTTTTTTTTTTCGTGTTAAACATTTTTTCTTAAACATTTTTCATTTTTCCACTATATTAAATGTTTATCCTTAAAGAAAATTTAGTGAATAGAAGTTATTAAAATATCCTTTTTTAATTCCCGTATTTCAAGAAAAAAAAATTAAAAAAAAAAAAAGGTTTCCTGTAATTATGGTTTTCATTCATCAAGTTAAAAATAATAAACAAAAAAAAAAGAAGCAAAATCGTTGTGTCTTTTAATAAAATCAATCATTTTGACATCATTGTTTCTCAGTCTACCGAAAGTTTATTTCCTGAGATTAAAAAAAAAAAAAAAAGGAAAATAAAATCCCTTTATCACAATAAAGTTAGGTATATAACTATTTTTTTAAGTAAAATTTTGTTTTCTTAATTTTAATCTTCTCTAATCTTTGATTAATTTTGAAGGATCTTAATTTTAACAAAATTTAACGTTACAAACAAATTTTTCGGAAGTACGACCATATTCATTAAAACATCAAAATTATTTTTATATAATTATATAATTTTTGTTCATCAATATTATACTTTATTGATTAAAGTATTGAACTAGTTATGTAATATATCAAATATATGTTTGCATCACTGGGCAATTATAAAATTATTCAAAATTATAATTAAATGATTTTAATTATATGAATATAGTTGAAAATAATAAAATATGGATCTCATTAAATAAAATTTAAGTGTAATATCGTTTGACCCTTTGATTTTAAATTGTATATTTTAGGTATCATTTGAATAGTGTAGTTATAACAAAATGCCCTAGAGATAATGTGACGAACGTAAATTAATTTTTTTTTTTTTTTAACAACAAACATAATTATATTTTAAATTAAAGTGTTTTCTTTTTTGTTTTTAAAGCATTCAAATTGATTTCAATTTCATGATACCAACTAACTTCGATGTGTAAACTTCATTACTAAAATGAAATAACGATATAAGGAAAGTAAAAAATACCTCAATACAGATAATATGAAGTTACATATCAAACGGTAGATCACTATAAAATGAACGATGAGATTTATTTCCCACTAATTTACAAATGGTGTATAATTCATTTATTGGTCATTCATTCATAACACTTGCGGGTCTGTTATTGAATAATAAAAAATCCGCTAAAAAGGTAAATGTAAAAGTCCACACAATTTTGCATAATATGTTCTATTTGCATAATATTGTTTATTGAGTTGAATAAAAATCTTAAAGTACACTATATTAGTCTTCGGAGTCTTATGCAAATAATATGGGATATACCTTTCTTCAAGAGAGTTACATTAATTCCCTGATGTGAGGATAGAAACATCAAAATTCTTCATAAACTTGAAAGTTGTAAAAAATAAAAGATTACAAACATAAAATTTAACAATAATATGTATAATTTATAATGTGCCCTGTATTTAAAATGGAAAACAAAAAACAAAAAATTTTATTTTACGCTTATGACAACCCAAAACTCCTACATTAAATTCAAATTATTAGAATTCCTATGGGAGAATTTTATTATTAAATAATTTTCGCATAAAGAACATAAAAGTAAAAAAAAAAAAAAAACATGTTTTAACATTAAAAAAAAAAAATTTAATGAAAAACAAACAGAGAAAAACTTTGCACGTAAATAAATCCGAAAAATCATTTTAAAAATTATTATACTAATATTATGTATAAATGTAATATGTTATATGTATAATAATATGAAATTTTTAATAATTAAATTAAAACTTATGTATAAAAATATTAAAAAAAAAAAACAAAAATAATAAATTATATATATATATATTAAAATTAAACCATCAAGAATTAAATATAGTATTATGTTTTGCACATTTTAAAAAAAAAAAATAAAATATAAAAAAAAAATAATAATAAATTAAAAAATAAATTAAAAAATAAATAATTTGTAAATATTATTAATAATAATTGTATATGAAAAAAATATATATATATATAAACACGACACTTTTTTTTTATTAATTAAAAACAAATTGAATATAGGCCCATTTTTAAGTTTACATTAATTTAATTTTTTTGTATACTATCTAAAATAAATTTAATTATACCAATTAGTTTAATTTATATACCTATGTACATAATTACTAATTTCTTTTCAATGCAATCTCATTAAAAATAAATGTTATACAAATAAATTAGTGACTATACATATAATTTAATTGCATTGCAAAAAAAAAGAAATAAATTCTAACCTACTAAGCCTTTGAGCATTGAATAGGGTGAGAAAATTTATTAACAAATCAATGTAAAAAATATAATTCTGCATTTCAATAATCTCAATCAAAGCATATTAAAGTTAACAAGTTTTTCTTTTACATATTCAAAGATAATTTTTTTTTTATTCGGAATAATATCAAATTAAGACTATAACAATATTTATTTGGGATATATTCTTGAAATCACAATTTTCAAACCTATAGAGTTTTAAATTGTATTTTAATCACATATATTTAAATCTGGACATCCTCGCAAGTCCTTACTTAACTTTAAATGTTATAAAAACTTTAATATGGTTTAATATTGTTTTAATAAGTGCAAAACAAATTCTGATAAGCCAAATCATGTCCACTGTCCATAAAGTTTGTTGCGCATAAAATGATTGCTTATGTGAATAAAATATCCTTATTCAGAATAATTCTGAAGTGTATCTAATTAAATTAATGTACATACACATGTATATTTTAACTATATTATATAATTTTTTGAAAGAAATGACCCAAAACGCATTACAAACTAAATAATACCCATATTTAAAATATTTTGAAGATAAAAAATTAATCTAAATACTCCACTCCAGCCAATCTCTTCCAACATTCACAAATTTAACTTTTTTGTTAATCGAATTTTGTTTTTTTTTTTCTAAATAAGACTACAAATATTTTTGGGCCCGTCAAAAAAATTATAAAAATAAACTTAAAAAAATCGTAAACAAAAAACCTTCTTACAAAAAACACAAACGAAATGTATAACAGTTAAAAAAAATAAAAAAGAAAATGTTATCTGTGTTAAAATCAGAAAAAATAAAGTATGAAAAATAATAAAATGAAAAAAAAAAAAATTCATTTGAAGTTTTTCTTTTCCAAAAAAAAAAAAAATTTTATATAGGAATTTTTTCTTCAATTTTATTAAATTATGGAACTCAAAATTGAAATGGAAAAACAATTTTCCCTAATTTGAAGGCAAAAAAAATAATAATAATAATAATAATAATTTTTATAAATATTTCAAAATATTTTTAAAAGTATTATATTATTTTTTTACCTTTTTCTTATATATTTATCTATATATTAAATGTATAGTATAATATAAAAAAAAAGAAAAGATTTTTCCCATTTCCATCAAAATAAAAACAAGCACAACATTTAATTAAAAAAATTATTTAAGAGATTTTTTTTTTTATTTCTTTTTAATATCAATTAAAAATTCTCTTGGGTGGTAATTCTGCAGAAAAGAAAATATTTCTAGTTTTTATTTTGACTATACTGAAAAATAAAAGAAAATCAAACTAAGTTATATAGTGTACATGACGAAGTGTATAGTGTCTAATAGCAGAAATTTTAATTTCATAGTGCTGTTTGTGAGTTGTGTAAGTTTAGTATAATCGGCTATGTTAATCTCTACTAACATTATATACTAATAATAAAATATAATCCTAAAGGATTTTTGTATTTCCAATCGCCTTCTCCAATACTTTTTTTGTGTAATTGAGTGAGCTTTTCGTAAATATTTTACATGAAATAGTTTTGATATTTCTTTTTTTTTTTAGAAATAAACGTATCAATTGATTTCTTATTTTGTTAATCATGTAATTGATATTGTAATGTTATATGCAAGCTACTTATCCTTTTAAGTGAAGACAAAACAAAAAATTAACTATATTGAAGTGTTCTCTAAAACCATCGCTTATTCTGATTAATTTTTAACTTATATATAAATACGTATACATAGTGGGCAGTTTAATCACAAAGCTTTTAACTTCTGAAAAAAAAAAAAACCAATTTAAGTGCCACAAAAAAACAAAAAAAAAATAAAAATAAACAAATTCCTTCAAAGTATTTAAATCTTTTATAGGAAAAACATTTAATCCTATTTAAGGAGAAAATATTATTATTATAAAAGATTAAACATTTTAAAATTTTGTTTAACAATAATTTTTTTGGGGGGGCTTTATTGTTTTAAATTTTTCTTGCTTTTTTGTTTTTATTTTTTTTTTTTTTATTATTTTTGTTCATAAGCAAAAAGAAAAAAAAAAAAAAAGAAGAAAATATTCAATCCATGCTTAAATTCAATTTCATCATAAGCACCCACCATTTATTCTTTGATCACAAAAAGAAATAATCTTCAAATAGCATTATCATCATTTTAAAGTTGATGAAACGTGCCTTCACCCAATTTATACCAAAAAAAATATTATTTTCTATATAGTATAAGTAATATGACATAGCATAGATATATTATTATTTTTATATATAAATTTATAGATATACATATATAATCAATGAATTTTCCTCAAAAAAACATAAAGACAAAATGTGTAACTGATTCAATATAACAAGGATATTAAATCAATTCATAAAGCAATTTTCATTTAGGCAGGAAATATGATTTAAAAAAAAAAAAATTTAATAAATAAATAATGTATAAAATACAGATACAGAGAAAGAGAGAGAAGAAAAAACGAAAACAAAATTATCGAATACAATGTCATTAAAGGTGAATTTCGTACTTGACATCATTGAATAATATACAAAAAAAAAAAGTTCTTTTGATTAAAAGATTAATTTCAAACCAGCTCGATTTAAAGAGAACCTTGAACTGTTTCATAGATTTCTGCTTAATTCAACTTAAGCGTATAATACTGTCAAATGTACTTGTTTTTAAGACCAAAATATATGTAGGAATATACAAATTTGATGTAATAATTTTGATTTTGAAAATAGTGAAAAAAAAAAGTGTGTTATGACTGTTATGGAAACAGTCTTGAAAGTTTGTTTTTTCAAGAAAGGAAATGAATTAATATTCAAAATTTGACTAAAAAATGTATGAAAATGTTGCAACGATTTTGAGAAACAAAAAATCATAATTTATGAATCTCTGCAACGAAAAAAATTTTCGAGATCCTACAGTGGGCGGTTTTATGAGAAAAGCACACTTTTTTTACAGAAAAAAAATTCATAACTTTCGATTTCCTTCAACGATCTGAACTTTCGATTTCCTTCAACGAGACTGAAAATTAAAAAAAAATTCACATTCACGTGCGTGATGCTACGATAGACAGTTCAAAGTTATTTTGACTTTTCAGAAACCAACAGAAGATTATACAAGTGGTTTTGAATTGCTTTATTTCTTTAGTTTATATGATTTCATATTCAATTACTTGGTACTAATACTTGTAATACTTGTTACTACTTGGAACTACTTCGTACTTGGTAGATATAACTATACCATAATTATCTAATATCATGTTCAAACATAAAATTTAAACTAAAAAATTTTATAGTTTAAGCTAAACCGTTCAGACATCAAATAAAATTAAACTAGTGTAATTTTGTCAACTAAAATTTTTTTCGTTATTGTTTATATTTTTTATTATGATTTTTTTGTATGAGTAGAAATTTTTTTTCAGTTTTTCACCATATCTTTTATTTTGCCCGACATCATGTACATAGATTATGCTGTGATTTATTACAAATAACTGATTTCACTTTTCCTTACTGCTTTCATTTTCTAGTTTTAACAAATAGTTTTAGATTAAAATGGTGTAACTAACTATACAGAAATTTTGTATGGTAGAAACCAAAACTACACTAGCTTAAGCTTAAACTATATAATTTTGGGCCTGTTTGAACGCCGTATAATTAATTTTTAGTATTTTGACATAATGTAAATAACTTTATTTACAATCAAATTAAAAAAAAAAAAAATTAAAAATATGTAATATAATTTTGTGAAGCATCAAACAATACACAATTTCGCATACTCATAAATTTATTTTATTTTCGTTGACATCTTGCTGGAAAAAAACCGTGTTTTTTTTTTGCTTGTTTTTCTTTTTTTCTCATGATTAGTGTAATCCTCAAGATTTTCACTTAGATCCGTTTCAATAACATGAAAAAAAAAACAAGAAAAAGGGAAATATAATTTTTTTATTTTTTTATTTCATTTCGAATATCTATCAGAGTTTTTTTTTTTTTTACATTTTCCACTTTTATTTTTTTTTTGTTTTTTTTTATTTTGTTTCATTCAATAAATTTTATTTTTACAATCAATTTTTTATCCATTTAAAGATTTATTTATAAAAATATTCTTAAATACCTAATATTCATTTTGATTGCGTGTATTGTTAGCTCAATAAACCAAGTTATGTTTGGAGAAAGCATAAAAAGCATAAAAAAAAAAAGAAGAAAGAAAGAATTTTTTTTTTTGTATTCCAAAAACAAAAACTTTACGAAATTTATTTTACAAATTTTATTTTTTTTTTATATTTTTTTTTTAAATCAAAAATTTATCTCCCAGTTTTCCTAAAAAAAAAAAAAAAAAACAAATATAAATAAATGGAAATTTTTTTTTTATGAGAAAAACCCTCATCCTTTACAATTTTTTTTTCATATTTTTTTTTTTAAGTTGAAACCAATATATTTTTATGATGATACTTTAATATCATAAATAAATCGAATTTTATTCAAAATGACTAAGCATACATATTTTATATACATATATATACCCAAATGTAGGTATATTTAACTTATTGAAATTTTTGAACTTGGAGACGTACAAAAAAAAAAAAAAAAAATATTGAAACTTGATTTGTGTAAAATTATATATAGATACAATATTATACACTGAATGCAATATTAAAATTTTCATCGGCTAATAATGTACAGATAGTTAGAATTTGTTTTTTGATTTTTTTTTTTTTTTGCGGGAAAGGCAAACTTTAGTAAAATGTCTCATAACAATACGGCTTTTTGTAAAATTTTTATTATTGATTCATTAGATTTATTTTATTACATATAATGTAAATATAATATCATATTTATAGTACTAGCTTGTGGCCCATCAAATTTTTATTCTCAATTATTTGGCCCATTTGTCATTTTGATCTGAAAGTTCATAATCATGTTAATCAAACTATGTATGTCCCATTCAAATGTGTTTTGGTAAGTATATTTATTAGGTATAAGTAAATTCTTTTATTAAAATTTATGAACTTTTTTTTTGATATACATAGTATGTACATTATAATAAAAAAATCTCTAAAAAAAAAAATCGTCAAAGTAATTTGTTTATATTTTTATTACATTTTTTAAATAATTTCATTTTGTATATTTTTGCCTCGATTATATTGAATTTAATAACTCAATTTATTCTTTAAAAAATAATATTTCAGTCCAATAAAAATATCTTATCGCAGGAAAAAATTATATCCTTGACAATATTTAAATTTTAATAATGGGTTTCGGTTATACACATGTATTTTATCAAATAATATATATATATATAAGCTCTTTACTATATAATATAAATAAATAAATTGCTCAATTGCTCAATGTTGGATGATATTCGAATTAAATTAAGCAATGCTTATTCTCAACCTAATGTTTATTAAAGTTTTTCGTACATAGTTTAATTAATTAATTATAGAAATTAAAAACAGATGTAAGTTGTAGGCTCTAAGTCGTAAGTTGGCGTCTCATTTACATTTTTTCTATAATTTTTGTGCATTTCCTTTAGTTTTATTCAGAAATAAGCGGTAGATAAACAATTATATGTTACAACTTTATAAATGTACTATCCAGTTATTCTCCGCTTTAAGCCTTTAATTTGTTATAAATTTAAAATTGATATAAAGACGGTAAAATCTTAGCGCTATCAAATTGATATTTAAATTCTAGATATAAATTGTATTAAATTCCAAAAAAATTTACTCACTCGCATAACCATCAAAATAAATAAAATATGTTCAAAAGGAAAAGTGAATGAATAGGACCGCCATATTTATTAGACGTTTTGCCTTAATGATGTAAAAATTACACTAATTCCATACAAAAAAATATAAAATAAAGATTAGAAAATTAAATTTGACGAAAATACCTCCATCTAAATAAAATTTTCCCTAAAAATATTTTTTCATAATTTTTTTTTTTTTTTTAGACTTAATAATAACGATAGCAATATGTTAAAAATCATGAAAAAGTAAGGCACAAAGTTTTCCTTTTTTTCTTATTTTTTATTTCCCAAAAAAAAAAAAAGGACCGATAACATTTTTTCCTAAATTTTTATCTGCGAACAATAACCGGAAAAAGAAAATAAAAAAATATTTTTTTTTTTTTTTAAATATTGTATGTATATAAATAGAAAGTAATCTGAAAAAGAAAACGCAATAGAAGAAGAATTTTTGACCAAGAAGGACAATGGTGAAAAATGTTTCTTCGGCAAATTGAAGTAAGATGACTAACTTTAAGGCCAAACCTAGTTGAAGAAAATCAAAACATAGTTAAGGGCGCTCGATCGTTTATAGAAATTTAGCAATATAGCCTCTATTCTATTTTTTTCTAGACTTTTTGTAATAAGACTTTGAACATAGTTTAGTGGTTAGAGGATTTTTGGCGTGGTCTGGAGTTCATTCAATCAAGTTTATGATACCTTTAAAAACCTAGAAATCTAAACTATTTTAACTCAGCTCAAAATAAATACCTTCCAAAAAACAAACCAAAGTTAATTTGAATGCCCTCCATCAAGCATAATTAAATTCTTTTCGTAGAATACTTTCATTATATAAATAAATAAAGGTAGAAAATAAAAACCTATTACATTATTTAGTATGTCCAATTTGGCGGTAAATTTTCATTTACATTCACGGAGAACACAGTAAATAAATTTCTTATGTTTTTGTAAAAAATTACAAGAAAAAAAAAATTATAAAATTTTTTTTTTATTTTTTTTATCAATGTTTATTTTATTCAAAAATCATGTTTTTTTTATTTATTTTTTTATTTTTGCTAAAGGTAAAAAAACATCACTTCAACATCATACCTACCATCAGTTAAGTAACTTATCTATGTAAATTTAAAAAGTGTATATAATAAAATGCCTGTCATAGAAGGATGTTGTGAAAGTATGATAAGAGATTGTAAGCAATAACCCGCGAAAATAGTGAAAATTTGTAATGCATATTCAGGGTGGAAATATACAGCAAAAAAAAAAAACAGAAGAACTGTGGTTCAAGTGAACCGGTTGACTACATTTTTTAAAGTCTAACACTTTTAAAACTGCGAATTGAGCTCAATAATTTAAAATTATTTAATGCGAATAAATTTCGTAGTTTATTAAGGCCTGTAAATAATCATATTTTTCTAACATTTACCAATTACTATTACTATTCAATGAATTTAATATATATGTATAAATCTCTTGTTCATCCAATATATATACATTATAAAAATAAATACATTATAAAAATAAATACAAAAAAAAAATTATTAAAAATTATGGTATCCTTTAAAATTTCATTAGAGTTTTTTGTATGATGCTTGTCAACAAGAATTCATCATACTGTCAAAAATACATTTAAATAATGGAATATAATTTTTTTGTTTGTTCTCCATGAAAATAAGTAATTGAAATTTAATGTAATTTCATATCTATTACTCATTAATTACAAGTTCATAAATTTAATTACACAACCTCCCTATCAAAAAAAAAAATATAATACAAAAAAACAAAAAACAACATAAAACATACGTGTATAAAATATAACTTCACGTGTGAATAGAAGTGCGAAAAAGGACAAAAAAGGACTCATAAATATGGTCATTTTGTGTTCAACCCAAAAAAAAAAAAAAATACAAACCAAAAACCAAAAAAAAAAGTATAACATCAACCATTAACATTAGTTATGTAGTTATAATGCGGTATATGTTCTGCTTGAAAATTTTTATCTTTTCTTTTTTTTTTTTTTTTAATATACCTCATTTATATTGGGCTCATAGGTATTTCAACTATGCTAATATTTCCAATGACAAAAATATTTCAAAAATAATATCTAACCTATTTTTATATTTAAAAAAAAAAAATTCTCATTAAGCGTTCTTAAACTAAAACTAAAATTCAGATAAATGTCAAATTCATGAATTTGAAATTGAATGAAATTGATAATATAATATTGATAATATAATATTGATATATTATAAATTATATAATATAGTGATACAAAATAATTGAGAGAAGAAAGCAATACTCAAAGTCACAGGACTTAAAGCTTTAATATTTCCACTTACAAGAAATAAATTACATATTTTATTCTACCGATAAGGCAAAATGCTTTATTTCTCTTCGGCTTATAAGAAGTTATATAAAATAATTAATACGAGTAATTTTGTCAACCCAAAGTGCTATTCAAGTTTATAGTGTTATTTTATTTAAATTTACTGAGCTTGCCATATTTATGTAACCCTTTTAAACGTGTTATATATAGTTAAAAAAAAAAAAAAACAATTAACAATTTTCGATAAATTACTTTTATCGAAAATTTTTGTTACGATTTAAGCAATGAAATCCCATTTAACCTATGTACATTATAGAAAATATGTAATAAAACATTTTTTAAGTTCATTGTTCTTGTGTGTGTATTTTTTTTAGCATCCCTGAATATATATACATACTTTAAAATGTGGTTAACTTATTTTTGTTGTACCTCTCTTTTTTTTTCTGTTTAATTCACTTTTAAAGGACTTTCATGCTTTTGTTGTTGAGCTTTTTTTTTTTTTTGTGCGGATAAAATTGTAATGATTTATGATTATGTTTTGTCGTAACATGAATCTCTCTCTTTGCTCTATGAAAGAAAAGTAGCGCATCTTTTAATGTTATATTTAGAACATAAAACATAGAGCATAGAAAAAATAAAAAAACCTTTTCAGGTAATTTTCAGGGTTCGTTTGAAAATAGATTAGCATATTTGGAAGATTATCATATTGTTTCCATTTTAGATAATGCCTTTAAAAACCAGTAATTTAAAATAAATTTATTTTGAAATCTTTATACGAAAAAAAAACAAAAGAAAAATGAATGAAACATTAATTTTTCTTTTTACAGGATAATCTCATAATTTATTTTCGTTTTTTCTTTTTTATTGTGGCATTATAAAAAGGCAGGATAAAAAATCCTTAAAGAATTCATAGAGCCTTAGGATAGATAAATTTTATATCGCATGAATCATATGATATGGATATTTGGGAAATTATTTTTAAGAGAATTGGGCAGTTCCGTAAGTTTTTTTGTTAAATTTACTTAAAATTTTGAGTTAAATAAATTAACTTATATCACTGATAGTTTTTATAGGAATGACTTAGATATATAAATGCTGAACAAATGAGTTTGACCAAAACTTTTCTCAATACATTACCTTATGAAATACCTATGTACTTTCATTACTACTATATGTTTAATATTAGAAACGACGAGACGAAACCGAGACATGACTTATTACTTTATTTATTGAAGTTTTCGAAATATATACATATAATGTAAATCTAATCAATAATCGTCTAATTTGTTTTGTTTAGTTTGTTTTTATCACTTTTATTTGGCAAAACATTGAACTGATGTTGTTTTTTTTTGGCTGGAAAAAAAAAAGCTTTATATCTTCTTATAAAGAATTTTATCTTATCATTCATGTTATCAATTACTTTTTGTTTTTTTTTTTTCTTTGAGAAATAATATTATTTAAAAAATAATTACTAGAAATTTTTAAGTCAGTAATCATTAAACTCGTATTTAAGTAATTTTAATTTAGGAAAAAAAAAAACAAATTTTATCTATAAAAATGTTCGCACCACTGGGTTATAAATTGGCAGAAATAGGACCTTGTTTTGTTGGTAAAATTAATTAATAAACATACCGTGCATAACGAACTAATAAAAAAAAGAGAATATATTTTTATTTTATAGCAACAATGTCATTTTTCCCATGTGGTCTGTTACTTGGCTACACAATGACATCATCAGTATTAAATAAGGATAAAATAGATTTTTACTGGCAAACCAATGGACCGCTATTAGCTGGAGCCTTATCATCATTATGTGCAGCCTTTGTGTTGATTTCACTGAAACATCATCGGAATAAAATTGTATTTTGTCATTTTGAGATTTTAATAACATCACATTTATTCAGTCTTTTGGGAAGCATATTTTTTTTCATCAATGATTTGGGTAAATTTAACGAAATTCATATATTAAATTATATTTAAAAAAAAATTTTTTCTACATATTTCCGTAGGTATAAAATTTATTTATATTACTAAGTAAACACGCAAATAATAATTAAAAACATAGTCTGATAAAAAGCCATGAATAACGCATAGATTTCTGATTAATATAAATGATTTTGATAAGATTTCGCGAGGTAGTACCTAGTTTTTTTTTATTAAAATGAACACAATTTAACATTATTCTGTTGATTTTGAAAGCTAAATATTTTGATAATAAATATAAAACTAGGCAACTCTCGAAATCTTATCAAAATCATTTATATTAATCATATAAATTATATGCGTTATTCATTGCTTTTATTATATTTATCATTTTGTGTTAATAAGTTGCGTGTTTTCTTAAAAAAAAATAACATAAATACCTTAAAAGTATATAATACCTACGGAAAAAAAATATTATATGATATAAATATAAATATAATTATATATAAGTACTTATGTATATTTAGATACATATTATTGAAATATTTCGAGAAAAATAGTAACAAATTAATTTTAGAAATTATTGATATAGAAAAATTCTGAATTCAAAATCCACACAATAAATAGATAATTATTTTGATGTAAACAATAATAATATATATATAGGTTAGATATACATAGGTAAATACATAATGTCCTACGTAAATATATTATACACCCATATTATGGGTTTTTATTTTATATTTAATTTTATATATTTAATTTTATATTTAATTAATATTTTGAATATTAAAATTAATTTTTATAAATTTTTAGATTATGTCGGAGCAATATTTTCATGGATCGGTTATGGTTTAACATTTATTGCATCTCTTAATTATTTATTGATTATATGTGGTAAAAACCCACGATCAATTGTGCTTTCATTATGTTTTTCGTGGTATTTATTTGGTTTATCTGTGGCGGTTTCGATGATAACAAGTTCTTATCAAAATTCACATATTGGATTTTATCAAAATTTTGGCGGCATATATCTAGGAATAACAGTTATAATTTTAACATTATTAATATTAATTAAAATATTTCATTATTTTGGATATTTAGATTATAAAACATTTATTGACAAAGAATTGAATATTTGTAATTCAAATGGAACAATATTTGATAATAGAACTGAAGTTATTAAACGTATAACATTTTTCTACATAACCAAGGGACGTCAGTGGCAAACTTCATTTGTACTTGTCATTTGTGATGCAATTCATTTCTCTTTATTCATATATTTCTTGTATTGGGTAACTTTGAATGAGAGCATACAGTTGACAAGCATGGATTTATTATTATGGTGTGTTCTGTTGGGTGATATTGCCATTAAAATTTTTATTTATTTTGTGAATATAAAATTCATATTTGTTGGAATTACAACTTTACAGATTTTCACAATCATAATTGCAATGATAATTAATAAAGCAACGCTTATTCCACTGTGGATTATATTTTTCCTTTTTGGAGCAACATTTTCAAATCAAAAAATTTTA
Organism: Hybos culiciformis; assembly: GCA_964007475.1. NCBI lineage: Eukaryota > Metazoa > Arthropoda > Insecta > Diptera > Hybotidae > Hybos > Hybos culiciformis. The sequence continues at coordinate 1,050,861 of OZ023273.1, read as the reverse complement.
ATTTTAGAGACGGCTCATTTGAAATATTCTGAATTTATTTTATTTTTATGCTGTTTACTTAAATTATCAGCCCTGGCTGTTATCAATATGAGTTTCATTTATGGTGAACACGATAAATCTTTATTTTTTAGAGAAAATACTTTAATTTCACATGGATTAGCTTTTGTTACTATAATGGGACTTATTTGTTTTATTATTAGTAGTTTACCGAGAACGTTGAAAGCTCCATTATTTGAAATTCAATATAGTTTATGGGGTATTGTATTCAAGAATCATCAAATAGAAGCAATGAATATGCAAGTTTTGACTAATGGAACAATACCAACGATAACGGCTTAAATAAAAAATTAGGGATTGAAAATAAATAGCATTATTGATGACACACATATTTGAAGTAACGACAAAATCTAGGCTAGTAAATTATTTATTTTTAGTTTATACTATATTTTAATATGATAATAACAAGTTAAGATATATTAAGACAGGATTCAATCAATGATTATATTATAATAAGAATCAATAAAAAAAAATTATAAAAAAAAAGAAAAGATTAATCATTTCTGTATAATATATGTATGTTAATTCGAATTAAATTAATCTAAAAACATCATTTTAAAATTTAAATTTATTATTACAAAACTATAATAAATTTTTTTGATATATACACATATTTGTAACGAATATTTTCACGAGTATATATATTTAAATTGTCAGTTAGAATAAAGTTAATGACATACTTCAAGGAAGGGCCATCATTGAAATAAGAAGAAAGGAATAAGTATATTTTTCAAATATGTATTACAAAAGTTTACTTAATCATCTTTCAAATTACGATAAAATTTTTAAACTATACTATTCTATACATTTAATTACTTTTAACCCATCAAAATAAATCCAGTTCAATGAATTAAATTAAATTTATTCTATAAATTGAATTGCATTTTACTTTGATTGCGAAAATTTACATAATTTGGGGAAAAAAAAAATTAATTATATTTATTCTATGAAATTTATTATTTAGTCTCGGTATCAAAAGTATATTAAAAAATGATTAAGAGGTATGACAACATTATTATTTCAAACATCGTTGTACTTATTTCTGCTACCGGTTAGCTATATACATTTGGGCTCGAAAATACCACCAACTCATAATTTGTTCGATCAAGATTTTGTAATTTCTTGTTTATCAAATTTTATTTTTGTATATATTTATATTTCAAGAAAAATTGGAAAATGCTCATAGAATGCTATTGTGATTGAGAGTCATAAAATATTCAAGAAAATCGCAGGAAATTATATATAATTTGTAATTTATTATTCAATGAGTATAATAGAAATATAGGTATAATAATGTATAATTCAACTTAAATAATTTCAACAATAAATTTATTCATTCTAAATTAAAACATATAATACATATTTTTATGTTATAAAAATAGTATTAATTTAAATTTAAATTGTTACAAAAACAAAATAATAAAAAATTATATCATAAATTCTATTTAAAATATCAATAATAAATTGGAACTTTAAAAAAAGTTCTCCAATATTTGCAGTCAATATTTATTTTTTTTTTTTTTCAAAAATTGTAATGCTAATTCAAAAAAAAAAAATGAAATTATTAAAAGCCAATTTTCATAAATATTTCTTCAAAAAAATGTGATAATCATGATTATTATGTTGAGAAACAAGTCTTAAAATAAAGGATAATGGTTTATATTTTTGAAAATAAAAAAAAAAAAATTATATGCTAATTTTTTTTTTATTCATTGCACCACAGATAAAAATAAAATACATACAGAAACAGATGGAATATAAGTTTGATTGATGATAGTTACAAGTTTGATTAGCTCCAATTTATAGTGTTGGAAATATTTTATCAACCGGAGGCTCTGAACGTCTGAACAAGTCAAAAGTCTGAAATGTAAGATGAAAATTAGTATATATAAAGATGTAGACATATGTCGTTCAGAAGAACATAAAAAGAAGGGTTGCAGCTCAAGGATTTGAAGTAGGGTTCGGATTTTAATGAAAATTGTTTTATTTCTGTATACATATGAAGTATTTGACTAAATGGTGTTGTTATAATGATATAAAATTGAAATGCTGAAAACGAGCCCAATATACTTAATTTATGATGTATTGTTCTATTTTCTTTTCAACATTAAAGAATAGACTCTGCTTTTCAAAATAGCTGGATTTATAGAAAAAAAAAAATCGTTTCAACAATAATTAGATGACATTGCATGTAAGTGATGTCATTCCACGACTAAAACTCTCTATTTTGAAATAAACAGAAAAAAAAAAAGGTAAAAAAGCAAAGTTCTTTGCAGGCAAAATAAAAATGTATGACTTTGCTATAGTATAAAACGTCAATATAAAATAATATACTTGCATCTTTCATATACAAATTATGTATATTTTATATATTGTTATTCTATTCAGAAAAAGGAAGAGTTTTATATGAATTTCTTATTTCATTCGTTTTTTTCTTCATGTTTACTTTATATTTGAAGAAGATTGATAAATTGTGTCAAATTGAATCTTTTTAATATTCTTTTTAAACAAACTAACCAATCTTTATTTGATGTGCATTATTTCAAAAACACAAATAAATCAGAAGAAAATAAAAAAAAAAAAAAAAAAATTCCTGGAAAATTTTTTTCTTTTTTTTCCAATTTTTTTTTTTTTTGTTAAGCATCAGCAAATAAATCAATTCTTTATTCTTTTAATATAAATTTTATTACAACAGAAAATCATAACAGAAATTCAAATTTCTGAAAAAAATACAAAATAAAAATAAAGAAATAAAAGGAATAATTTTAGAAATAAAAAAAAAAAAAAAAAAAAACAGGAAAAAAAGTATCTTCTTGCAAATAAAAAAAAAACAAAAACAAAAAAAAAAAAAAAAGGATGGATATCCGATCTAAAGATAAAAGGTAATAAAAATCAACTCAGAAATCACATCACTAAATTTGCTTTCTCTTTTTTGATTGTCTCTTCTTATCATAAAAAATATTCATTTTATTTATTTTATTTTTATTTATTTTTTTTATGTACGGCCAATTTGCACCATAGAGCTTGATGAATCTATAGAAAAAATTTCAAAAACTAAATAAAGCACACTTACATAAATCTAAAACACGTCAAAGGAGGAAAATCTACAAATACAAAAATCTAATAGTTTTCAAGCATGACACTTAAAAAAATTTATATTTTATTGTTATCTTGAGCGAGGCGAAATTCAATATCAAGAGATTAATTTTTTTTTTATTTAAACCCATTAAAGGAATTTTTGTATAGTTTTTGCAACTTAAAAATGACGACATAATTTATATGTCAAAGTTTTCATTTATATAAAAAAAACTGCATAATTATTTTAATATGTTATATTTAACATTCTGTTAGACCTGAGACCTTAAATAATGCGTTTCCACGTTACTTCTTGTTTTATTATTAATTTTGTAATTTATCTTTATGGTCAGCAGCATAGCATAGTTATAATTGTCCCAATTATTGTGTACCAAATCTTAAATTTTATTCACATAAATATATATACTTATTAATATATATTATTTTTCTTAATTACATACATGTGTATTCACAAAACAATTATCTCATAAATAATAACAACAACCTTAAAAAACATCAAAATCCAAGGCAATTAAAAAGATAAAAGATGTTCTGCATACAGAATGACAAGTAAAAACTATGAAGTTCTAAGTAAAATTTTATTAAACTTTTTAAAAAAATTGTTGCACATAAGTTTTTTTGTTTCGAATGTTTTAAAAAAAAAAAAAAACCCATGTAATAATTATAAAAATATCTCAATCTCTTTTTTGAATAATTTTTGATAATAAAATAAGTAGTAAATAATTCTATATTAAATTTTTGTTTCACTTTTTTTTTTTTTGTTATACGTACCTTCCTTAGCAAGAAAACTGTTAGTTTTTTCTTTCTCAAAAATAACTTATAAAGTTAAAACTAAAATATAAAGTTATTTTTGCGAATTGAAAATTTTTATTTTTAACCCAAAAAAATTTTTTTATATCTATTTCATGTAAAAAATAAAAAAAAAAAATAAATCTTTTTTTTTTATAATATATTCAAATAAAAAATTGCTTTATTCTTTAATACTTTTTGTCTCTTTTTTTTAAAGAAAACATCAATTCTTTTTCAATCAATTTTCCTATATGTATATATGTGTACATAAATATGTTAAAAAAAAATGTGTATTAAAGTATTTACCACCCAAAATACCACTTTGTACTCAACTGTGATTTCAATCAAAAAGGATTTGTTATTGGCATTGCTCTTTTTCAGGAATAAATCTATATTTCTTTATTGCAAGCAAAAAAAAAGGCAATAAAATCCTTTTCCAGATTTAGAATAAAGAGTTTGTGCACTTAGAGACATAAGTTAATTTATATGGTAAAAAAAAAAAATTTTTATGAAATTATATTAAAGTCATTAATTACTGGATATCAGAAAGTCATTAATTACTGGATATCAGAAAATATCAGTAAACTATTTTATGTTTTATAATTATGTTATAAATTTAAAAATTTATTTAATTTATATTTAAAAACAACATCAAATACTTAATTCAAGTGTACAAATTGAGAAAATCAACACAAATGCCAGTCCGAAATGGGAATCGAACCCACGACCGAACATGACACAAAACCACTACTATGGTTCATTATATTTTTCTAAATAATTATTAGGCAAGTAAATATACACAGTACATATTATATATATGTTTTGTGTATTATAGTACCATTTTTTTTCACAAATTTTTATTCACTAACCTAATATTGACTGAAAATTAATTTAAAAATTTACAAACAAAAACGAACTTAACGTTTTTTTTTCTTGAAACGAAAACAGAAATATCGTTCTCAAAAAATTCGTATATATATTATATATATAGTTTCTTTTTATGTGTGTTGAAGATGAAGGATAATAATAAAGGACATTATAGTTTAAAAAAGAGATATTTGCGCGCTTACAGTATTTTTCTAAATTTAAGTTATAGATAAATTTTTATATTATTTGTGCATATGTATATATAGAATATCGCCTGCTCAGAAATGAAACAACGTATAATGAAAAGTATAGTTTCGAGTAATTTGAATTTAAAGATTTGAAAATTTAAAAAAACGTATGAAAAAATATCAAGTAGCGTACAATTTTCATCTAAAAAACACATTTTAATCAACATTAAGAATATTGCAAAGTAGTTGTACTTATAAAATCGAGTACGAGGAATCGAATGGTGCTATTGTCAAATAATGACGTATAAATGTCATACGTTGTTTCATTTCTCAGAAGACGATATGTCCTCTTGTACAATGTTCAAATACTATTATAGTACCGTATATCAAATTGAAAGCTAATCATATAAAAAAATTATGTTTTGAAAAATTTATTGTTAAAAAAATTATACAGACAATGTGTGTATTAGTTCATGATGGCGTTTAAAAAAAAAAAAAAGTAAACTTTGATACTTAAATGGAAAATAATAAAGTAATAAGTGCTAATGTTATAATTTATGAAATTATATATTTACCATGTGACTTGTTGTTATATAGCTTTTATATATTTTAGGAATTTATATATTTTAGGAAATATATATTTATATATTTTATGAATACCGGGCGATATGATAGAAATAAAAATCCGTTAATGTGAAGCCCTTATCCCCAACAATTTCAAAGACATCATATATTTCATTATCAATATCAAAATACATTATATTGATGAATGTTGGCTTTTCGAACATCTCTGTATTATTTTGTTCCAATATTTCGGCAAATGATTAAGTTTTGTGCTCAACGTCGGGAATGAACTGAGATGAGAGTTGAACTTGCGTCGTTCTAAAAATTTTCTTGGCATTTGAAAAAATAACTACTTTGTGTAAAACGTAGATATTTTTTTCTAATGTCTTCGAAGTACATATATGCTTACTTTAATTTAATATTATTTTAATATTCTTTAAATTTATTTCTGAATAAAATACTTACATAAAACATTTATATATATTTAAACTTTATTTTTTATTTTAATATATATTACGTACGCGTATAACGATGTTATAAATAGATATTTCCTAAGGGAGATATATTTTTTCTTTACTTCGAGTGCAATATTTGTTTAAATTAAAAATCTTAAAAAAAAAATAGAATAATAAAGCCCTTCATAAAAGCTCAGTTTTTTATATAAAATTTTAACAAGATTATACATAATTTACTTAAACTTTATTTCATAGCAATTTTATAACCTTTTTCTAAATTGATATCGGTACTGAAATACGATAAGGACATTTGAACATTTATTTTTTTTCCCCTTTTTATGTAAAAAAAAAAATAAAAAAAAATAAAATACGCTTATTTTTAAATGAGCGTAGGATTTAGAAAATGTAATGTAGATACATGTATGTGTTGCATTAACAATAAGTGGAAAATTAAACTTCAAATTATTTTTTAGAATAATTAGGTCAATTTTAAATACTTACACAATATGTGTACATTAATACTAACCTTAAGTATATATTTATTTTTCTTCTAAAAAAATTAAAATTGTGCTCAACGACAACGATTAAATTCAAAATTTTATAAGTCTGAATTATAGCATAGATTAAGAATACAGAAAGATTTATAGCTTCATACAAAATTTTTTCAGTCTTTTTTGGTATTTTTATGTGAAGGTGTTAGTAAAACTAAATAAAATTCTTTTCATATATTGATAATTATCACGTATTTTATTTTGTTTTACTAACACATTCACATAAAAACACCAAAAATAATGTTGTATGAAGCTAACAATCTATGTGTATTCTTAATCTATGATTATAGTTATTTTAGGAAGATTTTCCAAAAGAAAAAAGAAAAAAGGCAGTCACGAATACAATCCATAGAAAATGTTCATTGAATTTTTTCTTTATAATTTTATATATAAATCGGAAACTAAACTATTAGTATTTTTTTTTGCAGCAATAATCGAATTATACGAAAGATTGTCTATATATATAATATGCAATTCACATTTATATTCAAATATTACAAAATTTTTATTTAATTTAAAGGAAAAACAAATTGGCGTTAATTTCGGTTTTTTGTTCCATAGAATTAACTAAATTCAATAAATAATTATTATAATTAATTAAATTTTATTCAATTAATTCTAATAATGGAATCATAATAAAAATCAATTAAGTATAGAGTTTCATTTAAAAATCTATAATTATATATTTTTTATTTTTTTTGTTTTTTTGTTACACAAAATATGAAAAGCCAATGCAACTGTCAATTTTTTTTATTCTTATATTTATATATATATATTTGCATATAAAAAATAAATTTAATTTAAATTATTATTATTATTATTATTATTATTATATTTACATATATTCAGAGAGAGCCTTGTATTTTGGTTTATTTTATTATTTATCGAGAATATTATAAAATGATGAATTTTCAAACAGATTTTTCCCACATGCAATTATTATTTGAACAAAAAAAAAAAAAATTAAAAATAAATATCCCCAAAATTCATTAAATTAAGGAGAATAACCATAGTTTTTTTTTATCAGTTTATACAAATTAATCCTTTATTCCATTTATTGAATAATAACGAAAAATTGGTGAAAATCCTTCATTAAATTATTTCAATCATTTTAATCCTTTTTGGAGTAAAAATAATTTTTTTTTCTTTCTTTCGTTGAAAATAAATTTATTTTTTTTTTATTATTTTTCATGCGTTTATTTTTCAAGATTATAATTCACTTTGGGCCCGGTTCATATCGCATCCTAAGCATCTTGTGTTATATATTGCTGTAAGCGTACAGGACAGTGATGTCTAATGTGAATGAATGTTATTGAACTAAAAATTCGAATAAATTTATTATTACATTATTTAATTTTTTGAATTTTTAATATTTTCAACATCTATATTACATAAATGTATATAATTTTTTTTTTTAATTTAATTAAGTTTCAATATTTTTGATAGTCCAACGAAGTGTTTTATTATAATAATAAAAACAATACATATCATATGTTCTATCTGACAGAATTCTTTAACGTATTCTTGGGATGAGAAGAAGATGGAGTTTTAATGAAAAAAATTTACATTATTTCATTTAACATCTCTTTGAATTTAGTAGTTTCAAATTTAGTAGTTGATTCATCTACTAACTATGAACTAAACAATTTTACTTAATACCGAGCCTATAATTAATTCTCCTAAAATCAAAAAAAAAATTAGTGTCTTGACAAATTAATGAACTGGCTTCTGCTTATCAAAATTTAGCAAGAAATTTATTCTTTTGCAAGTAAATCACAGTAACACCATATATATACGTTTCCTATACAATATTATCAACTACATATATACGAATTTTATTACGTTTTTATTTCCAAAATTCTATAATAATAAAATAGTCCCAAAATATTTTCAATTATTCTTTAAGAAAAAAATAATAATAATAAAAATTAAATTTATTTAAATTTTATAATAATGACCTTTCAAAATGAAGTAGATACGTACGCACTTAAGATTTTTTCATACCCCAAAAGGAAAGAATTTAAATTAAATCATAAGATTTTTTTTTTATTTCTTTTAAATTTTTACGCTTTTATTTTTCTCGTCTTCTAAATGATTGAAATTAAAAAAACATTTTTATATAAAATTTAATTTTAAATTCAAAAAAAAAAATATATAACAAAAAAAAAAATAATGCCTTGAAGGTAACTTGTGTTTTGCCTGTGAAAGATTTTTTATTGCATAAACATTTACAAAAATAAATAAATAAAATTTTTAACATTCATTTAACAGTTTTCATGTTTTCAATTTAAATTATTATACTATGTAATTTTTTGTAAAACATTAATTTTCTTATTTTATTATAATTTTTTTTTTTTTTTTTTTTCGTTTTTAAAGTGAAGAAAGAAATAAACGCGGTACTCCTAGCTTTCATTTCCTTATGTTTTTGTTATAATAGATTTTATTCCTTTTCCTCTATATATAATATAAGGTATAAATTTCCACCTCGCTTTAGTAGAAATTTTTTTTTGAATTTTATCTATTGTTTTTTAAAGAGCCAAAAATGTAAAAATAACTTAATTAGGGTCCAAAAAAAAAATAATTTAATTATATCTTCAAAATATCTAATAAAATATAATAAAATATCTCAAATTTGATAAATGAAGAAAATAAAACCTTATTTTACTATTTTTCACCTGAAATAAACAAATTATTGCCGATGGTTATTATTATACTAGATTATATAATATTACACTCATCAAGGAAATTTTACATGATTATATAGCTTTGAATCACAAATTTATGTTATAAATACCTACTTACTATGTTTACGATATATGTTAACAATAAACCTTGTAATGACCGGTCAATTTACTTAGAAATTAATCTTGGGCCTAATAAAATTGAAAATCAGGAATAATTACATAAATTCATAAGTTTCAATGTTTTATTTTTATCTGTTTGTCTTATTCTTTACTCCATTTCATCGTTTCCTATGAATTTCTGTAGATTAATGAAGATATTCATTAAGATAAGATTAGATTAATATCTCTAGTCTTTACCAAAAAATATAAAGATTTTGAATCGAGGCGTAAAATGCAGGAAATAATTTTATTTTCATAAAATGGTGTACCTACTGTCTTTTTGATGACATTTATGGGTTGTAAATAATTTATTATCCCTAATGCAGAAAAACAGGACCAAAGTTTAAGTATTTTTAAAATATATCCAGATCTGAAAACCGTCTACTACCAGTATATAATAAAAACTATAGTACTAACATAGAATTTTGATTTATGTCTGACTTACTTTTGTATGATCTAAGATTGATCAAACCATATATTATTCAAACTTCTATGTTTTTTACACCGACTCGACTTCTTATTTTAAATAAAAACAAGTAAAAGAACATAATTGTAAATTAAAATTCATTGTCATTGCTATTGGGCATTATTAATTTAACTTTACAGCAAATATAAAAAAAATTGTTATTTTTATTAATATTTTTGTTTCTTTTTTTTTTTTTTTTAACATCAAGAAAAACACCATAAAAATATTTTATAAACGGTTTTCATTTTAAAAATATAAGGCGCAATGCTATAAAATAAATGCAAAAACAAATATTTAAGTTAGAAAAGTGTTCAAAGGATTATTAAATCGAAATCATTGATCATTAAACAGATTCTAAATTTGATAACTGAGTAAAAACTTCAGGCTTTTAAATTTAAAACATTATCGTTTCAAATTCTAAGTCTAAGAAATTATACTGTGGATACTCTGACTCGCAGAACACAGAAAAATTGAATCACAATTAGATGAATAAAAATCCATTTGATTGAAGATACAATTTCATATTTAAATTGATTTATATGAAAATAGGATTTGAGAACTTTCGTTGACATTAAATCGTAACTGCGATATTAATCATCTGAATGTAAATAAAAATATTTAATCCTACAAATAGTTTTTCACTACAAATATCTTTTTAAAAAAAATATTTTCTTGTACTAGTTTTTATTGTAGTTTAGCTGTATAAAAAGGGACTTGAATTTTTTGCATAGTTTTCGAACAAACTTAAATTAAGTCTTTTATCAGCGAATAAAACCAAATTATACGATTCTCTAACCCAAAAACAAATCAAATCTGTTTAAAAATTAGTCTTAGAGTGGAAAACGTAACAAAACGTAATCACCATAAAACAATCTTCCAAAAATATAACTTAAGTTGAACGGCCTGAACATTTTTTTTTTTTTTTGTAAAACATAAAAAATAAAGAAGTAGTCTTCAGAGAACATTTTCATTAAAATTTATGCTTTATTTAAAAAAAAAAAACGTCAGTTTTTTTTTTCGCTAAACCAAAAAGAATATTAAATATCTATTCAATTGCTTATTATTTTTATATGGTCATAAAAACTCTACCAGTCTACACAAAATTTAAGACAATGGTTGATAATTTGGTCGTAATTGACACGTGATATCTAAAAGTAATGAAGAGACAAATTAAGAAAAATTTATTTATAAGTATTTGTATATCAAAACAAAACTTTCTATTGTCTAAAAGTTGTTAAAGTTTAGCTTATTTTTGATTCGTACATAAATATTTTACTATTGCAATAAAGACAGACATTATTTATATTATTTTTATCATCAAAAATATTATATTCCTAAAAGGGAAAAATTTGATTATTATGTGTTTTTTATTATTTTCCTTCGCTTTAAAATCTCAATTCTCAAAGTTCTTCAAAGCAAATTTTAGTTCAAAAATTTAAAAATTTAAAAATGCGGCTTAACTAGCATGAGCCAGAACTTCGTTATTTTTTAGATTTTATTTCATAAATTCATTGCTTATGATTACATATGATTCATTATATATTAGTTGAATGTGACATTAGGTTATAACTTCTATTTCTAATCCGTTTTCTTAATTTAAATACAATCTAAAATTAAATTCATCAAAAAAAATGAGCCTTTCTTATCTACAGTCAAGATTTTTCTATATTATTGTTGTAGAGTTTAATTAATGTGCAATATACGCTCTTCCCGAATAGTAACTGATATTGAAACAAAAATATTCCAATATATCAAACTGAGAAAGCAATATATGTAAGAATTAATTGTATATACATATGTACATATTAATCAATTTAAGAATTATTTGAATATATATATATATATATATATATATATATATATATATATATATACATATATTAAGTACGATTTTTTTCATCGTTTTCATCGTTTTCTATGGAAATAATATTCAATCAAATACTGAAATGAATTATTTTTTTTTTTAACTATTTAATTACTATGATATTTTATTTATTTAAAATATTTATGCTTCTTTTTGAATGAAGAAAAGAACTCTGAAATTTTTTTTTTTATGACATCATAAAACTGTATCCATAGTCACCGAAATAAAAATAGAGACAGAACAAAATAAATTGAAAGGAGGGGTGACAGTCGCTGGGTAAAAAAAAAAACCCCATGATACTCAAACACGCTTGAATTATTTTCAATTTTCCCATTTTTTTTTTTCCTTATTTTTTTTTAATTTTTTATTATGGTATTTTTATTTTAACCGTTATGTCTGGATGACTGTACTTATTTAAATTTAAATCTCTTAAAGCTCCTCTTAATGAAAACGATTTATGTTTATACATTTGTTTATTTTATTTTATTTATTTGTTTTTTTTTTTTATTTATTTATTTAAACTCTCCTTGCCATGTAATTTTATATTTACCATTATATTATATTATATATATATTACATAAAAATAACATACATTTATATACATATAAAAATATTACAGATTTCAGGAAAAAAAAAACAATAATTTATATATATTTTACAAAGAAATAAACATTTCTATATAAATATGTATTAAAATTATTTCTAAATAAATAATGAACGAATTTATAAATTTTTGTACATAAATATACTTATTATGTTTTGTTTTAGTTTTTTTTCTTTCTTTTTTTTGTTTCAAAACAATAACAAAACGCAGCTAAAATACACTGAGAAAATGTTATGGATCTTTAGTCTCATGCGCGATATTTTGCAAAATTACTTGCTGACAGAAATTCGCGAAAGTAAGAAATTTATTGAGTGCCATTAAAACAGTCTAAGATAAAAATAGTCCAGAATTAAAAAAAAATGTATTTTTAATGTATAGATAAGATAATATGTTTGAGGCAATTTTATCATCAAAAATAGTTCTCAAACAAGTAATTGAAAAAAAAAGAACAGAACGATGACGATCAGATTGAGACTATCAAGTTGAGGCGATCAAATTTGTTAACGACCAAACTGATTCACCATATCAAATTTCTTCACAATTAAATTGTTTGACGAACATATTTCATACGATCAAATTGTCTAAGACGTTATGTACTTCTAAATTAATACATTTATATTATATGCAGGTGGTACAACATGATCATTTACATCCAAAGCATTAAGACTAAATTGCGTTTAGCTAGCCTTAATAATACATTACAAAATTATTTATATTTTTAATCAAAAAATTAATTTAAAAAAAATATATATAGCATTTCATTTTAACATCTTATAGTATATAGTATTTACATTTCTAACCTTTTTTTTTATTATAGACACACAATGTTTATTATAGACGCACAATGTTTTTGCCTCAACTACTATATACTGTGGGTTCTCAAATCTCAGGCATTATGTAATTTTTTTGTTTTTTAATTTATATTCTAATGATTTTCTTTCTGTTTCATTTTAATTTAACACATATTTTAATCATAAGATTTTTTGGGAGTAAAATTTTTAATGTACTTTTTGATACTATTTATGTTCTGCATCCTTAGTTTTATTCAAACATAAATAACATTATGTATATTTTAAGAAATAAAAAAAATAAAAATTATTTTAACTACACTTTGTTTATCCATAATTTTAGCTTTCTGAAGATAAAGAAACTCTTATTAAATCATATTATATTTATTGTTTATTCTATTATATAACATAATATATGGATTTTCACAATATTTACAATTTTGTATTTCAGAAGACCGGATTAGCAGTGTCATTGAGAAAAAAATGTAAAAGACTATGTAAACTTTATTTAAATAACATTTTAACTATAGCACTAGCGATATATAATAATTATCATGAATCATAAAAAAAAATTAATAAAAAAATGTATTTCAATACGATAATATTACCTAATCATTTATTTCAAAATGATACTGCCATTAGTTTATATTTTATTTAAAAATTTCAGTTCTATTTTATATTCCAAGTATATATATAGATATATCCTTTTATAATTTTCTCATTTCCTGTATTAAAAAGAAATTCTAAAAAAAAAACTTTCCTATTTCCCCATCCTTTCCCTTCGCAAAAAAAAATTAAAAATTATTTCTCTTGTAAAAATAAAATAATTTTCATTCGCTTCAAATATATCAATTTAATTTTATTTGTTTCTTTTTTTTTATTTTATTTTCGTTATGCATATTTGATGTTTGTTGGTGATGAAATGAAGTTCTTGTTTTAAAAGAATTTGATTATTAAAAAATGTAATTTTTCAAAAAATCAGCCTCATAAATAAATATACCGGATATTCGAAAATAAAAACAGACTTACCAAATATACAAAAATTGAGTACACAGATAAAAATTCAAAACTCAAATAATAAATTAAAAATTCAAATATAAATATGTACATAAAATGTATTTAAAAATATTCATGTAAATAATATTATACACCAAACAATCTTCAAGTCTGTATAATAATATAGAAATTGTTATTATTATACATTATTATGTACATACCAGAATTATGTACTTTTTGTTATAACTGCCTGAATTTTCAAATATTTTTGATAAATTATGTGTACAATTATAAATACTGCCAGAAATAATAAACTATGAGACGTTCCATTGAATAGTATTTTTTTTTGCTGTGGACATACTAATACCTCCACCAACATGTTAATTAATGTTTAACGGTTTGATGGCCTCTTAATACTTTATTTTTAATATTTATTTTCAATAACCCATTATCAAATTATAATTTAAACAATCTCTCCAATATAACATCTCCAATATAACATCTCGTACTCAACTATCTCTGATACTACATAAACATAATAATGTTACGCTTAGATCTTCTCTAAAAAAAAAATTAATTAACCAAACTAAATGCTATGTAATTTTTCTTCATGTTATTTTTGTAATAAATATTCTTCGTGTATCCACTATTAAACAATAGATTTTTGGGGCAAATAAAATTTAAAAAAAACATTGTGCAAACATATTATTTTATAGAAATAAAATAAAATATTTTAAATTTAATTCAAAATGGGAAATGGAAAATATAGGTTAAAACATATAGGTTCGTTAAAATATATAGGTTAAGTATTTTTATTTAAAAATAATTGTTTTTTGATGTTTGTTAAACAATTTATATACGAATTTTTAAGAACAATTCTATTGATTTGTGATACCATTTACGAATACATTTATATTTTTAAGTCCTCGATTGTGCACTCGGAGCAGAATACCGTGTTATAATAATTAAAGGTCAGTGTTGTGTAATTTTTAATATAAAAAATGTCATAGCAAATAAATAAAAATACTAATCCTAGTTATTCATAATATTCTTAATGTACCATGAGTATGAGCATGACATTGATCATCCGTTTGACATTAATCATACTGAACGTGAATTTTTTTTAAAGTTACAAGAAATTAAAGTTATTCTTAACAACATTTTATTCATGGAAATTTTGATGTTTTTTTTAGTCTTTAAATATCAATAATGACTGCAATTACTCAAGTAAAATGCATTTATTATGTTAAATTTCTTTGGATTATCTTTTCAACCACTCAGAGTTGCCCAGTTACTGACTTCATTGTTATAAAATGTTTTTGAATTAAGTTTCAATAATATCATCATCAATTCAAAGGAACTTATTTTATTCAGGAGAAAATATATAATTTGAAAAAACACTTTATAATAATGTAAACTGTATCAAAAAAAAATCTTTCCCAAATTGGTTCTTATAGTTATTATAGATTACAATACTTAATTTATTAAATTTATTTTTTCTTTTATCCGCATATTTTTTTATGAACGAAATGCAACTGTCCCAGCTAGCGGGCGGCGTTTAGTCATGCACCAGACTATAAAAATAGGCAACAAATATAGATTCTTATTAATTTATTCTGCTCTAAGTTCATTTAGTTAGAAGCCTTTTGTAAAGAGTTTTATTTGAACTTTACTGAACTATTAACATAGAGTTTTAAAATACCTACTATTAATTTAATGACATTAATAGTGTGAAATTTCACAAATAATATTAATATAAAATTTTTAATTATCCTAGATATTTTTATTTTGTAGGTACTCTTTTATCAAGTATTATACTTGATATAATAATAACAAAGTTTAGTTTAATATGAAATATTTTGTGCGATGGAGACTAAATAAATTATGTTCATAAGGTATGTATTTAAGAGTAAAGGTAAGGTGTAAAAAAATGTATGTTTACAATACATTTTTAAAGCTTTCAAGAAAGTATTGAAGATTTATATCTTGAGTCTGTTGAATAGAACATTCCATTTTGATTTCACCCATAAATCACTTCACTGTATATAAATTTCAATATATTCATTTGACTGTAAAATTAGAATTTATTCTTTAATCTTACAGATCGCAACATGTTCGAAAAACGTAAATTAGTAAAAGTACAAAAAAAATATATAAAAAGGATTGTTTAAAAAAAGCATATTTTTAAAATTGGATTATTAAAAATATATTTCATATATTTTAACTTAAGTATTTTCAAATTGAAATTATTATATCCGGAAGAAGTTTATTTATTTCATATTTGTTTAACGTAGAACGGGTAGAACTGATTTTTTTTTCACTATTTTTGCGTTAGATAAACACAAATATTTAATTAAAAACATTAAAACAGGAACAAACAAACAAAATTATAGTAATATTATTTATTATTTTAAATTTTTTTAATAAATTGATTTGTTTTATATGTTTATGTTATATTTCTGCATAAACATTTTGGCGAAGTGCAATAACTCATCGGTACTTAACTCATCGGTCGATTTTGGATAAGTTATATCCATTTTAACTCATCCGAAAATTGGCCGATGAGTTATATCCTTTGGAATGACATAACTCATCCACCTCAATGCTTATTTGTGACTTATTCCTTACTTATTCCTTGGCCGATGATTGGCCCCATTTTTGTGTTAGCAGTAGAGGGAGTGTCCCAGAACGAGAAAAGGGGGCGGAGGGTGAGGGCTCACCCTCCGCCCCCTTCTCGCGTTCTGGGACCCTCCCAATACTGCTAACACAAAAATGGGGCCAATCAGGTCGGTAAATGTAATGTATTTATCGGCGCCGTGACATTTGTCCGCGGGACATTTGTCCGCGATGAAATTTGTATGGAAAACTTCGCGGACAAATGTCATTTTGCAAAATGTCATTTGTCCGCGATTGATTTTTCGAATTTTTAGCGGACATTTTGCAAAATGTCATTTGTCCGCGATTGAAATTTTTAATTTTTAGCGGACAAATGTCATTTTGCAAAATGTAATTTGTCCGCGATTGATTTTTCAGTTTTTTTAGCGGACAAATGTCATTTTGTAAAATGTCATTTGTCCGCGATTGATTTTTCAATTTTGGAGATACTGCAGATTACGTGAACCACTCAGAATCGTCTGAAGCTTGGAAAAGGGAAGAGGGGTAGAGTCCCCCCAAATTGTTCATACATTTTGTATATGCAATTTTTTTTTTTTTGCCCGATTTGCCCCTTAAAGAGAGGGTGGTGGGGGACGCCGCAAATCCCACTGACCAACCACCAGTCCACCCGCCGGCCCGCCGCCCCCCACCACCCTCTCTTGTTGTGCCGATTCTGATTGGTTCACGTCATCTGCACATTAGCCTCAAATTTTTAGCGGACATATGTCATTTTCCAAAATGTCATTTGTCCGCGATTGCTTTTTTTAATTTTTAGCGGACAAATGTCATTTTGCAAAATGTCATTTGTCCGCGATTGATTTTTTAAATTTTTAGCGGACAAATGTCATTTTGCAAAATGTCATTTGTCCGCGATTGATATTTCAGATTTTTAGCGGACAAATGTCATTTTGCAAAATGTCATTTTGCAAAATGTCATTTGTCCGCGATTAATTTTTATCGCGGACAAATGACATTTTGGAAAATGTCATTTGTCCGCGGCGGACAAAAGACATTTTGAATCGCGGACAAATGTCATTTTTATGTCCGCGATACAAAAACAAATCGCGGACAAATGTCCCGCGGACAAATGTCCAACCCCCGTATTTATCTTATCGGCCAATGAGTAAATACCCAAGATTTTGTCACAAATCACAAATAAGCATTGAGTTGGATGAGTCATGTCATTCCAAAGGATATAACTCATCGGCCAATTTTCGGAATTCGGATGAGTTAAAATGTTTATAACTTATCCAAAATCGACCGATGAGTTAAGTACCGATGAGTTATTGCGCGGACCCAAACATTTTGTTTTATTTGTGTAAGTGTACCAAACCAATGTACATTGACCTTTATACATAATTGTACAATTATTAAAACGAATGGGAATAAGTTTTTCAAATTTTTTTTTTTTTATTACTTTTCATACAGTAATGTAAATAATTTAATAATACAGGTATTGACTGAAAAATAAATGAGGTAAGGCTCGATTTCAACATTTTTATTTAATATAGGTAGGTACTTTACTTCTTGGGATGAATTTATTTTTAATATCCTTTCTTTCTAATAGCATGTACCAATACTATTTAGTCATATACCATATAATATGCAAATACAACAATTTTCAACGAAATCCAGACTCCAATTCAGATGCTCTGAAACAATCAGGGTCCAACCATTTTTTTTTTTTTGAATTCCTCTAATCCACATTTATCTAGCTAGACAACACAATTTTTATTAAAACTTTTGACGGACGCCGATTTAATAAAATTAAATATAGATAGTGCTTTTTTTCATTTTTTATGCAAAACGGGCTAAAAATGCATGCAAGTTTTTTTTTTCATAACAATGTCTAGAAAATATACTCAAGCTTCAAGAGGGATAGAAAGTAGACCAGTAGGAGGAGCAAACTAATGAAGTTCAAAGAATGCAGTGAAATAATATTAAAGTATGTATTCGATTTCCGACGAAATTTAACAATCAGTTACATTTATATCTTAATAAAAAAAATGTTTAGATAAACAAAATTTAATGACGCCGGCGCGGCGCGACACATTAGCTTAGAATTTTTTCGGCATCCTTTTCTCAAATGACAAGTATACCTATATAATAAAATTAAGAAAAAATTACGACAAAAAACAAAACAAAAAAAACAAAAAAAAAATAAATAAATTCTTTTATATTTTAAATGTAAATTGAATGTATTTATTTGTAATTTATTCAATTTTCAATTAACAACTAAATTTAAAGCAAAAATTTTAATATTAAGTTTTCATTAAAAAAAAATAGAAAAAATGTCAAATAATGTTCACATTTCTGTTGAGGCACCAAGTGAACATAAAATTCAAGAAATCGCTTACGATGGAACCGAAGTGTATGAAAATTTACCAAATTTGTCGCAAACTTTATCTAAACATGCCTCAAAAATTGATTTCTCTAAATCAACGTTAGACGACATAAAAAAAGAGGAAGAATCAGCTAAAAAACCAAAATTAGAACCCGGTACTGAAAAAGATCCATCTGAATTTCAACCAAGCTTATGGCCATGGGATTCTGTTAGAAATCATTTGCGTGATGCCTTAATGGAAGTTTCTGTTCTAACTGATGTATTATCAATTGCTAATGACAAGCGATACATTGTTCTTGATCCAGTCCCCCAGGTATGCACTCTATTTTCGAATCCAACTAGAATATATTCTTCAAAGTTCTAAAACATTTTTAGGATCCACAAGAAATCAAACCAATGGTTCAAGTTTATGCAAGAAAAAAAGCCCTCTTACAGGCTGCCAATGTTCTTTTGAGTGGAGCAGAGCGCCTTAAGAATACCCACAGTGAACAACGAAGTAACCGAAACGTTTCAGATTTTCATATTGAATTATTGCGTTTGAGACAGAATTGGCGTTTAAAAAAAGTATCCAACACTATTATTGGAGATCTGAGCTATCGAACAGCTGGTTCAAAATTTTTACATAATGGAACATTTGAAGTAACCAAAGCTGAGGATGAGATAGAAGATGATACTGCTAGCAGCTCTCAAACATCAACACCAAGTCCAAAAAACACCTCGGCGCTAAGAGTAAATGTACCATCAGAACTACAAGGTAACTTTAAGGATTTTATTTTAAATAATAATTTCCAAATTATCGGAAAAAAATGCTCTTTTAGGTGTGGCCTACATCAAGGTTATTACCCAAAAAGATCAGGAAGATTTATGCACTGCAATAATTAATTTACATGGACATGGTCAAAACATAACACAACAAACTGGTGTTTGGCAAAAAACATTAGAATTCGCACAAAATGTTTTATTTTGCAAAGAGTTATTTAATCAATTAGCACGTGAAGCTATTCAACTGCAAGCTCCAATTCCTCATGTTGTTATTGGGAATCAAATTCGAGCAACATTGCTTCCTGGAATTCAATTGATAATTTCTTTGTGTCATTCAACAGCTAATGAATCAAATCAGCCAGCACCCATTAATGATCACGACCATGTACTAGAGCACTCACTGCATCAATTATTGCGTGAAGTTCATCACAAAAATTCACACCATCCATTCCCGCACCCTGCCAGTGGACAAATGGGCCCTAGTAAAAAAAGGATGCTTGCAGGTCCAATGGCAGCGGATCGCCAAGAGCTTTTGGAAATGACAAAGTCCCAGACAATTCTCGAGCAGATTATTGCTCAGGCTCAACATATTTTTATGCGGAAACGTACTCAATATGTTTTGGATACATTGGCTCGTGATGTGAAAGACCCTCAAATTGTGTCTCATTGGAATGCAATGAATAATCCAACAATGTCATGTGTTAAAATCAACATTGTTACTCATGGTTATGACACAATAAATCGAACATCTCTAGTCATTCATGTCAAGGAGCGTTCACTAAAATGTATATGTCGGGATGGAAGAGTAATGCATTTATCTTATGAGCCTCAAGAATTAAGAGATTTAATTTTGATGCAAATCAATCAACATCAAATCTCTTGCTTATTAAATTTGGCTAAATGCATGGCGTGGCAAGTATTATCAAATAGTAATCATCTAGGTATCGGTACGGTAGAACCACTTGGAAATGCTTCTGCATGTTTACTAGCATCACCCAATGGTGATAGAATGATAGCTGTTCAAATCCGTTGTGATCCACATATTGATGTCAAAGTTTACATAGCTAAAAGTCCAAGACAAGATTTCTTCCCATCTCCTTTAGTTCCCGAAAGATTCTGGGAAAATTTAGGTGGTCATTTCAAGGAGGTAAGTCAATTATTCTTAAATAAAATTATCCATTTTCACTTCTAAGAAATTTTTTTTTCTCTTAGGTTCGATTTGATAAAATGGAAGGAAAAAATTTTCTTAACAAAATGGAATTTTTAATGGCTAGCTTGGCCAGTTCATCCTGAAAGACCTAGTATTACAATTTTTATTTTATAAAGAAATTAATATTTGATTATTATAATATTAATATTCTTCAATATTAAAATAAAATCTAAACAAATATTTCCTCCAAAATAATATTTGAAATAACTCATAAAAAACTATATATTATTAATTATCATTTGAATCCTTTAGGAACAAAATTCGTCTCCGCAGAACTTACTGACTATAACGACTATGAATCAAACTCCATATCACATTCACAAATTACTAAAAATAAAATACATAATTCAAATAATGCACGAATTGGGTTTTTTTTATTATATTTTTTAACTTATGTATATTTTATTGAATTGGATAATTTCTAATAAAATAAAAATTATAAATAAATTTTTGGAGAGCAAAATATAATTTTTTTTTTGATCAATTTCTCAATCGATGACCATAACAATTATTAAAAACTGTAAGCAATTGCATAATAGCAATATATTGTTCCCTAAACTGTTCACATTTTATCCAAAAAATGTGGTTGACCGTTGGCTTCTAAACGCCTCGTTAATATATCACAGCCAGTTTCAGTGACTAACAAAGTCTGTTCAAATTGAGCAGAAAACAAACCATCTTTGGTAACGGCTAAAACAATAAAAAAAATTAAACACATTACAAAACAAATTTCTAAATTACCTGTCCAATCATCGGGCCAACTTTCATTTTTCCAAGTACCCTCAGATATCATTGGTTCAATTGTAAAACAGTGTCCTGCTTTCATTACGCCAACAGCTTTATTGTTTGCATAATGTGGCACATTTGGAGCTGTATGAAAAAGCCTGTGAATTCCATGTCCACAATAGCTTTTAACCACACTATATCCATGGGGTTGAACATGCTTTTGTATAACATTTCCAATCTCTCTGTATTTAACTCCAGGTCGGACTATTTCAATTGCTTTTTGTAATGACTCATGAGTAACTTTAACTAACTTTTTATGTTTGTCAGACACATTACCAACAAAAAATGTTTCATTCAGATCACCGTGAAAACCATTATGAAAAACTGTGACATCAATGTTACATATGTCACCATCTTCAAGAGGACGATTGTCAGGAATTCCATGACAAATAACTTCATTCACAGAAGTACAACAAGATTTTGGAAAATTGTAATAATTCAGTGGGCTTGGATAACAATCTCTTTCTATTGCTGCTTCATGGACTATTCGATCGATTTCATCAGTTGTAACACCAATTTCAATTGCTTTACCTGTTGTGAAATATTAGAACGTATTTTTATGAAAATCGTTCACAGTAACACAATCTAATTTTTTTTAAATATTATCAAAAATTAAACAATTGAAAAAATTAAAATTCATTGTTCGAAACAAAACTATACCCTGCTCATCGTCAAAATGATTCAACAAGGACATGTAGCTTATCTCAGAATACAGAAAAACGTTAAAAATATAAAAAAAGAATACTACCTTAAATTTTAATTTAATAATTTATTTTATAATGCGATTCCGAGATATTTTTTAAATCATTTTAATAATTTATCGAGATTTTCTCTTCTTTAATAAAGCTAATCTTGTTAACTAAATAACGATTTGAATTTTCTTACATTTAATTATAATCTCAATACATAAACTTACAAATTAAATTCTATCATACCAATTTATAGTTTATCATTTATATATTATTTACATATTATTTTTACCTCCTGCATCCAGACATTCTCGTGCCAATTTCGAAACTACTCGCATTGCTTCAATTTCCTCATCATTCAATACTTTGATTGTTGTATTTCCTCGCAAGGTTTCCTCACAAGCTGATCTGCCTTTAGGGTGATCAGCGTAATCAGGTCTTCCAATATGTGCAAGCACTTCTCTTTTAGGAGTCTGAGGGAAGGGGCGTAATTTTCCAGTATATTGAAAATAAGGCCATGGATTATATTCATCAGAATTATTTTTCAACTCAGCTTCTAAAAGTTTAAAAAAAAAATTTGTTTGTTTTTATTACCTAAATAGTCAGTTAGAAGAGACCATCAAAATAATGTGTTTAATTAATCAAGAAATTTCCCCTTACGTGTTATTAAATTGTGAACAACTTTGTGCTGCTTCCAGAAAGATTTAAAGCAGTCTTGATTACAAAAATATGAACCCATTATACCAAGTTTCAAACAAGTTGGACATTGTAATGTTGCCTTTTTTCCTGCAATTTTAAATAAGTTAATATTTAATTAGGTAGGAATATTACGCACAAACCCGACTCATAAGTTTTAGCTTCTTAAGCTTAAAATTAAACAATGCAATATCTTGAATAAAATGAATTATTGAAAGTTGAGAATGAGAACTAAAAACACGTGTTCATTAGGTTTTATTAATACTTAATTTTTAAGAAATGATCCAAAAAATTGTTCCAAGGGCAATAATAGGTTCACCAGTAGTAGGTTCAAGCAAATTAATAAAAATAAAATACTTTCAAAAATAATTCCAAATGCATTGAATGAATTCATTCAAACCAACTCTGTTAGCAATAAGAAAAAAAAAAGTCCGTCATTGAGATATCTACGTACCTACTTATAAAAATTACAATATTAAAGATAAGGTACTTGTCTACTTCCTTCCTATGTACTATAACTTACCTGCATATCCAATAGGTAGGTGTTGTTCCAACCTAATTCTTATTAAATTTTTTATTTAGATAAGTAGGTAGGTTGGATACCTACACATGTAAATGTGTTCGTATAGGTATTTCCCAGATAAAATATTAATTTAAAAAAAAAAGGCTCTCAATTACATTTCGGACCATTGTTATGTCTTGGATCATTATTTATTTATTGTGGAATGCGGATGAATTTTGTCATGAACTAATTTTAGTTCAACTACTACCTATCCAATTATATTTGTATCAAATTTTTTGCTTAGTTAGTATCTACAATTTTTAAAACTATCTATCACTTAACAGAAGGTAGAATTTTTCTGACCCATTGACCAGACATGTAGGTTAATTAATTATACTAAAAAATAAAGAAAAAAGTTATTGCAAAATTTTAATTACCACAATCTGTAGTTTCACAAATATGTTCCATAGTTCTTTAATTATTAATGAAATTTCTTATTTTTTAATTTACAAAAAAAAATAAAAAATTAATTAATTATAAATAATTTATAACAAAAAAAAATTAAAAAAATATATCCAAAACTCCAATAATCTGGTGGACTGGAAAAATAATTTTCATTGGTTCTTTTCTTTTTTTTTTTTTATAAAAAGAAACTTCAAACTTCAAATTCAATTCGATTCGAATGCGAACAAAATTATTTTGTATTTTGATTTTATAGGTTAGAATTTTTTTTTTAGTATGATGAGTTATTATTATGTTTTTCACCTCAGTTTGGCGCTTATATACTCCAAATGTAAACAAACAAACTCACCAATTTATTCATTGAGCGCTGCGGCGCCAACTCTGCTGCTTGCTAACTATTCTGTTACAAATGTGTGAGTGTGTGTAAATATTGTTTATTTTCTACTTTTTTTTTTTCTTATAGAGCCGCCTGGGCCAATTAATTAATTTTAATATAATTTTTCTTTAATTTAATTGGAAAATTATTATTAGAAAAACAAAAAATTCATCAAATAAATAGTTTTTTTTTGGTTCTTAATTCAATTTTAAAAATTAAAGTTTCGCAATATATTTTCTTTTAAAATAAATAAATTAAAAAAAAAATAATGGAAGAAGATCCATTGAAAATTGATGCAAAATTTTTAGCAGACGACTATCAAAATAGCGGCAAAATTTGTTATTGGTAAACAAAAAAAAATAATTTACTTTTATTTATTTTTAAAATTAATAATTTTGTTTTTAAAAATTAAGGTAATTTTTTTAAAATTTTACCTAGTTTACATGGATAGTTGAAACCGGGTTCAACTACGGTTCAACTACATGTAAACGGTGGTAGGGTTAACCTGGGTTAACCTGACTCAACCCAAGAAATTCGCTCGGTTAAGTAAGTTAACTCTATCCATGTAAACGGTTAACCCGGTTAAAAATAAGCAACAGTTGTTTGTTTTGTTTCTTTTTTGTTGTTTGATCTTGTCAATTTCAAACTCAATTCAACCACAGTTCAACCACATGCTTTTCGACTACATCATGTAAACACTTGACCTCTTTTCAACCACATTTCGACTCAACCACGGTTGGACTATCATGTAAACTAGGTATTTGTTATGCTTACTTCACTTAGGTCAGTGACCTTACATTTCGTGTTCGTGTGCAGTTAAGGAAGCAAAACGAAAATAAAAATTTCAGGTCGAATGAAGTAGGTATGTCGAGGAAGGTTTGTTTTAGTTCGAAAGAAAAAAAAAAACAATTTTTATAGTTGTTTCTGTATTTGGTGTCCTTGTTCAATGTTCTCCTTTTACAGTGGACAAACTTTGGGGGGAAACAATATAACTCCACTCCACTGCATAAGTGTACCTAAGTAGGCGATAAACGATAAGAACTTCGATAGGGAGGTAGGTACTACCATAAAGAAGAAAACATGTAGGTAGGTGCATGCTATTCAATAAATCTGTTTACGTTGATGCAGCAGATAAGAGCTGGTGATAAAAACTGCATTTAGCATCGCAGAGAAACATATCGTTTTTTTAACGATTTTAGTATTGCTCTTATCGCAGATCTTATCTTTTATAACAGCTCTAACATATCGTACCCTGATAGTTAGGTAGGTAACCTAGATAACTAAAATCTAATGTACTATAATTATTTATTTAAATTTAAAATTGTTTCAACCAAACGATAGGTTTATAAATATTTTTTTTTTAGTGGAAAGGATCGTAATTTTAATATTGTCGAGTTATTGTGTGCTCAATGTAATCGATGGTATCATGAATCTTGCATTGGTTATCAATTGGGTAAACTAATACCATTCATAATGAATTATGTTTTTGTGTGTAAAAATTGTTCACCAAGTGGTTTAGAAGTTTTTCGTAAAAGTCAAGCAAGTATGTTAAAAACACATCTCATGATTTTACTTGCAAATTAAATTTTAATATTTTTTAAATCTTCCTGGCTTTTTTCTATTTTAGCTATTCAGCAAATGTGCATTACTGCAGTAGCAAATTTACAACAAAGTTCATTAAAAAATGGAACTAATCGTTATATTTTTAGTAAAGATAAAGAAATTATACCATATATCGAACAGTACTGGGAAGCAATGACTACAATGCCCCGGAGAATCACACAATCGTGGTATTTATATCAATTCAATAAATTCAACAGAGCCTTCTTCTAATATTAATTTACTGTCCTTAATACATAAAAATTATCACAAATTTAGTCTAGAAAACTAGAATCTAAAATTATGAAAAGATTTTACTACCAAACATTCTTAAAAGTAAATTGTAGCCTTCGAACGATAAACAAAATTTTTATTGTGTTAACATCATGTTTAAAACTTGAAACGGGATTCTTATAGATATACCACAATTTTCTGTTAATTTTTTAAACTAATATCACATAAAGGATAAAAAATTATTGTCTTTTTTTCCGCAAGATGAAAAAGTCTACTAGCAAAACATTTCAACATCTTTCGAGGGAGGAGAAGGAGAACGTTTACAAAATTTTGAAAATCGTTTTTTTTTTTTAAAATCATTTAACAGGTATGCAACAGTTCAAAGGACTTTGGCAAAAGATGTGGGGACCACATTCAATTATGAGCAAGACGATGATGATGAAAATGATGCATTGTATGGATTATATTTAAGTGATTTACATCAAATTAAACCTAACTATAGTGAGATGATTAAAACTGGTGCACTTAAACTAACAGATGATGGTTATGCACAAGGTAAATAAAAAAAGAATTGTTAATTTTTTTCACCAAATTAGCTATAAAGTAAATATAATTTGAGTCTTAAAAACAAATTATTTGGAAGTAGAAACTATACAATTTGTGGGCATCGTATAGATGAAATGATATTTAAAATAACAAAGTGTTAATACTTTCACGTTCATAATTAAATTTTTTAGCACATTTATTTTCAAGAAAAAGACAATATAAAATAATATTAATTGATTAGTTTTCCTGTTAATAAAAATGTTATTGAAAATTTGACCTTACCTGTATAACCATATGTTTTTCATCTGGATATATGTACTTTCATTAACATCAAAAACCAATGTAAGAATATTTTCCTCTCTATATAATATCTATTTATCATATATTTAAATGATGTATTAAGAAAACCTGTATCGCCGGTAAAATTCCAAAATCCAATTAAATTTCAATTATGGAATTTCGAAGCAATTTTTTTTTTCATAATTATTTAAATATGTGTGCATGCATATTTGAAAACTTTTAAAATATTTAGTTAACGTACGTACGTGTACTTGTACAGAATATGCATACATAGTATGTATATGTATAACTCGTACATATGCATTCAATAATTTTTTATTCTTTTACAAAATATTTTATTTATAAATGCCAAAATTATAATTTTAAAACAATTGATAAAACACGGTGAATGAATGCCTCCATTTTTTAATTTTTCATGTTTAGAAATTTAATAATAATATTTATTATTTCAAGGTTTATCATTAATAAGATCATCTTATAAATATGCTAAATCACTTAGGTATAATGTGACAGGGATTGGTTTTTGAGGAAAGTCGCATTTCTTAGACACCAAAAGTAAACTGTTCAAGTCAAAAGTAAAATATTTAATTGAATTTGAATCAAATTACTGATAGATTGTTCAACATTAAACTGAACATTTTTAGAATTTTTACTAATTTTAAATTCTAAAGTATTCCATTCTCCAAAGTTATTTACCAAACTTTTTTTTTCACATCTTTTACTTATAAAAATGTAGAACTAATATAACTTCGTATCTGTAATAAAGATTTTTTGTTCATTTTTAATTTTACGGCATTTGAAAATCTAGAATTGTCTTTTATTACGCAACGCGATCAATTTCTAGATTTTTATCATTGCCATTGTATCATTTTTGAATTTAATTTTTTTTTGTTCACAGGCATGGGAGAGAAATACAATATTCTTTTACTCAGTAGGTCGACTGTTAATGAATGTAAAATAATTATAGATTAAATTTTGAGAATTTACTTAATAGCTCCATTTATTTTCATAATCAATTTTGACTGCCATTATTATTCTATTTAATTTATAACTAGAACTATATACAAACAACAAATCCGTGTTTGATAAAATTCATAGCGAATATTTAATATGTATTTATATGTATTTAATATTTTTATCTTACATTATTTTCTACCCCAAATTAAGAAAATGATCTTGTAACTTTTTAAATCATACTTATTCAAAACTTTATTATAAAACTAATTGCGCCATCATAAAATTCTAAAAGTATTTGTTTTCTGCATAACAATATACCTTGTCTATTATAAGTATTTTTAACAACTGTGTACGTAACAATAAATTAATAATAACTTACAATGCCGCCGCTGTAAAAATTTTAGACTAAAATAAAACATAGCAAATTTTTTGCAAAACCTTCATTCCATTTGTTCTAATCAAAAACGTTTTTTTTTTTTTTTTTTTACAAAACTCATGTTTTGATTCCACACTATCAAGTTGTGTTTCCTCTCATTATTTTTTTTTTTTTATAAGAAAAAAAATCATATTTTTCTAGATTTAATATATATATTTATATTGTACATGTACATATATTTTGTATATTTATTACAACTATGTATTATAATTCTGTTGAATGGAAAATTTAAATTTAATTTAAAATACATTTCGAACAACCCCAATGAATTAAATGTACAAAAAATAAGTTTATTTAAATTTATGGAAAATTTTTAATTTTAATATTATTATGTAATGTGGGTAATATTAATTATTAAAAAAATAATATTTTCAAAATTAAAAAAAATTAAGTTAGATTATAAAATATATAATTATTTGAATGATAATATTCATATAACATGTCTTATCTACTAAGTCTGGCCAATTAATGTGTGTACACATAATATCAGTTTTGATTAAAATTGTGTAATATTTTTTTAAAAATATGTAACAGACTTTCGACATTTGTTTTAATATTTACTACATTTTTCGGATGTAGGTACATACATATATAGAATCTTAGTTTTTTTATTTTGGAATTTTCTAGAATTTGAAATTTCTTATGCTTAATATCAATGTTTCATAAGTAACATATTATTATATATCGCGATTTCCACAAAAAAAGTAAGCCGTTTGTAACCCGTACGTAATTTATATTTTGTTAGGAAAACTTTTTTATTTTTACTGGATTCGGAACAAACTTAAACTATGGTTGGGCTTAATTTTCCTCTACTTTGCAGAAACACTAACATTTTTGAAATCTGGTAAAAAATAAAAAAGTTTTCTTATCAAAATATGGATTACGTACGGTGTACAAAAAAAGTACTTTTTTTATGGAAATCGCGATATATAAAGCATTAAACAATTTCGAATTCGTCGTTTCATTATTTCTGAACAAACATATTATATTTCTGAGACCATCCAAAGAATCTTTAAAGGATATATTTTATTCAACACTATTATTATTCCATTCGCCATATTTCATTCAAAAATTTCTGTTGTATACAAAAAAAAAAAAAAATTATAATAATTACGCTTTAGTTTTCTTTTTTCTCAAAGAGTGCATATTCCGATAGAACTGAACTAACCAAATAAATTTTGTTTTTAATTTTTTTTTTTTTTAATTTTATTTTAAAATACACTTTTCCAATTCTTACTAAAAATTATTTTCAATTAACAAATTTTTGTTTTATTTATTCACGTAAATTTTTTAATACAATTTTATTTTTAAAATAAATAAATATAAATAATACAATTAAAAAAAAAATATATATATATAAATCACAGTAAAAAATGTTGTGTTAAATATAAATCATGAGGCAACTAATTTAAAAAAAAAAAAAAAAAAAAAAAGAAGCGAAAAAAAATTAGATTAGAAGAAATTTTCTACTTTCAAATTAAAATAAAAATTTATAGATTTTACTAAAATTCGTACTATCTACCGTATATATAAAGAACGAAAATAATAAATCTTTCTAATGTTACACCTTGTTCGCACCTAAATATATTATCGGGAAAAAAAAGTGGAAATTTCCACTTTCTAAAAGTACATTTCATACTTGCTAAGTAGAAAGAATTTGGCAGTTCCGGAAAAAAGCATTCGGTGCGAACAAGTTATAATAATATTGATAAAAAAAAAATGTTATTATTTACAAAACGCAAATTCCTTCAGTTTAATTTAGTAGAATAAATATATATAAATAAAATATATATATGTGTATACAATGTAACTAACTTTATTAAATATATGATATACGTATATACATTATGTTAAAAAAAAAATTTATAAATAAATTTATTATCGATTTAGTTCTTATTTTGTTGTATACATACCTACTTGTTAATATTTAAATACATATATTATATATACGGTATATATATATATATATGTATAATTATTAAAACAGATATTATTTCTCTTCATATACCAATTAGTAATTCTATTATGAGTAGTTATACCGTAATAATATATTGCAGGCATAACTTTTTAGTAATTGTTCGAGAATGTTTTTGAAGTTTGAAATGCCGAATAAATAGGTTAAAAAAAAAAATTCTCAAATTTAACCATGCATATAATAAAATCTTACGTCATTATCGAAAAAGAAAATTAGTTGCCTCATAGTATCAAGATTATTCCCTTGACCTTTATACAGATACGATGAAAGTTACAAACAAGCATTGCTAAATACAATTTTTTTTATTTACAGTCAATTATTATTAGTGTCAGAGATTGTAAGAAAAAATATTGTTTTTCTTATAAGCTGGAAAATTGTTTTTCTTTTCGTACTTTGAATGTTTATGTATCCATATATATTGCAGTAATTTGAAAAAAAAAAAAAAAAAACTTTTCAATACTTTTTTACTTGGAAGCTTCAAAAAATACACTACTATGTTAATGTATATAACAACATAAACTTAATCATCAAAAATGAAGATTACATAAAATTCCATTTACAAAATTATATTCGAATGTGTAGATAATAACGTATACAAGTACATAATTCTAGGTTTATATTTATTATATTGTATATTCTGTACTTGTACAATTGTACATTTGTTATGTAAAATATACAACTTTTATGTAATTTAAGTATACACTACATAATACATAAAGCACACATAATTATACATGTAGAGTACTTATATCATGTGATACATATAATTATATATCCGCTATCTAGTTGACATTATGTAGTTACATGAATATAATTTATTTCCATTATGTGCATTAATGAAATAGAGAGAACAAAAATTCTAACCTTGATTTTTCTTTTATTATAAATTTTATATTAAACTTTTTTAACAATATTTTCTATATATATATAAATAGATTGTTTTATTTGAATATTGCATTGGAACAATATTATTCAAGGAAATAACTAAAGACAATTTTGAAACAGTTTAAATTTTTTCTCTCATAAAAGTGAACTTTCACCAATTGATAAACTTAAAAAAAAAAAATACTTGACATACATTTGTACACTACCTATCTCTTAGCCTATAAAAAATTTTATAGAACATTTATTTCTCTTATTTATTTACTAAATTCATTTTCAAAAATATAATATATATTTTATTACGAACAAAAAAAAAGTTTTTTTAATTAAACAAAAAAAAAAAACTAATAAAAATTATAACAAATAGTTTGATCAATCATTCACAAAATTAAAATCTTTAGGTATAAATTTTTATTGATGAATAAATAAAAGTAAAAAGTACTTTTTTTTTTTGTTGATGAACATGGAAACTAATAACAATGTTGTAAAAACAACAGATGACGAATGTACGTATCATTTTTTTTTTCAATATGAAAATAATAATTTTAAGAAACCATATCACATAATGTTTGTAGGTACCTTAATTCTATCATTTATATATGAATATTGCAAATAATTTAAAATTTTAAGTGTTAACGAAAAGTCATTGATTATTAAAGGTCCATCAAATTATACTTCTATTCAGTATTTCAAAATTCAGTTAAGATAATCAAAATTACAAAATCCTTATCTATTTTTGATTATCGAAAATGATTTTATTCTTGGAACATAACATATTCTTATGTATATCTTAGCTATTATAAAATAGTTATTTTATTGTTGAACTTTCTTATGTTAGACAATACATTTAATTTGATTTTTAATTAGATTCTATTTTTTTCAAATAATGATTTTATAAGCATATATATTAGCTTCTTCTAAATTTCCACAAGGATAATGTTGATTTAATTCAAATATTTGTAATCTCTTATGAGTAGTTTTGAATTGTATACATTTGAAATAACAATTAGAAACAAATTGCTATAAAATTTTTTCCAACTCTATTATAAAAAACTTTATTATAAAAAAAATTTACTTTAATTTTTTTTCAGCATCATTATCTAAAAATAATCGACAACATAAGAGAAAATATCCAAATACTGAAACTAGTGGTCCCACAGGTAAAAAAGGACGTCCACCCGGTGATGTAATTTCTAATGTTAAACTGCCACCACATGGATATCCTTTAGAACATCCGTTCAATAAAGATGGTTATCGATATATATTAGCCGAACCAGACCCGCATGCGCCATTTCGACAAGAATTCGATGAAAGCTCCGATTGGGCAGGCAAACCAATTCCTGGTTGGCTTTATCGAACTCTTGTTCCAAATCAAGTACTATTGTCATTGCACGATAGAGCACCGCAATTGAAAATATCCGAAGATAGATTAGCTGTTACTGGTGAAAAAGGTTATTGTATGGTTCGAGCTAGTCATTGTAAGTAATTAAATATTAATCTTATACTCATTATTAAACAAAAATTTAAATCGAAATAATTTTTTTTATTTCAATTGAAGCGGTTTGCAGAGGTCAATGGTATTTTGAAGCTACAGTTGAAGAAATGCCAGAAGGATCAGCAACGCGAATTGGTTGGGGTCAAGAATATGGCAATTTACAAGCTCCATTAGGTTATGATAAATTTGGTTATTCGTGGCGTTCAAGAAAGGGAACAGTTTTTCATGAAAGTCGTGGAAAACATTATTCTGAAAATTACGGTGAAAATGACACTGTTGGATTTTTGATAGATCTACCAGAAGAAGATTTTTCGAAGCATTTACCACCTACTTTTAAGGATCGGGTAAACTTTGTTTTATATAGATTTTTTTTTTTTTTGAAGTAGGTATCAGACATTTTATTATTTGTTTTTTCATTTTTACTTAGCCCTTGGTAAAATTTAAAAGTCATTTGTATTATGAAGACAAGGATAAAGTCCAAGAAACATTGAAAACTTTAAAAACTTTACAAAAGAGCCGAATAACATTTTTTAAAAACGGAGAATCACAAGGATCAGCATTTCAGGACATATATTCTGGTTCATATTATCCAACACTTTCAGTACACAAAAGTGCAACAGTCAGTATTAATTTTGGACCGAATTTTAGACATCCTGAAATTTTAGAACAATTTAATTGTAAAGGGGTAAGTAAGATAAGATAATATTATAAATAATTAAAAAAAAAATTGAATACCAAATTACCTAACTCTTTTTTATTATCGTCTTAGATGAATGAACGTGTTGAAGAACTCATTTGTGAACAAACCGTTGCCGACTTATTATATTTAACAGAAAATGATGGCAAATTACGTTTGGATAATTTTAATTTGTAACAAAATTATTAATAAAATGTCCAAAGTTATATTTAATTATTATTTTTTTATTTCTAATAAATTAAGATTAAAATAAATAAATCACAATAATAAGATTATTTCTTAAATTACATCTTAATATACAAAACTTTAGAAATTGTAGAATTTATTTTGAAATTGTAGAATTTGAAAAATAGGCCACCAGTACCAAAATTTATTTTTTAAAAGAATCAATATTTTATTTCTTAACAATTTTTTCTTTTCATGAAGTAATCACAAAATACTACACTAATAATTAATTATTTTATTGTGGTGAAATAAGAACATATTTATAGCAGGTTTTTAACAACGAAAATTTATGCCTTTCAATGTAATATTTCTAAAATTTTTTTCATTGAATTTTTATATACAAACTATTAAATATTTAAAGACCTTTTAGAAGTGAAGTTTTGAATACGTCTTAGTTTTACGGGTGAAAAAAAAACGTTTATCGTCCAATATAACATTTATAAAAATGGAAATAACACATTAAAATCCAATTCAAAAAAAAAATATTTTGAAAGTGTAGATGGGTAGTTCAGAAGATTTAAAACAAAAAAAAAATATTTTAAAATTGCTGAGTTTTACATATAATTTTTAAAATCTTCTCTTCTCTCTTCAAAACTTTAATTTTTTAATGAAAACTAATCCAATTAAAAATATTTGTACAATGAATTATTTTATTATTTTTTTTAGTTATCACTAACTAAACTTTCAAATTCATAGGAAAATTAAAAATTATCAAAAAATATTTTCTGTCTACTCCCATTGACAATTCCAAATTTTGAACTCTTTCCTGTATTACTAATAGCTGATATAGATCGATTAGGATTTGTTTTTGCCATAGTAACATCATTGTTACTTTCACTTTCGGTACTGAAGCTTCGTTGAATAGATGGTAGAATTATAGTAGACTTTTGCCTACGTGGTGCTATTTGCTGAGCAGCAACGTAAATTTTTGTGGGCTTCTTTTCTTCCGTGTTTGCACCATATCTCTGAAATATTCGTGGATCATGTAAGACGCTAAAAATAGGTGGCATTCGAATAAATGATGCCGAGTTGCTAGGTTTAATTAAATTCAGTTGTCGTGGATGTTGATAAGTAGTTTTCGTCGATGATGGCAATAAAAATGGTAAATTTTTTTTATTCGTGTAAGTTTCTTCAAAATTCTTTTGCACCCAAGGTGATGATTTAATTTTGCTATTAGTGGAGCCATTAATAAAACGGGCTATAGGAACTGAATTAATTCGTAAATTATTTTCTATTCTTTTTGTTAAATTTTGTTGTACTACTTCTTGTGTTGTTGATTTTATTGAACACCAAGATCGAGCTGAATCCAAGTACACTTTATTACCAATCAAAGAAGTCAAAGTTGTGTCATCATCGTCTTCATTTTCTGAGCTACTTTCAGTTAAAATCGTTTGACAACTATTCCTTGAATCTTTTTCTAACGCAATTTCTGAATTTTTTGAGCGAAGAGCATTTGATTGTCCAGCACTTGGCCGACGAACATGTGGGAATGCTCGTTTCCATTCTAAAATTTCTCTACACAATTCTTTATCACGTTTCAATACTTCAATCGATTCTTCATCATAGAAAACCCTTTCAATTTCTTCCCAATCATCACGGTTCTGCTTAATGGCATCTTCTGCCCACGGAATAGAACCGATACTACTGCGATCATAATCATCAGAAAATTTTGATGAGGAATAAAAATTTTCCGAATCATCTGAGTCTGATTGATTAAATTTTTGTACTGGAGTCATAATTAAATTAAGTTCTCCCTTGTTGGAAATTGGAATGTCAAAAATTGGCTTCAAAAGAATGTTTTCAATTTCAATATTTCAGAATTTGTTATTTGTGTCATGCTCGTCATGCTTAAAATAAATTATTTAAAATGAAATTATTTTATACACAAAAAAAAACCACAGCAGACTAGGACACTAGGACGAATTCTCTGATAGTCTTATCAAAATAAAAATAACTTAGAAGTTAGAACTTAAGAAGTCTAAAAATAAATAATCCAAAAAAATATTTCTTGCTTTTTTTTGCCAATCTTCTAATTCTATTCTAATTGTTGTAAATAAATATTCTAGTTTTAAGTTCTAATAATTTTATTTTTGTTTATTATTTTTAGTGGCTTGTTGTTGTTGTTTGTATTGAATAGTGAGTTGTTGAGTGACTATTTGATTTTTATTTTTGATTTTATATTTTATTTTTCTTGTTATTTAAATTTTTTTTAAGATGTCATTTCTTCGCAGGGTTGCCAAATGAAATTTGTTAAAAAAAAAGTTTACTTTATTTAGCGCAATTAGTAGTGAGAAACAACTGCGACGCGATCATCGATTTTCAGCGACCGCAACGCAAGAGACAAAATTTCTTTCATTGAACAATTTTTTTTTTCCATTTATTGTAAAACAAATTTTAAATTTGAATAAATAAAATAATTTATAATATATACAAAAAAAAAAAGTAATAAATAATTTTAAAATATTTATTGAAAAATAAAAGGGTAAGTTTATAAAAATAAAAATATTTTTTTTGTTCTTTGTTTATAATTTTTTTTATATGTAATTTTAGGTAGGTACCTATACCTACCCTACCTATTCACTTATTCACCATTAATGTAAGATTATTTTTTGTCGATACTCGCCACTAGTATTTTTTTATATACTACAGGGTTATTGTAAATTTTATTGTATCCAAACAATTTATATGATAAGAACACATGTATATTGAAGTCATACATTTCGTCGCCCGGCAATTATACTGTCGTACATGACAAAATGACAAAAAATGAGTTGAGTATGCAGAGGCTTATAATTTTTCAAGCTCTATCAAACTGTCCAATCGGAATCATCCTATCTCTATTAGTTTCTGAGATATTGAGTATTGACTTTGACGTAAATGCCATAAAATTTAAATTTTTTGCTCCTATAATACCGTATGAACCAAATTTTTGGATATACGGCAAATTCTCATACAAAATAAACAAACAAAGTAGGAAATATTATACTGTCGATACGCCAAAATTTCTATTATTGTGCCGAATGTCCTTATAAAATGCTATATTGCGAATTTTTGCAGCAATTATTATGACGTATAAGTAAAAATTTTAATATTATGGTTTATTTTTTAAGAATTATTGTGCCGTAAGTGTTTTAAAAAATGTTGTACGTGCAAAGAGGTGGTAGAAACGCATGCAATAGTGGCGCTCACGGCAAGATACTTTTGAATAAAAGTTGGGGTAGCTCGGAATTGGAACTCTAAAGGACTTCTTTTTTCGATCTTAAAATGTAGTTTAAAGTACTAAACACAATTGGGGCGACAGCGACAACGACAGCGATAGCGACTATCAAAAAAAAATAGAAACCATATATTTGTATGAGAATGAACACAATTGAGACGACTGGCGACAAACGACATTGTCGCCTGGCGACAAATTAGAAATTTTTCTATTTTGTCGCCAGGCGACAACGACAACCATATATTTTTTTTATTTATTTTTCTATTTGTTTACTTTTTTCCTGTATATTTATTTCGTCGCCGTCGCCGTAATTGTGTTCACTCGAGTGATATCGCTGTCGTTGTCGTTGTAGTCGTCGTTGTCGCCGTCGTTGTCGCCCCAATTGTGTTTACTCCTTAAGGTTTTAGCTTTCACCAAAAAACAAAAAAAGTATATGTTTTTCGGCCAGTTTTTTTTATATTTAGATTCAAACTTTAAAGTCGATTTCCCAAAACTAGGTTTCGGAATATACAACAAAATAATTTCGGGGCGACGATTTCACTTAGTTATTATTAGTTTTAATTTGAATTATATACATTGTAATAAATGAAGGATCAAGAATCAGATTTTTCTTCATGTTTTTCTGTTTTAGTTATTTTTTTTAAATTTTAATTTAAAAAAAAATATATAATAGGTATGCATACATTTCACGTGTAGGTAGGGTTGCCAGATTTTCCCCATTACAAACCGGGACAAAAAGAAATTTTTTACAAAATAAATAAAAGTTATTAAAAAAATTAAAAAAAATATTTTTTAATATAAATATTAAAAAGGACCATTACTACTTCAATAAGGTCAAATACGTAATTAAATAATATCTTAAAATTAATAACACAAATTAGGAATAAAAAATATAAATATTCATTTCGGTCATTATAATTACAACAATGTACATAATAAATATATACTTTTAATTATGGTTGTCAAATTCTGTAATTTTTAAAAACATATGGTTTTCAATTTTTCTTTTTTTTAATTTCTGGAAAAAATAAAATAATTCACAAAAAAAATTATTTGAAAAAAAGAAAAAGGTTTCTGCTTAATTAAAAAAAAAATTTTTTTTGGATATTTAATATAAAAATTCTAAATAACCAGGATTTCGACGTTGTCAAAAATAATTGTGCTGTATGTAGCAACTATTTTGAAGATGCTTGCTTTTCATTTAGTTGTACAAATCTACGAGAAAACTCTTAACCAACAATATTTCTAAGATTAGATTCTCTGGAAAGGTAATTATCTAATATTATTCAAAAAATATATTAATGTCTTAAATATTTTAGTGA
The DNA here is from genome assembly GCA_964007475.1 of Hybos culiciformis. Taxonomy (NCBI): domain Eukaryota; kingdom Metazoa; phylum Arthropoda; class Insecta; order Diptera; family Hybotidae; genus Hybos; species Hybos culiciformis. The sequence continues at coordinate 1,012,366 of OZ023273.1, read as the reverse complement.
AAATGTAGAAACATTGTTTTTATATTTTAATTGATAATAATTTATTCGTACCATCGAAGAATTTAATTGATAACTCGAACAACTTTTAAGTAGACCAAAAAAAACTGGAAAAATAATATAAACTAAAAATATTTTCTTTTATGATTTTTGGAAAGGAGGAAACTCTTCTAAAAACCCCTTGAAATATGAAAAAAAATAGTCGTCAAAATCATATGGTTTTCAATTTTCTATTCAAAAAATTACAGAAATTACAGAAATTTTTTGTATAGAAAAAATACATTAGAAGTATAGATCTATTAAGTATATTATTACAACCCTGCAATACCTTTATAGACCAGCCAGATGTAATATAGGCCAGATATAATATAGGCTGGATCGAAAATTAGAAAAATGATAGGAAAGCGTAACATAACATGAAAAGTTTCATTTTTCATAAATTTATTAATTTTTTTTTTAATTGTTAAACCGGGACTATTGAGCGTCCCGAGAACCTTCTTCGGGACGCCACGAAAATGACTTGAAAACCGGGACAATCCCGGAAAACCGGGACGTCTGGCAACCCTACGTGTAGGTTACCTACAAATTTAAATTAAATTAAAACAAAAAAAAATTTTTGCATTCAATCCCGTTGAGGGTCAAACCTAAAAGATCAGCCAAAATAGCAGCAGGTCAGAAATCTTTAATATGACAAATAATAGGAATTTTAGATTCTAAATTTTAAGGTTCCGTGATTGTGGATTTAAAAATAAAAATTCCGGATGTTTTTATTGTTTCTCTCTCTCGAGTTACAATTTTTTATTATTATAAAATTATAATTTTATTTAAAAAAAAAAAACTAATTCATATTTTCAGGATTATTTGTTCCTAATTGTGGCGCTACTTTAGAATTTGATATTAATTATTCCAAACCAATATTCCAAAAAAATTCTAAATGTGATGAACAAGTTATTGGAATTTAAAATTAACGACGAGCTACATCAAACTGGTGAAAATAATATTAATATTAATTCAAACAAAAAAAAGTTAACAAAAGAAGAAAAGTCGATGATATACAATGAACTATTATCCCCAGATGAAAATGGGAATAATAGCAGCACATATCCACCACCTGTCAAACTCAGTGATTTGGATCCGAATATACTTGAATTTTATGAAAGAGATTCCGAAACTAACGAGATTGTGAAAATTATTAAAGCCAAATTGAAAGACGGCGTTCATTTAAACAATGATATTTCACATGAAGATTTGGAAATTGTCAATGAAATTTTTCCTGAACCTGATGGAACTTTCAAAGTAGGGGAATATTTGAATACAATGGAACTCTTAAATAAAGAAACAATAAGAACAATTGAAAAAATAAGTAAACAGCCGAAACCTCCACCACCTGTAAAACTCAGTGATTTGGATCCGAATATACTTGAATTTTATGAAAGAGATTCCGAAACTAACGAGATTGTGAAAATTATTAAAGCCAAATTGAAAGACGGCGTTCAATTAAACAATGATATTTCACATGAAGATTTGGAAATTGTCAATAAAATTTTTCCTGAACCTGATGGAACTTTCAAAGTAGGGGAATATTTGAATACAATGGAACTCCTAAATAAAGAAACAATAAGAAAAATTGAAAAAATAAGTAAACATCCGAAACATCATCGACGCCAAGCAAGAAAATAGAAAAAAAATGAGCCCGTCCTACCGGATAAATCAGATGAAACTAGATTTATAAAAACAAAAACTTTCTTTTTTGTTGTTATTTTTAATTTAATCAAATTGATCAAATATTCCAAACGAATATTGTAAATGTGATTAAAAATTAATTAAAAAAAATAAATTATCTATACGATGTAGGTAATACCGTAATACGAACAAAAAAAAAATAAAAAAAATTCATTAATATGAATCCTTAAAGCAAATATTTTGTTATTTTTTCTCTATATAAACTTCTCATGGACCATTAGTAAATCTTCCCTTGCCAGCGGAATACAGATGTTTAATTTGTATGTTTTCCTCGTCAAGTTTCATGCAATCTTTTTCAATTGTACATCTAATTACAAATAATTCTAACAGTATTAGTATTAAGAGAATTAATATAAACATTATTTTTGATAACAAATTATTTAATGAATTCCAATTAAGTAAAGATTTGAAAATTTTATTCTGTAGGTATCTGTAGGTATTTGTTTTTAAAAATAAAATTACTAATCATAACTTATAATCATTTCATGTAATTTAACTATAATATTTAAATGCATTTGAAAAATTAAACGATCCGTTGAATTCGAACAAAATTACATTAAAACGCAACATTAGCACTTATTGTGCTACATTTTACCATAGATTAAGTATATACAAACATTTGAACTACAACATTTTTTCAGCCTTTTTTGGTATTTTTATGTGAATGTGTTAGTAAAACTAAATAAAATTGTTTTCATATATTGATAATTATCACGTATTTTATTTTATTTTACTAACACATTCACATAAAAATACCAAAAATAATGTCGTATGAAGCTATAAATCTTTAGTATTCTTATCTATGATTTTACATAATACCAAAAAATATGTATATCTAGAAATTTCAGTCCTAGTATACAAATTGTACAAATTGATTTTTTTATTTTTTTTTCATAATTATTGATATCCCAAAAAAATAGAGAACATAAAATTTCTCTATTTTGTTTTCTTTAACTCACAAAAAAAGCAAAATACAAATACATAGAACAAATAAATAATGCACAATATCTATAATAAATAAAAATTTAGAATTTATTATTATCACTCCTGGCAAAAAATTCATTGAAGAGAATGTTTTTGAGAAAATTTTTTCTTTGTTCTGTCCGCATAATAAGACTGGGATATCAATCTAATTTTTTTAAACAATTTAAAATTTGAATTTTTTGTATGGACTGAATTTCTCTTATTTATACTTACTTTATGATAATACATAGAATTTCATAGAAAGCTAGGTATATAAATGAAGTTTAATATGGGTACTTTTCCGTTAGCCGGGCGCAAATATACGGCGCAAAAAATTGTGAATCAAGACGCAAAACGAAGCAGAAATGTTACCGAAAACTTATGGTAATTTAAAATGAATAGTTTTTTCGTGTATCAAACCCCCTAGGGCACCTTTTTTTTTTTTTGTTTTTCTTGACGCGCGAAGCGGATGGGACGGGGGACTCGGTAAATTTCTGCACAATTGGTTCGTGCATGTTCGTTTTTTAAATTACACCAGTTGTGTAGAAATTTACTGAGTTCCCCGATACAGGAAAAAACTATTCCATTTTAAATGACCATAAGTTTTTGGTAACATTTCTGCTTCGTTTTGCATTTTCATTTTTTGCGCCGTATATTTGCACCCGGCTAACGGAAAAGTACCTTAATATGTTTATGATTCTATATGAGGTTTTTTTTTTAACAAAACTATTATAAAAAACCGGTAAAGCACTCTGTACCTGCAGCAGTACAAAAAGCAAAAAACAACTTTAGTATGGTGAGGATTAATAACCGCTTTTTAAATGTGTGCAAGCGCAAAATTTTTTTCATTACTAGTAAAAGGTGAATTTTTTATAACTTGACATTTTTGACGTGGAGGAAAAATTTCTCTCATTGAACAATTTTTTTTTTTCCATTTATTGTAAAACAAATTTTAAATTTGAATAAATAAAATAATTTATAATATATACAAAAAAAAAAAGTAATAAATAATTTTAAAATATTTATTGAAAAATAAAAGGGTAAGTTTATAAAAATAAAAATATTTTTTTTGTTCTTTGTTTATAAATTTTTTTATATGTAATTTTAGATACCTATTCACTTATTCACCAGAAGAATCAGATTTTTTTTCATGTTTCTCTTTTTTAGTCAATTTTTTTTAAATTTTAATTTAAAAAAAAAAATATATATAATATGCATACATTTCACGTGTAGGTTACCTACAAATTTAAATTAAATTAAAAAAAAAAAACTAATTTTTGCATTCAGTCCCGTTGAGGGTCAAACCTAACAGATCAGGCCAAAATAGCAGCAGTGTCAGAAATCTTTTTAATATGACAAATAATAGGTGTATGTACCTACCTACCTACCTATAATTAATTTTATTGATTTTGTCAATAATTTTTCTTTTCTGTCACTGTGCGACCACCGCCAGCAAATTTTATTTTCGACAGAAAAACATCATTCATTTCGTTCGTTATCAATTTTTTAGCGAACAACATAATTAAAGTATGTACGTAATTAATTAATAATAGGTATACTTTTCACATAATATCTATCTATTCTATATGATTACATTTTACATCATTTTGTACTCTATAACAGGGGTTCCCAAACTTTTACCAGTCGCGACACACTAATTAAAACCTTAAGGTTTTCGCGACCCACCTGTAAAAAAAATAAAAAGCAAAAAATTAAAAACTTTAATTCATAAATTTATATTCTAATTTATCGCGATATTTGTTTTTTAATGCAAACATTGCTGAAAATGCAATTTCACATATGTATAAGACGTTGTGAATGGAAGTAGTACCTACTTTTAAAACTGCAGTGTGTAAAACTGGATATGAATTTTTTTACTGTAACTGTAACCTTTTAAATACAGAAATTTGTTAATAAAAATTTTACAAGCACCTAAAAATATCCTACAAACACATGCCTGCATATAAAAATATTGCATCAAGTTTATTTAAAGTAAATTAATACTATTAACTGCCTCTATTTTATGCTATATTTTATTTGTAGGGAGCTGGTAGGTAGAAACCTAAATAAATTTCTCAATTCTATAAAAAAAAAATAGAAAATTAAAACTGCAAATGAAATATATCTCGATTCTAAACCGTGGTGACACCTGCAGTAAAAGAACAAAGAAATAAATCTCTTTAGACTGATGAAAAATAAAGTTTTTGTTCAAGAATAATTATTTGAAAAAATTATTTCTGCCAAAGGTTACATTCTTTCTTTTAATCTATGTAGGGTTTTTGAAACTCGACCATTTTCGTAAGCTCGAGCCTTCAAGCTTTTTCTATAAGGAGGATCGGGTAGCTCGAGCCACCCGAGCCTTCTTAAAAATAAAATACATAGGAAAAAACAATGGCATAAAGAAACCAATTTCAGGGCATAAAATTTTAACTTGACTCTTCTAATTTAAACATAATTTACTCATTACAAAATTATAAAAATAACAATAAATATTGCAAAATTATTAAACGAAACGTTATAAAATATAAAAAAACAAAACATCATAAAATATAAAAACATAAAAAAACCATTTCAGTGTATCATTTTCTGTTAAAATTGACTGTGACTTATAAGATTGAAGTGAAATATTTCCTTATATAAACTTTTCTGTTCAATAAAATAAAAAAAACAAAAGTAAAATGTAAAACATTAAAAATGCTGAGCTCGAGCCACTAGCAGATAAAAACTCGATCTTCATTCAAGCAAAAACAGACGAGCTAGCTCGAGCTTTTTGGATCGAGCCGGCTCGGTCCAAAAACCCTAAATCTATGTATTAGAAATTATCATGAGTACCAATTATAACCTATACCTAAGTAGCTTAGATACTTACTAACTTACTAGGTAGATGATGGTACCTAACTATTAGTAAAACAATTATCTTTTTTTTACACTATAAATTTATACTTTATTTCTCGAACACAAAACACAATTTTTAAGTACAATGAAGCTAATATCATTTTTAGTTTTTTTTTTTTAAATCAAAAATTTAATCAAATTTATAAAATTAATTAATATTACTAAGTTTTATTTTTCAATAACCGTTTAATTGACATTTTTGGATTATGTGATAAAAAAACAGAATGACAACCCATTTGTAATTTTTCACTTTCTGATAAACGTTTTAATAGGTGCGATTTTGGTGGCATTATTGCAAATTGTGTATTTGTTGGTCGTTTATTAAAATTTAATGTTCTTTCAGATTTTTTATATGTTGTCAAATTTAATTTACGTTGTCTATCAAGATAATACATTTCATCGTACACATTAACTATTTGTTTCATTTTTGCTAAACATTCGCTTTTACGCCTTTTTATTTCAATACTGTCGGAAGAACCTTGACTCATTTCTGTTAATGGCTCCAAAATTTCTATCATTTTATTGACTTTTGTTTCTAAAATAATTGGTATAAAAAAAGAAAATGAAATGATGGGTAAATTAATGTTAAAAAGTTATAAAACATGTATAAAAAAAATTGTTTGCCTTTATTTAAATTTTTCGCTACTTACATAAGTTAGAATAAACGATTCATATAGGAGATACGTTACTGTTAGAATGTTTTTCTAGGTACACATTTTCTTTTTCAATAATTCTTTTTATTAAAATTAGTACCAAGACAAGAATTTGAAAAGTTGTGGGTAAGCAAAAAAAAAATAAATTTGCAAAAGTGCGGCTACTGTAAAGAGTAAGACTTATTAAAATAAAAGCTATACTTCATAATCCATACAGACGTACGTATGTATCTATTTGCATATAAAATAAAAAACAATGTTTTATTACTTACCTAATGATTCAAAACGTTTCATTAATTCTTTTGATTCTTTTAAACTAATAATACTAGTTCTACTAAGGGTTTCCTCTAAGGTAGTAAATTTTTCGTCGTTTGAATATGTATCTGTTCCCTGGTCTGTTTCATCAGTTGTCATTTTCTGACTAGAAACATATGTGTAATTGACATCATCCACTAAATCAGATAGATCAGCGTAGGTCGAAGGAGAAGAATCATTTTTTACAACTTCACTAATTGAACGTGGAATTTCAATTTTTTGAAATTTTTGTATATCTTTTATGAACGTTTTCAATTCAGATTTTTCAACTAAATTTAGATTTTTTAATTCATTTCGAATTTCGTCTTTAATTAAATTAGCTAATGGTACGATTAAATTATCTTTCTCTTCGTAAGTTGAACAACTAAAAGTAGTTGTTGTTGATCCTTCCATTGTTTTATTTTAAAGTTCTGTGGATTAATTTTAAATTATTATTTGCTGAAATTGTATATTCTTAGAATTTCGTTTTATCGGGTATCGAAAAAAAATTAAAGACTTGCAAAACAGAACTTTGATCTCCAAATCATATACATAAAATTTTTAATTTAGATGATCTTTTTTATTTTTCGTTTAGTTATTGTTTTTCTTTATACTTATTTTCTAATTTAGATCTTTTTTTTTTTTTTTTTTCTCACATAAATTTAACTTATTCAAATTTTAAAATTTTTAGAATGTAAGTTTTGATAATTATTTTCATGGTTAACTAATTATTTTTATCATCCTCATTCTCTGAATCGACGTAAGTTAATAATTATTATACATACCTATATAATAATAATTCGTTCGTAAGGCTTCTTCGTGGGGCAAAAAATTCATATTGATGAATACATGCACTGAAGACTACACTCTTTTTCACATATAGACACTACACATATGTATAGAAGTCGTTTGATTCTATTAACTTTTCTTTTTTAATCAATATTACGTTGATAAAACTTTCACATTGCAGAAATTTAATTATTTTAGTTCAGTGTCTATTTTCATGTGGTATTTGTTATTATATATTTCTTATTCAAATTTTCCTTTTTGAAATTTTCCAATAATAAGCAGTAACTATTATTATTCTATTTGTATCTTTTTTCACTCTATAAAAATAATTTTAGGGTTACCATTTAAAATCCTAGCAATTTATCTTATTTAATTTTGTTTTTCAAGCTAAAATTTACTGTACCTATAAATAGATTCAACTTAATTACTTCCAACCAGGAAATGTATTATTTATTTTAATTCGGCAAATTGTTTTCTTTTAGTAAAAGAACTTACCGATGATAAGAAATTACTAATTCAATTGATTATTTTTATTTTATGCTATATTGCTATAATATATTAGGTTTTATGATATTTACGTCATTGATAAAAATTCATTAGATATCATTAAAAACGGTTCTAATCATTTATTTAATTTCTAGCATACTTAATTGTTGTCATGAGTTAGCGCAATGCAAGCCAATTTCTCTTTATATAAAATTTTATGTATCACATCACAAAAAAAAAAAATTAATTAATTCTCATTTTAGTTGAAATTAGATTTTTGCATTTGTTGGACGTAAATTTAAAGAAAATTTATTATCGATTTGTGGTAAAAGATTTTTCAATTTTCTATATATTTTTTTTTACCACAATTATTAATCGGGTCATTAAAGACAAATATATTTTTTAAGAAGTTATTTGTTCCTGAGATACTTAAAAAAAAACTTATAATTTCTTTTTAATCAGAAAAATATGTTATTCTTGAATGGAAAAAAAAAATTACAATATTTGAGACGAATTTTTATGACCACGATAGTAAAAAATTTCGAAATTAAATAAAAATGGACCTAATAATAAATTTAAAAAAAAAAGAAAATTATTTATTAAAGAATTATAATTAAATTTGATCTAAATATAAAACATGATTATTGATTTTTCTTAACTAAGAAAATTTTTCTTCCCCTTTTTGTTTATTTTTTTTTATCTATTTATACCAATATTCATTACGTCAAATTTTTATGTGTACATACTACATTTATCGTCCTCTTAAAAACATTAATATTGTATTAAATATACATTTATAGGAATTTAAAATTATTTTATATAATATACATATATTAATAAATCATTATCACTGATAGATAAATGCAGATAAAAGAATTTAAAAAGTATTTCATGAATTATTTTAAAACAAAATTTTAGTGCACTATGAAAATCAAATTTAACGACTAAGTAACATCAATTTATAAACTAAGTAAATTCGAATTTTAATTTGATTTATTTTAAAACTCCAAGGTCATTATTCAAGATCCTATAAATTAATTTTACTCTAGGTTTCCTTTATCAATAGAATGTTTAATATATAAATCTGACAAATTTATGTAACATTCAATTCAGTTTTAATTAAAAGAGAATGAGAATACTTATTCTTATTTTAAATATTTATTATTACTAACCGAACTACTACAGAATTATTCAAAAAATTCTGAGGACCAATTATGTGTTTTGAATGATAAAATTTATTATGAAAATTAATAAATAGAACCAATATTTATTTTAATATATGTCACTGCTATCATTTTATACTTGAAAGGTATTTAATTTATATATAGAATCTACATTTTTGAAGTACATATTAATTTTTTTCATTAAAAAAAAGACATTTAAAATTAACTATGATTTCTTACGTACATTTTAAATATTGTTTCCTATTATTAATTTTTTTTTTTTTAATATTACCGCCCTCAGTAATCAAAAAAAATATTTGTTGATAATTTCATATCAGTTTTAAAATTAATTATATTGTACACATTTATATATAAAGATAATTCGAATTCCAATTTATTTAGTTTGAAAAAAAAAAAAAATATATATTTTAAAAATATAAAATAATACAAAGTTATGTGATTCTAATGTTTTATGTTTTATGAAGTCATAATTTGTAATAAAATTCTATCAGCATATTCGAACAATCTGTATTAACCTCGAATCATTAAATATTTAGGGGCTTAAATATTTTAGAGGCGTGTAAAAAATTGTAATAATTTCAAATTTGTGCAATAACTTTATATTGTTTTTTTTTTTTTTTTTTTAATATTTTATGAAATTGTTAAGAGTAAATTCCAAGATATTTATTTTTCATTCAGTAAACATGACAGATACAAACAAAAATATTGTATTAACATTTTTTCAAATATTTCTGTTTTGTTTTATGTTTTTAGGTTTTTGAGAGAAAGTTAACAACGACAAAAACTTCATCATGGGGTCGTTGTTTCGAAGCGAAGAAATGACATTATGCCAATTATTTCTTCAGAGTGAAGCTGCATATGCATGTGTCTCAGAACTAGGCGAATTGGGGTTGGTACAATTTCGTGATGTAAGTAAAAAAAAAAAAAACACTATAATAAATAACTAAATTAGTAAATTAATTTTTCAAATAATTTTAGCTTAATCCCGATGTAAATGCTTTTCAACGTAAATTTGTCAACGAAGTTCGACGTTGTGATGAAATGGAACGTAAATTGCGTTACCTTGAAAAAGAGATCAATCGTGATGGTATACCAATGCTAGATACTGGTGAAAATCCAGAAGCACCTCAACCACGAGAAATGATTGATCTTGAGGTAATTTTATCTAAAAATTTTATATTTTTTAGAATTAAGATTTGATTTGTTATTTTTTAGGCAACTTTTGAAAAATTGGAAAATGAGTTAAGAGAAGTTAACCAAAATGCTGAAGCATTAAAACGTAATTTCTTGGAATTAACTGAATTAAAGCATATATTAAGGAAAACTCAAGTGTTCTTCGATGAGGTAATTTTTATTGCGTTTTTTTTTTTTTATATTCATTTAAAAAAAAAATTAGATTATTTTTGTATTAATTTTTTTTGATATTAAATTTTTATAATATTAAATTTTTATAATATTAAATTTTTTTTAATATTAAATTTAATATTTTGTGTATAAAGCGAAATCATATGTTTTTTTTTGTATAAAGGCGACCATTATTTAAAGTATGTAAAAAAGTTTCATTTGTGAACATTTAATCTGAAATAGTTTAAAATGCGATTCGTTTCTAACATAAGGTTTTTAAATAATAATTTTTAATTGATTCTAATCGTACTGCCAAAAAAAAATTAGAACTAAAATATTATCAATTGTGGACTATTTAAGAAAAAAAAATATGATCTTCATATCAGGTATAAGTCGTTTTTATCGACTAAAATTTACAGTGAAAATGTAAAGATAAAATTTATTAAAATTCACTGAAATTGTAATCTCATAATCGAATTGAAATCAAAGTTCTACGAGATCGAAAATTTTATATAAGTATTTCTCAACCTTATTTGACGGAACAAAGGTATGGATTATGTATGTTGTATGCATTATGTATAAAAATAATAATATTTAACTAAAGATTTGTTTGGAGACAATTTTAATGCTATGATATGGTAATTTTCGTAATAAGTATTATGTTCTAATATATTATTTAGTATTAAAATTAATTTTTTTTTTGTCTATATATTGAAATTCCAGAATAGGAATAATTATGCTTAAATGTAACTTATGAAACTTTTTATGTATTGAAAAATACAATTTTCAATTAAATTATTTTATTTGAAAAAATAAAAAATGAACTTCTTATTTATTTATTTATTTTTTTTTTTTTTTTGTAAATAACATTGACATCGAGAGCACGTTTACTAACATTTCGATGATTTTCTTATAATAATAAAAAAAAAAGTTTTTATTTTATATTCTAAAATTAATAAATTACTATAATGGATTTTTACTGAATAATATTTCGAAGCTGAAAAATTTTATATTTATGTAATTAGAACTCGTTTCACTTGTCTACATTGCTGATTTATCAATATATAAAACAGTTTTTTTTTTTTAACACATTGATTTTAAAGCTTTGACTCCTCAAATTTTAATAACATATAATATTAATGATGTTGCAGTAAAATATCTGTTATATTTAATTTATTATTTATATTAATTTGCTTTTAAAAACTAAAAATAAAACAAAATTTTATTTTAAAAAATTTATTATAGAAATTTTTTTTTCTCTAAAATATTTTAAAATATCTCGTCAACACAACTGAAAAAAAGTTTATAATTCAACAATAAAATGGAACTTAGAATCTTTGAAAAAGGAAAAAAAAATTTTTTAACGAAATTATACGCGTTAAACATTTTTCCCACATTATCTTCCTTAATAATTTATTATCTTTTTTTTATTTAATAAAAAAAATTAAAATTTACATAATAGATTAAAAAATAATTTAACGTATTTCTATTTTTTTTTTTTTTATCTGATTTCAATTGTAGTACTATATAATTAGGTTTCAGTTTATTATAATTAAATTTATTTTCTTTTTAATAATGGTAACAACATAGAGAAGAAGCAATTTTTTAGTGGAAATATTTATAATATAAAGTTTCTAATAGATACGTTTTAGCATTAGTAGAGCATTTCAAGCAAATGATCTGGCATTTGTCATATAAAAATATTCCACTTCATCAGTGTACTAAATTCATAAAATAAAAGTTTCTTTAAATTATACAATGCGAAGGGTAATTTTTTTGTGAATTAAAATACATTATGATGTTTTTTAATTGATAAATTGCTTAATTATTTGTATCAAAAAATTTTCTAGTTTATTTCCTTAATATATTGTAAAATATTTGAAAATTTTCGAATACCTAATTATTTAATTTTATGAAACTATGAAAAATTAATATTCTTTAATTGAATTCAAGCTGCTTTTCTTAATTTAATGTTAAATAAGAATAAAAAATTATTTCTGAAAATTTTTAACTATTCAATTTTATGAAATTATAAAAAACTGTAAGATTCTTTAATTAAATTCAATCCTTTTTTCGAATTTTCACTAAAAATATTCAAATATGTATACCAGTTGATAATTTAATTTTTAAAGAAAAATTAATTTATGATTTTTAGTTTTGATTTTTTTTTTTAATTATATAACTAATATTTTTGGGTGTTGGAATGGTTTTTTTTTTTTTTTTTTATAACCATAATTTTAACCTAAATATGCCAAAAAAAAAACACAACCCACAAAATTACACGATATTTGTATTCAAAAATATATGTGCATTTTTTTACTAAAAACCTAAATTTTAAAATAATTTTTTATTAAGAAAAACAATTTTTTTTTTTTTAATTTTTGATTTTCATATTGCAGGCAAGTTGTAAATAATTTATTAAAAATTTTTTTTTTAAATGATACCTAAACTACAAAATAAAAATATGGGAAAAAAAAAATTTGTCTTAATTAAAATTTTTATTAAGAAAATATATTAATAAGGCAACTTTTTGTTTTTATCAGACTAAGGAATACGCAGATTTTTTTTTTTTAAATAATTGATAAATTACTCTTTAACATTTTTATCTAATTGGGAGCATGCTTTCTGTGAAGTACCAAAATCTCAATTCAACTAACAAACACTTATAGTTGATTTCCAATTCCACGTTAAAACTATTCGAATTTACTGGTATGCTTGCGATATGTATATCAAATATAAAGTAAAAATAAAAAGATTGTTAATATTTAAAAAATATTCCCGAAAAATTAAGGTTTTTTTATTTTAATAATTTTTTATTATAAAATTTGTTTTATTTTCCATTATTTTACATTATTTATTCAATTTTGAACAAAATTATGCATTATTAACTGATAATAAATTGAACAGTTAAAATAAAACATATGTTTTGATCAAAAATGTGCAATACTTCATTATATACTTGTATATTTAAAGTTTAATTCACCATAATTTAACAACATTATACATAAGAATAATTTATAATCATGTAATTTTATTATATTCGTGAGTTTTTTTTACAATTGTTACTTCTTAATATTATTAGTGGATCTTTGTTTATATAAATTTGAATCAAAATATTCTTATAAAAATTTTTTTTTTTACAAAACTACTACTTTGATGATAATAGTACCGATATTGATAATCGAACATAAAAGTACCGATATTGATAATCAATAAAAAAATATTAATTAGTTGGAACCATATAATATCACTGTACAAGTGAAATGTATGGCTTGTAATTTATAGAAAATGACATGTAATATTATTACTTGTAATAAATATTTGTCAAAATGTAGGTTTTTAAATATGATGATGGTTTTTTGTACAAATAACACTTTTATTTTGATTCGGACCACCTAGTTTTTTTCTTACAACTTACAATTTTTGACGGCTCTGTTTGGTACATTGCATGAGTATTGCTTAAACAGCTTAGTATTTAACCACATCAATTTTATATAATTTATTTACTATTATAATTTTATCAATTGCGAGGATTAGATATTGTCAAATGTGAAAGTTATATTTTATTATTACTAAGTTACCTATTAATATGTAATATTTTTAATATTTAATATTAATATTTATTATTATAATACATCAATAATATTTCTCGGTAGAGAAAAAGTTAATAAGATTTTTATATTCAGGTAAAATTTTTTAAAATATACTTAGTAATTTTTTATCTCAAAAAAATAAATATTTCTGAGTTCCCATGTAGGAGCTAAATATATCAGTTTCATTAAAAAATTGAATAGTTCCCTCTATTACAACATCAATATAATATAAAAATATCTAACTTCTAATAACCTTGATTATCAAAGTTTTTATAAGTCGAATGTTAAAGCAAATTACTTAACTGACATTGATACAAGATTAATCTAAGTCCGATTGGAGTTATCAACAAAAAAAAATTTAATATTTTTTATAAACACATCGACTAAAATAAAAATTATGTAGTTTATTATAATTTCTAATTTATTATTGTGCATAATTAGTAATTTTATTTTAGTATGAGCTTCCTTATTTAGTTGAGTGTTTATTATTGTCGTATTATATATATTTTTGTTTAATGTTATTCTTATTTATAAAAATTGTTCCGTACTAACTTTAAGCTTTTGAGTATTAAATCAGCAAGTATTACATTTAGTGAAATAAGATCTGCCTCTATTTTAAAAATAAATAATTTCTATAATAATATACCTAACTCACACATCTCACAATAATTAAAAAAAAATTAATAAGGAAGGCCGTAATCTTAATTTTTTCATATTGAATTAATTCAATGTTAAGTTAAAATTGTGAAGTGGAGAATCATCGAATATTCAAATACATTGAAAAAAAAAAATCATTAAAATTAAGTTGTCTAAAAAAAAAAAATAATCAATAAAATTGATTTAAGATGTCGCAGATCTTATAATAAATTATAATTATAAGTTTCAAATACAATGACTCAAAATATATTAGAATTATTTATTATTTATGTTATCTAGCTAAAACTTATGGAACTGGTTTCTAGACAATTATTTAATAATTATTGAAAAAAAGCACAAATGCAGATTTATAAAATAAAGTGAAAAGAGAAAAGGAAAATTTTTTTTTTAGTTCCAATGAGAATTCTTCAAAGAAAGCAATGATAGTATAATAAAGTTGAAAATACAAAATGTGTAAATTCGACTCATTTAAAATTGTTTTCTGTTTTCTTACATTTAGAAGTAGCGTTTCAATCGGATTCATGAACTAAACTTAATATTATGAATAACAACAAAGAATGGAATGAACATAATAAATGTGTAATTATAATTAAGAACATAAACACTAAAAATATATATTGCGTTATTATTACTCCTGAAATTATATTCTTATATATACACATAATTAGTTATTTATAAGATTATCATTATAAGAAATAAAATAATTTATATATACATAATATGGCTATTGGCTATAATATATAAATATATAGGTCCTACTGTTTAATTGATTTTTTGGGTCATTGTATTTAACTAAATTATAATATAAATATATACATAATTAATTATTATTTTTAAGCATTTATTTTAATTTTAATTATTAAATTAGTAGTACAATGTTATTATTTTTCAATATCTTAGTTTTGATTATTATTTTTTCCTTACTTTTTTCATTCCATTCCCGCATTTGAATTGCTATGCCAAAACAAAAAAAAAATTAAAAAATAAATTATTACACCATATTATAATTTTATTTTCATTTTGAAATTAAATCGTTATTATTGTTTGGAATGACGACATCGGACGGGGGTAATATTTTGATGTTTTTACGCAAATGTTACGTCTTGCGATTTTCTTTACGTTATTTCTGTGCGTTATTGTTTGTTTTTGGTTTTGATTTTTCTTCGGTTGTGTTGCCAAAATAAAAAAGACAGCGCCATTTACCACGTTTACTTCTGCACGCTACCACCAGATGGCAGAAAATCCAAATGATGATGAACAAGTTCAATTGTTGGGTGAAGAGGGTGTACGAGCTAGCCAACAAGGACAGAATTTGAAACTTGGGTAAATATGAGAATAATTAACCTGAATTTCAAATAAAAAAAAATAAGGAAACATTTAATAAAACTTCAAAGGAAATAAAATATGTTATTTTTTTTTTTTGCAAATTGAAATGATTTTTATGTTTGATGTCATTAATTTTGTTATTGTTGTAACTTCATATATAAAGAGAAAAAAATCAGTGATAAAATTATAATTCAATTCAATGGCTTACATTGCCTTGTGTATACAAAAAAAAAATATAATTATAAATTTATTTTGAAATCAAATAACTTATGGATTTGGGGGAAAATCTGATAATTTTTAATTGCTAACAGGTCATTAGAAAATATTTTAAATTTTAAAAGATAATTTAAAGTTGATTTTAAGACGGATTTCAATTCAAATTATGGTATTCTTATCAATTATTTTTAAAGGCTACAGTTACATGGTAATGTAAATTTATATTAAAAACTGATGATTTGTGATACCTATCTAATTAGATCTATTTTATTTTTAATAAATTTTGTACTTTATCCAAAATTTATTTTATTCTGCTTCAGCAAAAAAAAAAAGATAAAATTTATAAACTGAAACTGATTTTTCTCTTTCGAGATTCTCATTAAAAATATTTCCAGAATAATTGGTTTTTTTTTCAACTATAATTTTTTTTATTAATTTTTTATTTTATTTTATTAGAAAAAGTTATCGAAAGAATATTTAGAAATAAATTGCTTTCCAGAAACTGAATTTACACCGTTTGGCCCTGTTAGAGGTCAATTAAGGCAAGCTATAAATGTTGCTAAATAAAACATATATTTATTGAAATCAATATCATTAAAAATAAATGTTTGTGTAAAAAAATTTCATGTTTACCTTCGTCAGTTAAATAACAACAAGAAATCGTATTGAATAATTATACATACAATATATGTAATGTGTTGTGTTACCTCAAAACTTATTTAAATTATTATTATATAGTTATAGGTTAAAGGAATTCGTTTAAGAAAAACGAAAAATTAATTAATTAAGTTTTTAATGAATCTTAAATGACATTAAAATTGTGTCGAATACTTTTTCAGAAATTAATTAAAATGTGGAATATAGTTTTATTGAAATATATGAATGAAGATATCACTGAACTTAATAACTATTGGCGGAAACAAAAATCAAAATGTATAATATAATTTTCTATTGAGAGCACTTATTTTGAGTTTGGTATTTCTCCATTCCATATTTTGTTACCCTTTTTCCTTTCTTCAGAATTAAAAATCCTTTAAAAATATTTCCAAATTTTTTCTAACTATTTTTGTTCACGACGATTCTGTGAACTGAAAAAGTATTCAATGTGAAAAAAATGTAGAATTAAGATAAAAAAAAATAAAAGTTAGTTCTAGAATATTAAGAATAATGTTTTTTTTTTTAAATATTTATTGTAAAAATGCACATATTTTTTTGTTTTGTAACATCAATTTTCTAATTCGCATGGTTTTTGGGTATATTTATGTAATTAATATAATTGCCTTTTTTAAACAAGATATTTACTTACTCTAAGTTATTAAAAAAAAATAATTAATATAATACATAATTGTTTATACTGTATTATGACTAAAGTCAATAATTTTTACGTATAAAACGTTTTTTTTCGTTAATGGATTTGGTAGTAAAAATAATCGCTCATCTGGTTTTTTATTAGCAATCATTATTTCGAAGAAATTTTTAGGATTTATACAAAAAAAAAGCATGAATTAAAAAACTTTTTAGAGAAAAGTAAAATGAAAAGTTCATCGCTTTGAATAATGAATTATAGGTAGTTTTCTAATATAAAAATATTTTAAATAATGGTATTAATTAAATAAAGAATAGATAAAAATAAAAATAAAATTTTGGACGTGATTCATCATAGTTTCGTGAAAACAAGATTAAATATTCATAAAAAATATTTAACCTTTATCTCTGTCATAAACTATCAACCTTAACACTATATTATAACTAACACAATATAACAATTACGGAATATAAGAAATATTGTTTTAAAAATTTTATCGGCAAATGTATATAAAAGTATTTATTTTATTTTAAAATTTAAAGATTATAAAATGTGGTTTCTCCGTACATAGATCATAATATTTTCCTTACATTTGTTTTCTTAAATAAATTTATATGATGAATTTCGGTCAAACAAAAAATATTTTTAAAATTGTTATTATTAATAAATTCTCATAACATAATATCATGATTAATGTATGTATACGTACAATTTCTGTTCATTAAACTGTTCATTAATCATTTCATTAATCATTTATATTTTTTTAATAAACAAAAATAAATAATAATTTAGAAAACTTATTATTACAAAAAATACTTAATACAAATAGAATAAATTAAAATTTATAGCAAGAGGGTGGCTTAAACACCACTACTGAATCAATGACCAGAGCATTAATAACGGACGAAGTTAGAGTTGGACATTCAATGGGTCCAGTTCAACTTGGGTAGGTATTAAAAGTAGAAAAAAAATGCTTTTAAATTAACACTAAATGTCAAAGAGGGCATTCGACTTTTAGAGGAAAAGAATGGCCAACACTTTTAGACTGAAATTAGAAATGTGTAAGTGTCTAGAAGCACCATAGCAAGCTTAATATTTTGGATCCGTTTGACTTAGAATCGAAAATCTTGAAGAAATCCAAACTTACTTAAGTTCTTGTAGTTTTTAGATTCATGCAGGGATCTCATTAGTCACCGGAAACTCTTAGTTATTTTTTATTGGCTATTTATTCTTAGATTTCAGTGGCGCACATAACACAATTTAATTTTCTTAATCCTTAACAACTCTATTTCAATTAATGTTATCCCAGAATCAATTTTAAATATAACAAACATAAAAAAGGACTACTACTATAGAACTTAAAAAATGTTGAATAGAAAAACTACAAGAATTTATAGGCGCCTTTAATTTTGCTAAATATGGTCAATTCCATTCTGATAATAAATAAAAATAAATTATAAAATTAGTCATTGGAAAAATATAAATTATTAATATTGGACAAATGTAAATTATAGTTTCCTGGAAAAATCTCAAGATTACCAACATCCAAGTGATGAACATATGCCATGGTTGGTAGAAATAAAACAAAATATTTTAATTGTATGCTTGTTTATAATGTTTAAAAAATATACAATTAAAATTTTATTTTCAATTATGTTAATTATAAATTTTATTATTTAAAAAAAAAATATTTCGCTAAATGAAATTTAGATTGAAACTAAATTATTGAAAAATTTTAGTAATGTGATCAATTTAAAACAAATCTTAAATTCATAACACATGAAAATTTAATTTTCGTCATTGAAAATATTCAAGATTTTTTCTTAGCATTAGACATACAATATTTCACTTACAATAGTCATGTAGATAATTAAGAAATAATTATCAACAGGACTATTTCTTAATTCTATTCTACTTTTCTTTTACTCATAATTCAATGATACTTTCAAATATGTGTCATTTCATAGTATTTTCGAAAAGATACTCCTAAAATTTTCAGTAAATAATTTATCTTTTTAGTCATCTTATTGCGGTGAATAATTATGTATAACTCGTTTCCATTATTGATTTACATATTAAATCATAGTTAATTTCTTTAAATTGATATGTGTTAGCCAAATTGATATGCCTACATCGAATATAATAAATATATACAAAATGCTTAAAATTTTTCAAAATTCAAAGTTTCATATCACCATATTTTACTAATATTGAATATTTGTTTTGCTTTTGTTAATAAAATTAATTCATTTTCATCAGTTTATTTAGCAAGCAATATGTTTCTCTTTTTGTTTCATCATTCATTATGTGATGCGTATTTTTTTGTAGTTTGTTTTGCTAGGTACTGTCCTTTTGTCTAAACGAATTTTTTATTAAAATTTATTAAAATTAAAATTGAACAATTCTTTAATGTAATTTAGTTTGTTTTAAAGAAGAAAAAATATGTGCATTACTACTGATAATACAAAAAAATAATCACTGAAAAAAAGCCTGTATTTTACATTTACGTATAAATGTAAAACGTATTGTAAAAAAATAAAGTATTAAAATTCAATTTGATATCATGAAATTGTTAATATTTTAAGCATAAATTATCTAATTATACAAATTCGATATATTTGAACTAATAGACAATAAATTAAATAAAAACTAAGGTGTTAAACTCAAAATTTTTTCACTAAGAAGATATAAAATTGCAATGTTGTGCTTCTTATGCCTTATTTAATGATATGTTAATTTAAGTTATTAAATTTTAATAATCGACACATAAATAATAAAAATTATATTCTAATGATTTATTGAAATATTTGGCAAATAGAGTCCACTAATTGCTTGTTTTTATTTCATTTTCTATTAATTTTTACTCTTGACTTAGTTTATTAACAATTTCTCAATAAATACTTTTTTTTATAAATAAATATACATAAATTCACTTAATAATGAAAACAAATATTTAAATGTTTCCTAAACTGTATTTTTTGTATCTTGTTTTTTTTTTTATTGTTTTAAGATAAACAATATCTACTTTTTTTTTTATTAATTTTCCATGTTTAGCTTTGTTGCTGGTGTTATTCTTAGAGAGAGATTACCGGCTTTTGAACGAATGTTATGGAGGGCTTGCAGAGGAAATGTTTTTTTGCGTCAAGCCATGATTGAAGCACCCCTTGAAGATCCATCAAATGTAAGTAATGTCATGTTTAATAACATGCTACAAGTTTCTTATATTGCGGCCGCTTGATATTTACTAAATGAATTTTAAGATTAATGTTAAGATTAATTTTTATTTTTTAGGGTGATCAGGTTTACAAATCAGTTTTCATCATATTTTTTCAAGGAGATCAATTGAAGACACGAGTTAAGAAAATATGTGAAGGGTTTCGAGCTACATTATATCCATGTCCAGAAGCACCAGCAGATCGTAGAGAAATGGCAATGGGGGTTATGACACGAATTGAAGATTTAAATACAGTTTTAGGACAAACTCAAGATCATCGTCATCGTGTACTTGTTGCTGCAGCAAAAAATTTAAAAAATTGGTTTGTCAAAGTACGTAAAATTAAAGCCATTTATCACACTTTGAATCTGTTTAATTTGGACGTTACACAAAAATGTTTGATTGCTGAATGTTGGGTACCTGTGCTGGACATTGAAACTATTCAACTAGCATTAAGAAGAGGGACCGAACGATCTGGATCATCAGTTCCACCAATTTTAAATCGAATGCAAACATTTGAGAATCCACCTACTTACAACCGTACGAATAAGTTTACAAAAGCTTTTCAAGCTCTAATTGATGCTTATGGTGTCGCTACATATCGTGAAATGAATCCAGCACCCTATACCATAATTACTTTTCCATTTCTTTTTGCTGTGATGTTTGGTGATTTAGGACATGGTGCTATAATGGCACTTTTTGGTTTATGGATGATTCGAAAGGAAAAAGGTTAGATTTATTAATTTATTTATTTCAAATGCCTAATACATGCGATAAATACATAATCTTACTATCCAAACAACTTAAAGATAATAAAAATAAAAGAGAACAAGATCATTAATTAAATTATTCAAAAAAATAAAGAGAAAAGTAAAAATTATAGAGGTACAATATTAAAGTGTAACTTAAATACTAAACAGGTTCTTATCGTTTCGGCTTCGGTGGTTTTATTTTATAAACAAAATTATAAAAGTTTATTTCCACATAATTTTTTAATTTAACAATAAATTTGTAGGTTTGGCTGCTCAAAAAACAACTAATGAGATTTGGAATATTTTCTTTGGAGGAAGATACATAATATTTTTAATGGGTGCTTTTTCAATGTACACCGGCTTAATTTATAATGATATATTTTCGAAATCGCTTAATTTGTTTGGTACAAATTGGAAAGTCAACTATAATGTATCTACAATAATGGAAAATAAAGATTTACAGTTGGATCCTGCAGGAAGCGATTATTTACAATACCCATATCCCTTTGGTATGGATCCAGTTTGGCAAATTGCAAGTGGAAATAAAATTATTTTTCAAAACGCTTACAAAATGAAAATTTCAATTATTTTTGGTGTTATTCATATGATATTTGGCGTATCATTAAGTTGGTACAATCACAAATATTTCCAAAATCGTGTTGCCGTGATTATGGAATTTATACCTCAAATAATATTTTTATGTTTATTATTCTTTTATATGGTATTATTGATGTTCATAAAGTGGAATCGTTACGCTGCTGACCGACTTCGTAAGTTACTATTAATAATATTAATATTTTAAATTGAAAAATTCAAATGTTTAAATTCAGCAAATTTTGATAATTGTCTTATTTCGAAAATATGGATTTTCAACTTTGACTACTCAGGTTATTCTATGCTTCCACGTAATTTTAGAATTTTAATATTTAATAATTAAGGCGCATAATAAAATAAATACATTTTCAAAATAATTGTACAGCGGCAAAAAACTATTTTATTAAATAATTTATTCTATCTAGATCGTAATATTCAACTATAAGTCTATTGTAGAATTAAAAGTATAAACATACAATAAAAAAAAATCGATAAATTTTCAGCTCCATATTCTGCTGGATGTGCTCCATCTATTTTAATCACTTTCATCAATATGGTATTATTCAAAAAACCCAATCCTCCTTTAGAAGGCTGCGATGAATATATGTATGGAGGTGAAGCATTTTTCGAAACATTTTTTGTTTTGCTTGCCATGTGTTGTATCCCATGGATGCTTTTAGGTAAACCGTTTCATATCATGAAAATGAGAAAGAATGCTAATGTGAGTACGCGCAAAAAAGTGGATGATATATTGAATTTCGCTTGATCTAAAATTGATTGTATTATATTTCTATTCTTAGATTCAGCCAGTACAGCCTGTTAATGGAGATCCAGAAAGCGGAATGAATCCTGAAATGATGATACAACAACAACAACAAGATGGTGGAGGACATCATGAAGAAGAAGAAATATCAGAAATATTTATTCATCAAGGAATACATACAATTGAATATGTTTTGGGTTCAGTATCTCATACTGCTTCTTATTTACGATTATGGGCTCTTTCATTGGCACATGCTCGTAAGTTTTTTTTTTATTTTGATTAAATATGAAATTAAAATTTCGATTTTATTCAGAACTTGCTGAAGTTTTATGGAATATGGTATTGCAAATTGGATTAAAACAAGATGGATGGCTTGGCGGTGTTATGTTGTATGCAATGTTTGCTATTTGGGCTGTACTTACTGTTAGCATTTTAGTTTTGATGGAAGGATTATCAGCATTTTTGCACACCTTACGTTTACATTGGTAAGTTTTTGTGTTGCTTTCAGTATGTATGATTTTATATATATGAATAATTCCAGGGTTGAATTTCAAAGTAAGTTTTATCAAGGAACAGGATACGCTTTTCAGCCATTCTCATTTGATGTCATGTTAGAGCTTGGTAACAGTGGAGTCTCAGAAGAATAAATTTGATAAAAATGACAAAAAAGAATATTTTCCCGAATTTGCTTGCCACTTTTGTTAAGCGAAATAAATATGCTTGAGATTAAAAAAGTAATGCAGTATATATTTAAATTTAATGATAATTATAATCACACCTAATTTTAATTCTAATATTAAAATATAGAAAACATAAGGAGGGAAAAATTGTTAACTATGAATATCTTACGACTGTTTAATTTCTTTGAATTTTACTTTGTAATCAATAAATTTCAAACTATTCAAAAATATAACAATATGTATATGTAAGGAGAATTAAATTTACCACTTTAAATATAACTTTTGTGTTTCGAATAATTGTTAAAAAAAATGGATTATTAGATTACAATAAAAGTCAACAATGTAGTAATTGTATTTTTTTTTTTTTTTTTTTCAAATTTAGAAGCATAATTTCAAAATTAACAATCTACTAGCAAAAAAAAAAAAAAAATAGAAATTAAATATCGATATATTGTATTTTTAAAAATATGTTATTTGAAATTATTAACTTTTATTTGAAAGCGTCCTGGTGGACTGACTTTTAATCAAAATATTTCTCGTTACTTGCACCATTAGTGAAAATTTCTATTGAGTCTTCATTAAAATAAAATAATTTATTAAAAAATTTAAATCAAATGAAAATCATAATAAGAGAACTAAATTCATTTATTTTTAAGAGAAAATTAATTTAAATATAATATAATGTATGTATATTAATCAATAAAAATTTATAATAATTATTTAAATGTTCAATAAATTGGCTTTAGGAAAACTGAAAATTTGTAAATTTACTTTTTATAAGATTTCCAGGAAAAAAACCGTAGTTGGATATAGTTAAATATTTATTAAATTAAAGAGAAAATCATGTTTGTGAAATATGTATGTCTATGCGAAGAAGAATTTCAAAACCAACAGAATTTCATAAATACAAATTTATTTTCTTGCTAATCAGCTTTCTAAATATTTATTTATTTTGTTTTAAGGATATTTTTATTATGAATGAAAAAGTTTGTTCATTAAATTGTTGACATTTAATGCAATATCTATTGAATATTAAAAATTTCATTAAATATTTGATACAAATATTTAATATTGGTTTTATTTTAACAATAATAGTATGATAATTTTATACTATTTAAAATATTAATAATGTATTTTAAATTAAAAATATATATTTATTATTATATCAAATGTTAAACATTATGTACTGTGCTGCATTGCATAGCATTATTAAAATTTTCAAACATATAGAATTTAGAGTTCTAATTGTTATTAAGTATATTATGATGGCAAATGTTTAAAATACACTAAATTAATAACTTATTTATTTTAAATCATATAAAACAGAATAAAACTATTTTTGGGCTCAACAAATTTATATTAATTCAATATCATTGTTAACTCAAAAATTGTTTCCTCAAATAATATCGTAGTCAAATCCTTGTCATCCTTGTTCATATTTGAAATTCATTAGAAAAAATAACTAAAGAGAAATTTTCCATTAATATTCTCTTTAATTTGAAACCTGAACATAAGAAGAACTGACTGCACATTAAAAATTTAATTCTTAATTTTGTATTTTTCTCTTTTCGTACACAGAATTTTACTTTTTTTTTTTTTTATTATTCATGTATAAAATTAAACACACAATTTTTTTTTTTTAACAACATCATAAAATGTACTACTATCATCATCATCGTCATTATATTTCATATAAAAGAAAAAATCATTCAGTTTTCTTTTGAACGTGTAACTGATGAGTTCGGTATATTAAAATTAATTTTCTGAAAAAATAAAATTAATAATATTATTTCTTTTTGAATAAGAAATCGGGGTGGTCGTTAAATTTACGGTAAAAGAGCTAACGTTTGTTTGAAAAAAAAAATAAATTCTAAAAAAATTTTATAATGAAAAATTTGAATTAAATATTCAATTAAATGAAAATTAGACTAGGCACACAATAAATTATTATTGTATCTTTAATTTTCTATAAAAAGTTATATCAACTTTGAAGTGTAAATATATTGATATGCAAAACAGATAATTAAAGATTTTCGTTTTAAATAAAAATTTTATTGAAAATTTTTGGAAAAACAAAACAATAAAAAATAATAAAGTATAAATGTTTGTTTAATCACGTAGGTACTATCTAAATAATTTATTATATATAAATATTATGTTGTACGAGAAAATAGAGGCGAAACATTAGGCGAGTATCTAAAACTAACTTCTTTAAAAAAAAAATTAATTAAACTCTTAATGAAGTTCTTAAAGATACAACTTTGCATATTTCTTTTAATTTGACACTAAATATTTTCTGGCACAAAAACAAAGAAATACATTTTCAGTTCAAAACTTTAAGTTAATTAATTTGATTTGACTTAACATGCTTGCAACGAAGCACTCTAATCAGTTAGCTCATTTTGAAATGACCTAGAAAGAATCAGAAATAGTATTCCTTTTTTTATTGCCATCATAAGGCTCTTGTTGCAAGAATGAGTGTTAAAATAATGATGCCACTAAATCGTTAATTGTGAGACAGTTCTACCATTTTAACCAACCAACCAATTATTCTTACTTATACATGCATTTCGACAAACAAAAAACATACTAAACGAACAATATTGATCAAAGCTTTGTTAAAATGTTAAGTTCTTTAAACTTCATTTTAATGTTAGTGAAAGCTTGATAGATAATAATAATTAGAAATATTTATTTTTTGCCCAATTCGGGCTCTTTTTGAAGAAAATGTCAAGTCATTTGAAGATCAATGATCCTTTCTACAGTTTTCTTAACTAATTGAGTGTTGTTTTATAATAATACGAATTACTGTCGTTAATATAATTTAATATTTTCAAAGATTTTTTTATCATTTTTTTTTTATTTTTTTATTTTTAAATAATAGAGTATAAATAAATTATTTTAAGTGAATGATTGATGGCGCTACGTTATGGAATAAATTTTTGCGAATAATAAAAATAATAATATAATTTATAGAATTATAGTTTTTATATGAATATTAATATTTCTTGTTATTTTTTAAATAAATTAAATTGGAAAAGAAATCTAAGTGCAAAAGGTCATTTTTATAATTTATTTTCCTTCAAATTAAAATAATTTTTAATTACTTATTTTATTATGAATTTTATTTATTTATTTTTTGGTATTTATAATATTAACATCAGAAATTGATTAACATTATTTATAATATAAATATATAGTCCTCATTAACAAAAGAGATTATTATCAGTTATATATTATTTTATTATAATAGAAAGAAAAT
>OZ023273.1:923898-985455 GCA_964007475.1 Hybos culiciformis | reverse complement strand
GCACCCTTAACTATAGTATTGTTCATTTATAGATACCTACATGTTTAATGTGCATGCAGTACAATATATTATTAGTAGATAAAAATATTCAGTTACAAAAATTTTGATTTATTTTAAAAATTAAATATCAAATATTAATTAGTTTTTTTTTTTTTGAGAGATATTTATGGCTTCAAATGTAAGAAAGGGAGACCATGAAACTAGGCAAACATTTATAATTTTAGAAGAGAGAGAGGGACACTTGAAACTTTAAGCAATAACGAAATCCCTATAGGGAGGGATGTATATATAAATGTTGATGTTATAATTTTTTTTGTCAATTTGTTTCGAACAGGTTATAAATTTTAGTTATTGTTATAGTTATGTACTAAGCTAAGAGAATTTAATAGTATATAAACTCTAAGTACATGGCTATACATATTCTCTTAATATATATGTATCTCTCAGTATACATATACATTCTCTTAATTAGGTTAATAATTATTGTTAATATATAACCAATTAATGATAATAAAATCAGTTTTACTTTAATAATCTACCTGAAAAGATGTTTTATTAAAACAGTTATAAAAAAATTTATATACGAAAATGGAATGATTACTAAATTTTATTATATTTTTTTTATACATAATTTTACTAATTAATTTTGATGAAATTTGAAGTCGATCATAACGCAGGGTTTTTAAAATTGATCGACCTCTGATTACCTAGACAGTAAAGAAGCTCCAGATCAAATGTTATTAAAACCGGTCAAGCCGTTTCGGAGGAAATGTAGTGAACGTATTCATATATGGAATTATAAGAATTATAATTATACCGTATATATATATACATATTCGAAGAAAGCAGTAGATATAGTTTGATTAGTCCATTTTTACGTTTTTGATTAAATTAGAAATCATCAGTTTTTTTTATTTAACCATTAAAAAAACGTAAGAATCATAAGTACGTTATTCACTCACGCTTGCGAAACGTTATTCACTCCTCTTACTGAACTAATTTGGAAAAAAAAAATGCAATAAAATTTTGTTTGTATATATTTCTAGACTTAATTAGCTCTCTTTTGAATATTTCAAATGAATCATAATTTAATTGATCTAAAAGAACCAATTGAATCATCCCAAATGGTGCTCAAAGACTCACAGGCTAGAGAAAATTTAACTATGGACTCAACAGGAACCACATTTACAACACGTCGTGGATATTTCATAACAACAACGTCATTAATTCTTTGGTTAGCATTTTTTATTTGTACATTAATAGCAGTGGGTTTTATAGTTTATAGTTTTGTAACATGCCCAGAACTATCAGAGCCCGTTAGAAAAGTATGTGAACATCAATGTTTTAACCATGGAGGTCTTATACATGGAGATAGTAATCGAGGAAATTCAGAAGAAAATAAATCACCGTCTGCAACAACATTACAAACAGTTAAAGATGTCCGACTTCCAAGGTCTGTGATACCAATATCATATAATATAAGTTTAATACCATTTTTATATCCAAATAATTTTACATTTAATGGTGAGGTATTAATAAATATTAAAATATTAGAAGATTGTAAGAATATCACTATTCATTCAACGGAGTTGAATATCTTCAAAATTTATACAAAAATCGTAAAAAAAAATGCCTCAAATATGAATTTAATTATTATTAAACAGCAATATTTTATTGAACCAAAACAATTTTTTATAATTGAAGTTAATGATTTATTGGAAAAAGGAGAAGAATATTCTGTTTACATTAAATTTTCTGGAAAAATACTTGATTTTTTACAAGGTTTCTACAGGAGCTCATATGAAATTGATAACGAACAGAGGTAAGATTCTGGTTGTGTTAATACGCAACATACATATACAATTATACATATATATATTAATGTTTAATCAACATATTAAGCTGAACTTATAAAAAAAATTAAGAATTTGCACTGTGAAACCATTATACTAATTAATTTAATATTTATTTATTTTTTTTTCAATCTTTTAGATTTTTAGCTTCAACTCAATTTCAACCAACAGATGCTAGACGTGCTTTTCCATGTTTTGATGAACCAGCATTAAAAGCTAAGTTTACAATAAATATTGCAAGACCAAAAAATATGTCATCATTATCCAATATGCCGAAAATTGAAGGTCCAGATAAACCTGTGTAAGAATTTTTAATAAAAAAAAAAGATATGATATTAAAAACATATTGAATTCAAATTAATCATCCTATAGTTTTTTAACTCATTTTATTACTACTTTATGAATTTTTTCTATAATAAGAAAATAATATATCTATATATAAACAACATTCAATAATAAAAATAAAAATGAACATTTTTCTTAACGAAATTGATGAATTGGTTCTAATTTTCTAGTCTAAACAAAACTTTGGTATATAAATCTAATATGCTTTCATTTTTATCCCCTTTTAAACGATTTTTAGTAATTTGGAGGTTACTTCTGTCCAACCGCTCTTTATACAAAAGTTGAAAGTTAAAACTGTTCCGAGCTTACCCAATAATCAAACAAAAAATAAATTTCATATTACCTACATTAGGGTGTGCCATTTTTAGGCGACTTTTTTTTTTCAACGAAAAACAGGCTGAAAACTTGCAAGAAGGTAAGAAAAGAAGCCTGTTCAAAGCGGAGCTCTTAATATTAATATTTAGAGGTGCCTCTATCTAATTTTCCATTTCCCATATAAATAACATGGGAAACAAATTTATTTTTTTTTATTTTTCTAGCTTGGCATTCTAGCATGGCGTTGAATTCTCTACAAGAATGTGCTATCGACTTATTTATATGAGGTGTGAATGCCAAGCTAGAAAAATAAAAAAAAATAAAAATTTTTTCCCATGTTATTTATATGGGAAATGGAAAATTAGATAGAGGCACCTCTAAATATTAATATTAAGAGCTCCGCTTTGAACAGGCTTCTTTTCTTACCTTCTTGCAAGTTTTCAGCCTGTTTTTTCGTTGAAAAAAAAAAGTCGCCTAAAAATGGCACATCCTAACCTACATATTTATATTTCAGCGAAAATCTACCTGATTACTTATGGGATAATTATGAAGAATCATTTCCGATGTCCACTTATTTAATAGCTTTCACAGTTTCAGATTTTGTTAACAAATCAAACAAAAATGGTAATAAATTTTTTTTGTAGTAAACAGATGATGTTATGACTGATCGGAAATAATTTTTTTTTTTAGGAAATTTCTCAGTTTGGACAAGAGAAAATGCAATTGAAACTGCAGAATACGCATTAAGTATAGGTCCAAAAATTTTAAAAAATTTGGAAAATTATTTTCAAATCGAATTTCCCTTGCCAAAAATTGATATGATAGCGATACCAGATTTTCATGCAGGAGCAATGGAAAATTGGGGACTAATCACTTATAGGTCAGTATTAAAAACATGTAGCTTACGTTTAACATTGAAATAAAAATATCAATAATAACAATTGTCTTTTATTTAAGAGAAACTGCAATGTTATTCCAAGAGGGGGTTTCCAGTACAACGAGTAAGCAAAGAATCGCTGCTGTAGTGGGACATGAACTTGCCCATCAATGGTTTGGGAATTTAGGTTAAAACAAGGAATTTGACAAAATCAAGATTAGGTAACTACATTTATTATCAATTTTAGTGACTCCAAGTTGGTGGTCTGATATTTGGCTGAATGAAGGGTTCGCATCTTATATGGAATATTTGGCGGTTGATGATGTAGAGCCAGAATGGAAAACAATGGATCAATTTGTAGTGCTTGAATTGCAAGATGTTGCTATTTTAGATGCAATGTCATCTTCTCATAAAATTTCTACTGAGGTCGGGGATCCAGATGAAATTAATGAAATATTCGACAGGATTTCATATGCAAAAGGAGCCACAATAATTCGAATGATGAGTCACTTTCTAACATCGAAAGTATTTCGTAATGGGCTGAGTGAATACTTGAAACAAATGTAAGAATAATACGTTTCAGAAAGAGTTTACAAATTACAAACATTAGTTTTTTTTTTAATCATAAGATTTAACATTTAACTGAACGAAATTTCATATGTGGAGTATGATTTGTGAATTCTTGGTGCTCCCTTTTTCTCAACTTAACCACGGGTACGGTACAGCTTTCCTTTTCGCAACCTAACTACAACTACGAACTGCAAAGTCTATTCGTACGTCCCTATGGGTTTCAATGCCATTTCACTACAACCACAGGCGTTAAAGCCACTCTTTTACAACTTATTTTATTTCAAATCAACTTCACATTAATATTCACATTTATATTTATACAATGCACTACAATGCAATATAATTCTGTATATTAATTTGTTATTAAACTGTTTTTAGATACCTAATATTTTTGTTTTATCCATTTTAAAAATATTATTTTTTATTTTTCCAAGGGCATATAAATCAGCCGAACAAGATGATCTATGGAAATTCTTAACGGAAGCAGCTATTAATAATAAAATATTTGACAATAATACAACAATAAAAGAAATTATGGACACTTGGACATTACAAACTGGATATCCTTTGATAACGGTTACAAGAAATAATACAAACAAAATTATAAGATTCGAACAAGAACGTTTTGTTTATGTTCAGAGTGAACGTAAAAATTCAGAAAATCTACTATGGTGGGTACCAATCACTTATACTACATCAAACGAATTAGATTTTTCAAATACAAGACCAAAAATTTGGATAAAAAAAGAAAAAATTCTTGAAGTTATGAATAAAACATTGTCCGATTCAAATTGGTTTATAGTTAATATTCAAGTAACTGGTTATTATCGAGTTAACTATGATGAAGATAATTGGAAAAGTATAACAATGCACTTAATGGATAATAAGCGTTTTAAAGAAATTTCACCTTCAAATCGGGCTCAATTAATCGATGATGCTCTAAACTTAGCACGTGCCGGTTATTTAAATTACGAAATAGCACTAAACCTTATTCAATATTTGAAACATGAAGATGAGTATGTACCTTGGAAAGCAGCAATAACTGCTTTAAATTTTATTGATTCCATGCTGATCAAAGAGGGTGAATACCATTTAATTAAGGTAAACTTTAAATATAAATTTATATGTATTATAATAATCTTTATTAAAAAATGCAAATAAAGAAAATAAATTTTATTTTTCATTTTAAATATTTAATTTTTTAATTTATTAAATTGTTTTTCTTTTTTCAGGACTACTTATTAAAACTGCTGGACATGGTTTATAAAACAGTCGGATTTGATGATTCTAAAGATCAAAAGAATATGTTAAATGTTTATAAACGATATGAGATCTTAAGTGCTGCTTGTCATTTAGGCCATTATGGTTGCATACAGGAATCAAAATATTATTTTCAAAATTGGATGTTAGCTGCGAATCCAGACGTTAATAATCCGTAAGATTAATTTTTATAAAATTTTTTATTTTGATTTTGGTTGCAAAAAAAATGCTATATAATTTCCAGTTTTTTTCATAAATGAAATTAAAAAAAAAAACATACCTAATTAAAATTTTAGAATTTCACCAAATTTACGAAGTTTGGTTTATTGTACTGCTATTCAGACTGGCTCTGAAATGGAATGGAATTTCGCATTTGAGCGTTACAACAATACAAAATTAGTAAGCAGTGAGAAAGAAACAATATTAAGCGCATTAGGTTGCAGCAAAGAGCCATGGATATTAACTCGTAATATGATTTTAAATATATTATAATATTATGTTATTAAGTTATATCTTGTAAATATTTTGTTTCTATTAAAATAAAAACCATGCTAATTAAAAAAAAAAATGCCAGACAACAATTTGAAAAATATATTAATTTTTTTTAAGTTTTTGTTTTTTTTTGGGCCTACATATCAACAGGGACCGAATACTTAATTAAATAATAATGTTATTAAAATCGATGAAATAATGTGAGTTTCGATTAAAACCTTTCGAATTAGCACCGTTTTTTAATTATAAATATAGTTTTTTTGTTTATTTTTTTTTAATTTACATAATTAAATGAATTTTTTTTCACAAGGATATCTTCAACGAGCGATTAGTGGTACTACAATTCGTAAACAAGATGTTTATAGAGTTTTTGCAGCCGTTTCATCGAATAATATTGTGGGACAACAAATAGCCTTTGACTTTTTAAGAAATCATTGGAACGAAATAAAAGCATAGTAAGTATAAAATCGAATGAGATATCTTATTAGAAAAAAAGTAAATAAATATAATTTTTAGATGAAAGAATTTGCAATAATATTATTATTTTTTAAGTTTAAGGTATTAATTATTTTCTAAAATTTATTTTCAGTATGGGGAATATAATGTCAAGTATAAATGGTTTGGTTAAATTAACAACACGAAAAATTAATTCGCGCTATTTGTATAAGGAATTAGAAGATTTCATAAAGAAAAATTACAAAGAAATTGGCCGACCAATGCAACAAGTTTTGGAAAGTGTTAAAATTAATATTGACTGGATGGATAAAAATTACAAAAGTATTATTGAATGGTTAAAAAAAAATACAAATTAAATAATTTGTCATTTTATCATTTGAAAAAAAAAATTATTATCTTAACACATTTATTTATTCGTTCAATTTCTAAAAAGTTGAATATTCTGTAATTATCATTTTACTACACTTTGTGTATAAATAGTATAGCTGATTAAAATTTTTTATCTCGTTAAATAAAAATAGTTTCTATAATTCTTCAAAAAAATTTCGTTTAACATTATTTAAAATATGCTTAAAGTTAGTTTTAAATTGAAAAACTTCTCGATTTAGTCTCAAAATCATTTTGATTAATATTTTCTTGCAATTGAACATTAAGCTTGAATATCTTTTTTTTTTGAAGAAAAATATTTCGAATTTATTTGCTTTGAATATTCAATTTTGTCAATAAATGTTGTTATTTTACATTTACAGAAACTAAAGTTTTATACCAAAAATTAAATTTTATGTTTTTTTTTGTATTGTAGATTTTTAGTATGTCATTTATATTACAATGTACGAAATCAATGTATAGTTTATTAATAAGAAAAAAATCTGTTAAAAAATAAAGGAATTTATTATTTAAAGATTAAAACTACTAAAATTCATCAATCATAATTAATATGTGTACTTAAATTTAAGCCTTAAAAAATGTTTTCATAATAGTGATAATAAAAATATATTAAATGGCTAAATTTTGTATGTTTTTTTATTAAATGCTGTCAATCTAATCGTATCCTAATGGCTAAATTTTGTAATTTTTTTTATTAAAAGGTTTCAATCCAATCATATACTTATTTAGGTTAATTTTTCGTGAAGAGATACAACTGTTGACAAGTAACACCTAACTATTCATTGTTTCTTTCTTTTAATGTAATTAGCAGAATTAAAACAAATAAGTAAAAAATATGTGATAAATTTTATTTATTTCACTAGAAGAAACAAATATTCTAAACTTCAATTTTTTTGGTTGGATTCCTTCAACAATGATTTTTAGATAGATTTTCCCTTAAATGATAAATAAATCTTTTTTTTTATGATAAAAATGTTTTTAATCAAGTTTCTACATTAGTTTAATTTTATTTAACAATTAATAAATTATACATTTTGAATAAATCACAACAAGAAAATATTTTTCGTCGACATATTTAAATTTTGATATTATCTTCATCTTTTTACATAATAATAAAGTAAATTTGACTTCAAATTTAACAATAAATTAATTATGATCTCCATAACAATATATTTTGTATTAAATATAAACATAAATTTAAAATTTATGATTAAAAATAAATAGTTTACCTTTGTCTCAAAATACTTTCCATTTAATTGTATAGTATCATTGTAGCAAAAAGTTCATTTTAATCATATAAGAAAACGAAATCAAAAACAATTTATTTGGCTTTTCCTTGGGCAGCAACTGCTTCCATGGCTTTCCGAACGGTTTCTTCATCGCCCAAAAATTTCATAGAAACAACAGGTTTGAAATTCTCATCCAATTCATAAACGAATGGAATACCGGTTGGTAAATTCAATGCCATTATTTGCTCATCACTCAAATTATCCAGATGTTTCACAATGCCGCGTAAACTATTTCCGTGAGCAGCAATAATAATTTTTTTTCCTTCTTTTAATTGTGGAATTATAGTTTCATTCCAATACGGTAAGGTACGTAAAATAGTTAATTTTAATGATTCGAACATAGGGAATTCCTCTAGTTTTGGACCATCGGTATAACGACTGTCTTTAACAATATTATCATAATATGCATGGTCTTTTTCCATTGGTGGTGGTGGGATGTCAAAGCTCCTTCTCCAGATCAGTACCTACGATATAACAATGAAAATCAATTTAATATTCTGAACTTATATAATTTTTAGTGGATGAGCTACTTTTGATAAAATGCTTATGTATTTTAAAAAAAATAATACACCTTTCCGATATAGGAACCTATCCTTAAAAACATAATCACCTTATCAATGGTTATATCATACCAAAAAAAATCGTATTCTTATTTTTCTTACCTGATCTTCACCATATTTTGCAGCAGTCTCGGCTTTATTCATTCCAGTCAAACCACCATAATGACGTTCATTGAGGCGCCATGTTTTAGAAATCGGAATTCCTGTTTGTCCTGAGCCTTCTAAAATCGCATTCAAAGTAACTTGAGCTCGTGTCAATACTGAAGTATGAGCAATATCAAATTTTAGTGCAGCTTCTTTAACAGCTTTGCCGGCAGCAACAGCTTCTTCTTTTCCTTTGTCACTTAAATTAGCATCATACCAACCACAGAAAAGATTTTTTTGATTCCATTCGGATTCACCATGTCTGACCATTACAATCTAAAATAAGTTTTAAATAAAAAAATATATACATATAAATCAAACATTATTCAATAAATTGTCCAAACATATTTTATTCGGAAATGTGGTCTGTTTGTAATTTTTTATTCTACTCTGGCTGAATCTTTAGCCACACCGAAATGAAGTAAAGTTGAAATTAAAAAATTATAATTTTTGATAGGATGGTAAAGGTATTAGGTACCTACACACTTTATCGAACCGGTCGGTGGTGGTCGTTCGTATTCTTCTAATCTCAAACTTTTATAAGTATGGTACCTACATACCTTCTAGGTAAACCCAGTGGCCAGTAGAAATTACAAAACCTCAAAAAAAAATTTTCTTTAAAAGCTCCAACCAAATAACTCATAATCAAATCAAGCGGCCCACCCAAATTTTTATATGAACTTTCACTTACTTTATATTTTCCAGCCATCTTCGAAACTTTATTTAAAAAATTTATTATTTTAAATTGAAATAATTTATTAGAAAAACAATATTAGGAAAATTTTTGGATCCTTTCCTTCGCCTTCCTGCCTTCCTGCTTGCTGACCTCTGGCAATGACAAAATATTCAATTTCAAAAAATCAAAATGTCAAATCCATCATAGCCTTGAATTCATTGAGAAGAACTAAAATAATGCCAACTTCATAAATCTTAGGAAATCATTTCTAACGCAGTGGTTATACGAGAGTAAAAACTAGTCTTAACTATTTACAATTGTATGAGTTTTTTATTTGTATTTGTGACGTAATTATTCTCCACTGGCTAAACTATAGTTAAAACTATTTACAAACTATTTTATTATTTTACTTCACTTTTTAGTTTTTATTTACATTTAAAAAAAAAAATATTTCATTTGACAAGTAATACTTTAGATTCAGAATTTTTTTTAGTTATAACTATTAGTTATAACTATTTCATAATTTTTTTTTTTTTATACAATTTTTCACACATACATTCAAAAAACATCTTAGTTATAACTAGTTTTTACTCTCGTCTAACCCCCAAGTAAACGTTGAAAAAAATTGAAAATTTAAAAAAAAAAAATATATTTTTTTTAGCTGTTTTTCTCTTTTTTACAAAACGACGTTTATCTACGATTGAATCATTGAATTTTTAAATTTTGCGAAATGACACTAGTGCCTCTTGTGCCTGATTGAATTTTTAATTTTTAATGTGTAAGTAAACTATAGAATAATTAGTATAAAGAAAGGCTATTAATGGTGTGGTAAGAAGTAAGTGTTGAAAATCAAAAATGTACCCCCCCTAGAACTAAAATTAGTTTCCGATTGCAATATTCCCATTTTGTTAAAACTTTTTTCATATAAACGGAAAACTATGATATGGTTTTTTCGTGGTGAAAGTGAGTGGAGAAAACTTGGGGGGGTACATTTTGACAGTTAAACAACACAACTTTGACTTCCTATTGTTTTCCTTTTCTTAAGGAAAAAAATTCAATTGCCAGGCTGTGGTGTAAACACAATTGGGGCGACAGCGACAGCGATAGCGACTATTTGTATGACAATTAACACAATTGAGACGACTGGCGACAAACGACATTGTCGCCTGGCGACAAATTAGAAATGTTTCTATTTTGTCGCCGGGCGACAACGACAGCCATATATTTTTTTTGTTTATTTTTCTATTTGTTTATTTTTTTCCTGTTTATTTATTTCGTCGCCGTCGCCGTAATTGTGTTCACTCCAGGATATCGCTGTCGTTGCAGTCGTCGTTGTCGCCCCAATTTGTTAATTCTTTAGGGGACTAAAATGTCATTTTCGAGATTTTGTCCGCTATTGAATTTTCGAATTCTTGACCGACCGATGTAGATTTTGCTTTTGTACAAGTTTTGTACACATACGGTATACAGTATACTGCATGAATCTACAAAGAACAATAAACCTACTACTACTCAGAGCGCGAAGTCGATGACTTTTACCGACCACTCACTGCTGAAAGAAAATTACCAACGACCGCGACTGGAGCGACTCAAATCGGCTCTATACTAAAAAATTTATAAAAAAAATTTTTTTTTCACTTTATTTTTTTTAATTATTGAAAAAACATCAAAAATATAGAAAAATTTCACAGCCGATTGCAGCTGATTTTTTGGATCGACGGCGACCAATTCATATTTTGCCAATATCTTCGGCGACCGTTGTGTTTGACCGACTGAGGTCAGCGACTTCGAGCTCTGCTACTACTTGCTTTAAATTTATTAATATTTTTTTGTTTGCAAATTGGAACCTCAAAAGTCAAAATAAAAAAAAGTTAAAAAATAAATAAACAAAAAATCTTAAAATAAATTTCAAAAAAATGAATGAGAAATTTATAAAAATTAAAACCAATTGGAAAGCGAATCGAGGAGATGTAAATGATTCTGTCGTTACAAAAATCTTTGGGAATGATGAAAAACCTGAAAAACTTGAAAAGTATATTTTGCCTAGTCCAAGGTTTTTCTTTTATGAATAAAATGAGTTTATTTCTTATATTTTAGGCCACTTTTGGAGGATATTGTAAGTTTTGAACGTTCAACTTTTTTGCAACAAAATCCTAATGAAGATGAACAAAATGATAAATGTGAAATGAAACTAGATATTTATCCACAATTTACTGTTGATTCTGTTGCCCTAGTTACAGATTGTCCAATAATTGAAATATTTTTAAATTCCCAAGGGGAATATTACGAAACTTTGAGCGGCGAGCTTTTGGATGATTTTGATGGCAAGAAAATTTATAGGTTCGATATTAAAATGGATAAAAAAAATGTAGCCAATGAAATTAGTGTTAAGGTAGGTCATTTTACCTAGGAACATACTTAACAAACATCTGTCTTAGAAATAGATATTGCTGTAATTTATATATGTAGGTATTTCAAATACCTACCTGACCTATGAATTAATCCTAATTATTTATGAAAAAGAAACAAAACTAATTTAATAAAAAAAAAAAATAATAATTTCCCTCTTTTTAGTTTATATCTAAAATGCAAGAGATTTGGATATATGGAATACATATGGAGCTAATCCGTTATTCGAAACAATCACTTATTGGATCATCCTCTATTAATTTGGAAAACGTACAGAAAATTTTATCAGAATCCCAACAAAAACTTTCTCCCAATGCTGAGCGATGTAAAGATTTTCTAGAAAATTATATGAAAATTCAGGCTGGAAAAGCAAGCAACATTTCTCAATTTCCAGCTAGCATTCAAACATTGTTTGGTACCAATAATTCTGACTTAATTAACAATATAAAACTTTTGAATAGAGTTCCTGAATTGAAAAAAATGTTAAGTACGACAAATGAAGAGATTGTTCTTAATCAAATACTTCCTGACAGTTTAATAGACAACAAAGATGAAGAGTTTCTATTATTGAATGGAAATAAAAATAATAAAGAAAACAATTTTACAAATGATTCACTAGAATTTCTAAAAAATTATATAGATGAAAAAATTTCAGATGTTGAAAGTAGTATAAGCCGAAAAATAGATATAATGGAACAAAAACAAAATGAAAAATTAGATAAAATTTTAAAATTATTAGAAAAAAATATTCAGCCATTATAAATAATTTGTTTTTGTTTTTTATTTATGGAAATTTTCTTAATTTTTTATATGTATTAACCTTGCCTCTTACCATTTAGAAGCATTAGAAAGATGTTTTAAACAATTTTGTAAAAGTGCGCTGAATTAAAATGATTATTGATGTAATTAAAAATCAAGAGTAGGGAAATTAAAAATTAATATTATTTGAACCAATAATTTAATGAATTTGATAGAAAAATAAACAAACATTTTATTTAAGATTTTAAAAAAAGTAACACAAGCTTTCGTTCTCTAAACAGAAGTTATGTATATTTTCGAATATTTAAATAAGAAATAATAGTCTTATCTTAAATGTAATACTAATCCTCAATGTATTCAAATGGTTCTGGTGCATCTGGCTCTTTAACATCTTCATTTTTGGGACCGTAAGCAGCTACTGGCTCAACTAGTTCTTGCTCGTCAGCTTTTCCAGTATGTTGCATTACAATGATACCTCCAATTTGAATATCTTTTAAGCACACATAATTTTGCCCTTCAGGGACGCTTATTACTTTGAGCTGTTGACGCACAATACGAGCTGGATTTTGCAGAATTTCAAAGTTTGGTTCTGGCTCTTTTTTCTTTTCTGGTTCTTTTTTATCTGAGTCTTTCTTTTCACCTTCTTCTTTCTTTTCTTTGTCATCTTTTTTCTCTTCTTTCTTTTTATCTGAACTTGATTCGCCTACTTTTTCCTCTTTTTTTTCTTCTTTCTTTTTATCATCAGTTTTTGCATCTTTAATAGCATCTTTAACTTCCTCATCAACTTCCATTTTTTCATCTTCTTTTTGACCAACAGTTTCCCGACGTTTTTGCCTGGCAGCAATTGAAAGCACGGCTGTAGCTACTTTTTCACGCTCTTCTGATTTCTTCTCTTCTAATGGAGCTGGATATGCATAAAGAGAAGGTTTTGCAGCTGATTTAATATCCATTTTAGGCATTTTCAAATCTGAATTTAAAGCAATAATAGAGGTCGGGCTGAACGCAAGAGATAAACAATGAGCGAGCGGGAACCAGTACCAATACTGTGTGAACACAAGAGCTCCAACAACAGCCTGAAGATTTGTGTGACCTGTTCTCGATTGTAAGCTCAAGGTACAATTTCGACCACCAGCATCAATAATACCTTGAGCTAAAATGGCACCATATTTTGCCATTACATCTTCATGCTTATTTGTAATAACTTCAGAGTAAAGTTGTCTAAAGAAAGATGTTTTAGGGCAAGTTTGATCAGTGTGCTGAATTAAAATCATTGCTGACGCAATTAAAGCCCCCTGGCGAACAAAATTTACGGGATCAAACTTAACCATTGGTTCGAGTAATGCTATTGCTTCGCGAAGACCAGTACCTGCGCAGGCTATACCTAAGGCCATTGCGGCTCCATAACGTACATGAGGATTGTAAGATTCTGCCAGGAGAGACACTACTGATGGACATTGCTCTGGATTGCGGAACAAAATAAAACCTATCGCTGTGACAGCAGCACGTCTGACGTCATCATTCACATCAGAAACTGCAACATGTAAAAGTTTTCGAATAGCTTTATTGCTACCAGTTCCGCCATAAGCCATAGCTATGGTGTACATTCCAGAACGACGAAGAACAGGATCCTTATCTGTTGATAAGCTAGTTACAAGAGGATCAGCTTCTTCTAAGCGAGCGAACATTGTCAAAGAAATTCCAACCGCTAGTCCTCTAAGAATTTTCTCATGTTGAGTTTCTTGTGCATACGATACCATATCTTCAATAGCTTGTGGGTTCTTTGATCCCAACATTACCATTCCCATAGCAATACCAGCCGCCTCTCCAGTAACAGCATCATCTTGATATAAATTAAATTTCAGTTGCTCATACAAGTCCTGCCTATGAGTGCCCATAGCAGCCAAACCTAAACCCAAGCAACCTCCGTGACGAACGTTTTCATTTTGAGCGTCTTTCAGTTGTTGCAATAAATAGTCAATAATATTTGCTCCGTGATTGGCATGAATTAATCCTAAGGCATAAAGACCTCCACCTTCAGAGTAGCCCGAACTTGGCCCAGTTTCTTTCGGCAAATAAACTTGCATTAAAGCTAATGAATCGCCTTCGTGACCTCTGTGAATAACTCCCAATGAAGAAGTTGCAGTTAGCTTAGCCCAATTTGTTGCTCGAGCCAACCAATCCAAATTATCTCTCAAAAACTGATCACTTGTAGTTCCACTATGCATAAACGCATTTGCTATAATGGTTGCAGTGTGACAAATAGAAACCCTTACTGCATCTTTCGTTGATCGCAATATTTGTAAATCAGCGTGATTGCTTCGAATCAAAAACTGCAATTGTAAATCAATAGAAACTTCTCCTGAAAGTATTGAAATTAATTTCTCAATATTTTTCTGATGAACTTTTTCAGAATCATTTAGTGATTCTATTGTTCGCTCAATTCTGGTGTCACCATCAGATGTATTATCTTCTCCAATAGCCCTTGCTTCCTCTTTATCTTTAGCTTTCTCTTCGTCCGTTTTCGATGATGAAGCTGCATTGCTTTCAGGGTTTTCCGCAGAAGTTTGACCTTGAGGCTTAAATGTTGATGGTAGAGCATTTGGAATCGGAGCTGTTTCCTTAAGTGCCTACAAATTACAAAAAAAAAACTTAAAATCGGCTTAAAGAAATTTAACTATTTATTAACCTGTAAAACTTGGCCCAAAAATTGTTGAGTAGCTGATTCATATAAATCAAATGCAATTTGATATGCCATTAAATTGTTATGTTCCACAGATGATCGGGTCAACTTATCTAGAACTTCTGCAACAGCTAGAGGATCTTCCAGAAAGATTAAGCACTGACACATATTAACGTAGTCAGGAGTAGTAAGATTCCGATACAAATCAACAAGACAACGTAAAACTTCGTTACGAAAACCACGATTTTGAATCAAAGACATAGTGACTTGATAAGCATATGACAACATTGCATTGACATCGTCAGACTTCATTATTGATGCCTCAAAAATATCCATTCGACGAGTTTCCAAGGCTATTCCCAAAGCCTGACGAAATTGTCCATCCTCCAAACAACGTTGAATCATTCGATTAACAATTGCTTCTAGTCTTGAATCAACTGGTTTTGCTTCTTTGGGATTCTCAATAACAGCAACTCTTTGAGCAATATAGAAATCAATACATTTAGCAATTATTGTTTCTGTGTATTCATTGCGCGCATTAACATCAAATAATTCTCCTGCTCCCAGAGCATATGTTAATGCATCTTCAAAAGAGCCTAAATGATAAAATACCTAAAAAAAAAAATATAATCAGTTGCGGCCATTTAGGTGCTAATTATTTCTAAATTCAAACCTTGGAAGCAACAATTCCTGCCAATTTACTTTCATTAAATGAACGATCTTCATGTAACATTTCAATTTTTTCAATTGATTCCGAGATCTCTGGCCAAAATTCGTCTACAATGTTGTCCAATTTTTTCAATGCGAAAATTTTTAAATCTGGCATAGGCTCATCCAAAAGGGATATAATTCCGGCCGCCGACGTTATGCTCACCATTTTTAATTCTAAAAGAAAAATGGGGAAAAAATTATTGTAGGTAGGTACACCTAGGTATTCTTACTTAATTGAAATAGATCTAAGAAAAATGAAAAGCAGTTTACATATTACTTTGAAGTCAATAAAGTTTTGGGAAAACCCACCTGTACCTACCAGACCAGTGTTAGTTGGTGGATTTACGGCGTAAGTGCAGATGACGTGAACCACTCAGAATGGGCTGAAACTTGGTGGGGGGGTAGAGGCGGTGCCCAAACTTCCGAAACTGAAATCAGTTCTTGGGGCTCGGGCCCCGTTTCGGAGATAGGGCCCCCCAAAGTTTTCATACATTTTGTATGGGAAATTTTTTTTTTTGCTCGAGTTGGCCCATTTTTTTGTAGAGAGTATAGGGGGCAAATCCCACTGACCAACCACCAGACCGCCCGCCCGCCGCCCCCCACCCCTCCCTCTCGTTCTGGGATGCCCCCTATACTCTCTACAAAAAAATGGGCCAACTCGAGCAAAAAAAAAAATTTCCCATACAAAATGTATGAAAACTTTGGGGGGCCCTATCTCCGAAACGGGGCCCGAGCCCCAAGAACTGATTTCAGTTTCGGAAGTTTGGGCACCGCCTCTACCCCCCCACCAAGTTTCAGCCCATTCTGAGTGGTTCACGTCATCTGCACTTTAGCCGATTTACTTTGGGTTCAGGAAATTTAAAAATAGATATTTAAAAAAAAAAATGTAAATGGTTAATTAGTAAGTAAGTAACAAAGGGTTAGAAGTAATGTGAAAAATTATATACATTCACTGCTTGGAGACGGAGTCTGTATAGACTGAACATTAGGTATGATATAACCTAAAAAAAATTCAGATTTGAATTAGATTCAAAACTAGAACATTTAACATTAAATAATGTCACTCAACAACAGCTAATTTTTATTGAACTCTTAAAAGAGCCAATTGCACTTCTAAGCATTGTAAATTACTAATAAATTAGAGATAAAAAATTCTCATCTCACTGAGGCACTGTGTGTCAATCATTTCTTTTTTCCTATAAACAATGATGATGATTATGATGATATTTTTTAAAATAATTACATTTTTTTTTTACCAATCTGATTACTCTGTAAAATTTCGAATTGATGCTTTTTTTAATTAGGTAGGTAGTTAAATAAAATAATGCAATTTATTTAAATTTTTTTTATCGAATGTATTTAATGTTTTCTTTTTAATTTCTTTTTTTAAATATTTTTATTTTTATTAAGAAGATTACAAAGCAGAAAATTAGAATACTGTTGCCAACATTATTAAAAACTTAATTTTAATATCGCATTAAAGCTGAATGTATGACGGCTCCCTTAAGCTTCAAAAATTATCTACACTCATTCGAGTCAAGGAAATTACAAAGAAAATAGACGACCTCACGATTATCTTTCAATTGAAAATTTCGCAAGTCCTTTTTTTCCGGAACAGTTCTTTCCATTTATCATGTGTGAAAATTAGAGCCCGTTCCCAAACTGAGACTATTTTAAAAACTGAAATTTTTTTTTAATTTCTAGAATTTCTAGTTTTGGAACGACACGATTTTACTTCTGTTATTTTACAATTATTTTACAAATCAAGATTTTTTTAAGTAAAAATCGTTCCGAAATGATATTTTATATTTTAAAAATCTGCAAAGGGAAATTTTAAATTTCCCATAACAAACTCAGCTTATAGGTGTACTTTTTAGTGCACCTCATTAAAAAAAAAAAAAAAAAAAAAATTGAAAATTTAAGCAGACGTTGCAGATGATACAGATTAAATGTCAAGCCTATTTCAATTTCTGAAAAAAGGAATTTTCTTTAGTAGAAAAGGTATATTTTACGATTTAAAATAGTCTCAGTTTGGGAACGGGCTCTTACTATTAGAAATTGAAATTTACACTTTTTCTCAGGAAATATATTTTGGTACGAACAAGGAAGTGGAAATTTAACTTTTTTTCCGTAGTATTTTTGAGTGCGAACAAAGTATACCGCTACACACCATGTCGTCGACTTTCTATTTTGGGCCATTAAAAATTAGGCATACATTTTGGCGCGCATGAATTGTCATTCGCTTTAATAGCTTTTATTGCAAGTATCAATTTAATATCAAATCAAGTTTCGGTCAAAAAATAAAATAAACAAACCAAAATAAAATAGAATTAAAAATAAATAAATTTATA
Source organism: Hybos culiciformis (assembly GCA_964007475.1). Taxonomy (NCBI): domain Eukaryota; kingdom Metazoa; phylum Arthropoda; class Insecta; order Diptera; family Hybotidae; genus Hybos; species Hybos culiciformis. Next base: position 967,321 of record OZ023273.1, on the reverse strand, counting down.
ATAATATTAACAATATTCTGGAAAAGAATTTATACAGGAAGCGAATTAAGGTAATTTTATTTGTTATATAAAAAAGAAAAGTGTAAACTTCAATTTATTACGGACGGGACCACGGGACGGATTGGTCTTTGGTGTCAAAAAAACCTGACTGAAATTACCTATCACACCATGCATATGTCGTCCTTAGTCATTTCATGACTTCATTTCTCTTATTTAATCCATTTATAAATAATTTTTGAATTAAAATTAACTACTTATTATTAATTTAATTTATTAATTGTCTTTTGCATTCATTTAATTTATTAGCTTTTGTGCCGATAATTTGTTTATTGCAAATAAGATTGCATTATTTTCACCCAAATCAGTCAATTGATTGCAAGAAGCAAGACGTCACTTCATCATCATCACTCCGCGTATCGCTTTTTTTTTCCTTACGAAACATTCTTTCAATAATATTTTTTGCACTTATACCTTACCTTCTTCATCTTCTGAGTTTCTACATGGTCTTTGCAGCAAATTTTTAAAAATTGAACCAAATAAGCTTCCACTTGCACGATGGTTATAACTTTTGATTAATTTAGACATTCAGAATAAATACTTTATTTATTTTTTATTTTAATTTAAAAATGATTAAAAGTTTATTTCATATTTCTCATGGTTAACTAATATGACGATTTTAAAAGAAAGTTTGTAGATATTATCTAGGTATCTACTATAATAGTGTTATTAGCTATTATTAAATACCTACCTACCGATTATTTATTTAATTTGATAAATGGTTTGTGATAATGTAGATAACAAGTTACAAATCTTTATTATTTTTGATTGTATTATTCTTAGGAAACCAGGACGTTGAATAATAATTTGGAAGATTGTCAAACTATTAAAACTAACTACCTATATTTAAAATCTTTAATAAGAACTTCAATGTTTCTTATTGAAATAATAAATCTAAAAAAAGCTGATTATGAAAAAACACAGATTAATATGGTAAATGGATTAATTTAGTATGGTTTCCTGTTAATTTTCTTTAACATTTCATTATTCGTAATTGCTCCATAACAATTATGAATAATACATATATAATTCATATATTAATAATAAGTTATTAATTCTTTTTTAACAAAACTTAAAAAATTATCTTTGTTTATATGATTTTTAGGGAAGAAAACATGATATCAGATAATGCACATCAAGTGGAATCATCATCAAAAGCAACTGGAAGTAAAACAGAAAAAATTTCTTGGGCTACTGAAGTACATTTAGAAGAAAATGATCCGGTTGAATTACAAAGGATTCGAAATTCTATTAGCTTAAGTTTGTGTCAAGAAGAATTTAATGACAACAGTTTTGATGAGAAATTATACGAAAGCACTTTTATTAATATCAATAAATCTGACAGTGATGTATCAAAACAAGACATTAAACAAGATTCATCATCTGATAGAGAAATTTCAATAGATTTCATTGGTAATGAATTAATAAATAATACCTAAATGTATGAACAATGAAATTAAAGTAAATAAATTATCGGAAGATTTTGTTCGACATTACTCTTGTTGATCTTGTTTCTATTTTATTATTTTTTTGAATGAATAAGAATTCTGTAATCAGATTCTATTGTCATTTTTGATATGATTAACACGAAAATTTTATTAGAAAGCTCTTTATAGTTGTTTTTTGAAAAAATTAGATTTTATTAATTTTTTTTATGTTATGTGTAAAACCATAATTAAACAAGATTATTCTTATTCTATTCTAATTTTTCCTTCTTTTGATTGAGTATAATGTAGATGTAATTGAACAATAACTTTTACTCTAATTATTTTAAAATATTTTTATTTTTGCAGACAGTGTCAATGAAAAAAAATTTGAACGATTAGTTAAGGAAGAAAAATTAATAACACCTTTCAAAAGACGTTATTCTGATAATGATATGAGTCGTTCGGAGAGTCCAAACGAGGATAATCCATTTTCATCAAATCGTGAACCAAATTTTTTAAAACAAAAACGTGTTAGACATAATAGTTATTCGAGTAGTAGTGGTTCAAGCTCAAAATATATTGAAACTGATCCGGTTATCTTAAATAGACGTCAAAAACAAATTGATTATGGAAAAAATACTTTATCATATGATCGTTATGTTGAATTGGTGCCAAAGTAATATTAAATTAAATAATCTCCCAAAATTTCAAAATATTTAGAATGGAAATCTGTTTTTCAAATGATTAGGTTTTGAACAATAAAATAATGTTTCTGGCTCTCCTTGTTTAACTATGACTTCATAGGACATTTAAAAAAGGCATTAAAGTTTCATTTTCTAAATTTCTTGAATTGGAATAAGATTTGAATTATTCTGGGGAGTTATAATATAAATTAAGATCGATGGTAAGAATTTCAGGCATATATACCTAGTATTTTTTTTTAGTTAAAGAAGCACAGAATATTATGATTAATAGCGGTGCATAATAATCCCCAGAACGTCGGGATCAAGAACACAATTTAAATGTAACAGCAAAAAGTTATCATATTTTCTTAAAATAGTTGAGCAAAAAATAATATCAATTAACAGTAAAAACTAGAAATAGCCACAATTAAAAGTTAGAAATATTCCATTAACAAGCATTAGAAATGAATTATTTAAAATAACAGATTTCTAAATATTGAATTGTGAAACTAATTTTGTACATTTATGTGTATTTAGTAAACAGAATAGATTATTTTTTTTTTCAGGACTAAAAGATTAAAAGAACACCCAAGAACTCCAAATAAATATGGTAAATACAGTCGGCGTGCTTTCGACGGCTTAATAAAAATTTGGAGAAAGCAATTACATTGCTATGGTGCACCAGCTAATCAGAATCAAAATAATGATGGTGAAGCAATCGATAGTGATTCAGATTCAGATTAAATTGAACAGATAATTTCATTAATATAAAGTACAAAATGTTTAATTTAAAATAATTTTTCATAGCCAAGTTTTGAAATTTATATACATAAACATAATTATATTTTCTTTAAGTAGTTTTTCACATAATACATACTAAAATTATAATTAATTTCATTATGAGCTTATTTGTAGAATAAATTATATTTACTTTTAATTTGAAAATAATAAAAAAAAAAATAAAAACAAAGGCCGATTTTTAATAATTACTTTTTAATATAATGAATGTAAATGATTAAACTACCTTAAAAAATCCTTTACTTATTAACTATTACGCGTTTTTTATTAATTGGTTATTATTTTTCACATTTATTGCTGTGAAATACGGTTTTATTAAAATTAAGGTTTTTTTAAATATATTACTTTTGAATTTAATTTATTATTTATTTCATTATTAACAGAAGATGCATAATTTCTGTTAAACGAATTTAAATTACTAAAAACTAAAGTGTAAAACAATAATATAAAAAAGTTTGCTAATTTAGAACGAACAACCGACTCATTTAAAAAGTATTATGTGTATTATGTAAAAGGAAAAATTTTAATAGAAAAATTATATTTCTGTTGTTGTTTTCTTTAAATTGTTATTTAAAAGTAATTATTTACTAAATAAAGAATTAAATTTTTCTTCATCCAATGTCGCTACAATACAATCCATTTCTGGACTCGATCTTCTCAACATTTTATTATAATAAGTCATTATTATAGAGATCACATTGCAAAAAATGCCTTAAAAATATGTACGTGAAGTTATACATTTTTTCATCGAGTTAAAAAAAATTGTTTTGATGAAAAACTAATTTTAAAGCTTTAAATCAATCAAGTTAATTAAAATAATTAATTTTTGATTATTCTGCATTAAAAAAATGTATACTTATGTGGAAAAAGAAGTTTGTATTAAAATACGTATATAATGAAAAAATTTAGATGCATCAGCGTGAATAATGAAATCATTTAGATGTTTCCTATTGAATATTACGTAATACCATAGATTAAGAATACAGAAAGATGGGAAGCTTCATACAACATTATTTTTGGTATTTTTAAGTCAATGTGTTAGTAAAACAAAATAAAGTACGTGATAATTATCAATGTATGAAAAGAATTTTATTTAGTTTTACTAACACCTTCACAATAAAATACCAAAAAAGGCTGAAAAAATGTTGTATGAAGCTTTCCATCTTTCTGTATTCTTAATCTATGGTAATACCTAAATAAACATAATATCTCTCACAATATTTCAATACAACCAAATACAAAAAAAAAAAAAAAAGAGAAAAAATGAGAACTACGTAATTCATACACAAAAATAATATCACTAAAAGAAAGAGAAATTAAAGAATAATTAACGTGGAACATTTACCTTGGCTTCTTTTATCTGTAAAAGAAAGGGAAATTAAAGAATGATTAACGTGGAACATTTCCCTTGGCTTCTTTTGTCTGTAAAAGAAAGGGAAATTAAAGAATGATTAACGTGGAACATTTCCCTTGGCTTCTTTTATCTTTATTTTTTATTATAAATTATCTCTATATTCTCTCTTTGCAACTACCTCTCCCCTACGCATTAAAACAGTATATTGGATATGTTAACAAAATTTGTTATAACAACTCGCGTTGTCTATGCACACCTTCGGTCTCGTGATATAATTTTGACTCGTGTCTATGTGTTTGTGTGTATAGACACCTCGTAATTAATAACAAATTTAGTTAACATATACAATAATCTACTATTATGCCTACGAGATGCTTTGAATGTATTGTTTGTTATTTTTGTCGGAGGTCTTTAATTTTATTTATATTATCAACATTTTGTATCTAAATATCTTAATATTATGAGTACGAGTAAACTTATTGTATTTTGTACACTTAAATTAATTTTTGTTATTTTTTTACCATAAATACGATTTTTGTACAAATAACCGACGATGTTTGCAAGTGTAGTAAATATAATATATTATAAAAGAATAAAATTTTATTCTCAATTTTCTCTGTTGTTGATATAATGGTAATTTTTATGTTGTTTATATATGTTATTGCTACTTGCTATTTTTTATATGATGACGACAGCGACTACCATATGATTTTCACAAATTGTCATACTTTTTTTAGTTGAGTACTAGAATTTTTATGAAGCAGACGTTTCATATTTTTTATTATTATTAAGCTTTATAATTTTATTTTTAAATATTTGTTTTTCTACTTATTTTTCAAATAAAATAGAAAAATAAAAGCATTGATTGAGAGATAATATTCTTTTTTAAGTTTAATTGTGAAATTGATAAGTATAGTATAATAGAGATAAATTTTTTCGCATAAATACAAAAATAAAAGAATTAATTAATTTAGAATTTAAATAAACCTTGACTTTGATCGTTAAAAAGATTTAAAAATAAAAATTAAAATACAATTTCGCAATCAGAAGAAATTTAAAAATTTAATAATTTTGGATACCAGTGACCTCAAAAAAAAAATGTGAAAAACAAATCAATAAAATCACGAGTATTTTATTAAGATTTGTTCAATATACAACAACATAGTATAGTATAGGTTCCTGTACTTAAAATAAAAATTTTTATGTTTTTAATTAGTTAAATAAATTGAATTGTTAAACGTGAGCTACGAACACATTTTTTTAAATTACTTGTCTAAGAATAAAATAAAAAAAATCCTATGAATAATGAATAATACTAATAAAATAAAACAAAAAAAAGAAAATCCATATGAAAAAGCAAATTATTTCAATAGATGGACTTTTTGGTAAGATTTTAAAAATTGATTATTTTTTATTACCTTAATTTTTTAAATAATTTGTTAATAATTGTTATGCGTGGCAATTAAAAATGTTTATAAAGATTTACATTTTAATGTCAGTATGATATGATGATACAGACGAGTTAAATGTTTATTGAACTTCAGTTGATCAACTTAAAATTTACTGGTCTATAGGGTTGTTGCCAGCGTTTTTGAACAAGTTTTCAACCTGTTTGAAAAACATCAAATCATTTTGATATTATTTGTATGAGTGATATGACTTAGTAGAGAAGTTGAGTAATGTGTCGTAATGTTCATGAATGTTGTTAGAAGAAGTAGTTTTTCAACTTTATTTAGTTTATTTAGTTGAATAATTATTCTACCCGTCTAAGTCGTGCTTAAACTTTTTATAATTCAAGATTTACGAAAAATATGAAGGTACCTAAGTTGATTATATAAATTATTTATTAAGTTATTACTAGGCCAATTATTTTATTTTAATGTTAATTCAAAAATGAGAAATGAATTTTTTTAGAAAATAATTTTGAATACATACGATTATGTACAATGTAAATACCTATACATAACATAATATGTTGTATATGCTAGATGTTAAATTAGAGAAATAAGAAAAAATATATCTGTAACTTATAAGTCATGTACATAATAACCAAATAAGTCATTTGGTTGGTGTCGTTTTATTCTTTTGAGGATGATGACTTCCGGCCGATAGACAAAAATTTTGGTAATAAAAATAAAGATTCAGTACTTAACCTTTTTCCAAAAGGATTATATTTTTTTCCATTAATTTTGGAATATTCGTCTCGACGGCCCCAACAGAAATCATATTTTTTTCTTGACCGTTTTCAAAAATATTTAAATAAAAAATATTTTACTAATTAAAAAAATCTATTATAATTTATATTATAATTAAATATGCAATTATATTATAATTTATATTATAATTATATATGTAATTATATTATAATTTATATATGTAATTATAATCTGTATAATGTCCATTTAACTTAAGAACAAATTTTTTGTAGTGCGACTCCAGAGGTGCAAATTGCCGATGCCATTTTGTGTTTAGACTTAGAGAATCAAAGCAATTTAAAACTTAATATTATTTTAATTATATTGCGTAATATTTGTATTTTTTTTTAAATTATTATTTAGGCTAGATTTTAGAAACCTTGATAATAACTATATATACCTACATAAATAGTAGTTTATTCAATTATTTTGAAAAGGCTAAATATTATAGTCGTAATCGAAGAGTACTTACAATTATTTCATTTATGTTGCGCAATGTTGCGACATTTATTTAACATAATATTAGATAAATAAAAATTTGTTGCAATTATTAGAAGGAAAAAACTAATGATTTATGGCAAATTGACAATTTTATTTTACTAATGTATAAATAAATTAAATACATAACTATTATTTATTGGTTTTATGGCAGTTTTTTAACTTTATTATTCTTGTTATTTTGAAAGTAAAGTTTTCATATTACAAACTGCTCTTACATTAGTTTATTTTTTATTCACGCTTTAATAGCTCTGTTTAACTGGACGCGACGGACGCGACGGACGTGACGTTAAAGACGTAAGAAATATTAAATGTATGGAAGTGTATGGAGACGGTTTAACTGGACGTTGACGTTAACGACGCGACGTTGACGACGTAAAAAATTAAATCTATTTTAACTTTTTACGTTAAGGACGTTGATAATCAAAGCATTCTGTTTTAATGCCCGAATAAATAATAAATTTATTTGAAAAAAGTAGTGAAAGTTGTTTTGTTTACCAAAGCTTACTTTTTAGTTTTACAACGTTGAAGACGTCCAGTATAACTGCAAAAAATTTAATCACAACGTCTCTCACGTTTGTAACGTCACCGTCGCGTCCGTCACGTCCAGTTAAACACAGCGGTAATGAACTAAAAAATTTGGATAAAAGTCAAGGTAAAATAAAAATAGATATTGTGGAGATTCAAGGTATTGATGAAAATAAATATTTAGAGAAATAGAGCTTTTGAAAATGAACAAATTAACATTCGCAAGTATACTGTTCATTATTTTTATAACACTATATTGGCTTTTCATGGGTTTTCGCGAGTTAGTTTAGTCGTGATTGGATGTGATCGAGTGCTAGCGACATATTCGCAAAGCCTTACATACAAATTTTCCAAAATTATCAATTGCGCAAGCCGCAGTTGATAAACCACAAATATTTATACAAAAATTAATATTTGTGTTTGTAGTGTCCTGGAAATTGTTTTTTTTTGTTGGATTAGTGGTTGAGATTGAGACAATTTTGTAAATTGAAATAAACTACTCATTTCTTTATTTTTATCGCTTGTCCTGGAAGGCTTATCAAGGCTCGATAAAATATTAATTTCATTTTACATTTAATTTTAATATTTAAATACATATATTTTATTTTATTAATTTTGTTATAGATATGTGGTCTATTTCATTTTTATTTCTAAAGCCACTATGATTCATTAAATTTGTTAATTATCAAACTTTATTTTTCCTTTTTGTTTATAATATTGTCTATTGGAATTTTAATATTATAAACAATAAATCAATTCAGTTTCAGATGACATTTTAATGTCTGATTATTTGTAATTAACTCGAATTAGCAATAATATTATAGTTAGTTGAGGTTGCAAGTTTAAAACTTATAACGATTAAAGTAATTTTATCTAAAGTAAATAGGTACTCATAAAGTTTTTATAATTTGCATTCTTTTATCCATCAGAAAATCATATGAGTTTTGGTTAATAAAGTAAATATAATTACATACATGCATGCATTTACAGTACACAGTATATGTACCTACTTATTTTTATAATTATAAAGTATGTATTTCTATACAATGTACAATATAGGTATTTACGTATTTTAAAGTTCTATTTTTTATTTAGATTTTCTAAAATTTCCTAAAATTTCTAATACATACTTATTAATGAATTGCCTAATCGATTCCTATTGTTTGAATGTTAAAATATGCGTAATCTCATTCGATATTATCTCGATTAAAATAAAGGAGTTAGAGGCTCTCAACCACATTTTATATTTACAATAAAATTGTTAATGGATTTTCATGAAAACTACAGTGTTGGATAGGTAAATTCCGATTAGAGAAGCTTAAAAAAAAACTAAATGGTTATTATTAGTAAATGATATTGAAGGAACCTAAAAAATATGTTTAGCATCTAGTTGTGATCAAGGTATCTTAAACGTAAAGTATCTTAAATCTAAACGTTGAAAGCGGGTCCCATACTTCATTTAAGAGTTACTGTTCTTTATATATTTTTAAAACAATCACAATTCAAGAGAAAAAAAAAATTTGCTTTGTTTAGTTTTATTCGAATGTTAACAAAGTGATAAAGAAATAGAATTCATTAAGAAAGATTTATTTTTTTAAGTTATTTTTTTTGTTTATAGTGGATTTCTTTTATTATTCATTTACGTACACTTATAATATATTACGTAAATATCATAATTCACTTGAATAATACTGCATTTCAGAATACGAAGCTAGATAGTAGCATTTTTATTATGTTTTTTCATTTGTATAAAATATTACTGGAATTAATTTTTTGATTAAATACAGCTAAATCTACCAACATACATATATACCCACATCTTCTAACTTTCTGTTCAAACAAACTTTGTCTACAGATCACATTTTTGAACCCATTTTTGATAATTTTTAAATGAAAATAGCAATGTAAAATTTACATAGAAGAAGGTATATTTTTATTTTAAAACCATTAAATTATTTATAAAATAATGTGGTTAATCCAAAATCAAATAAAAATTATTTTCATTCGAATTTTGAGTGCGCGAAGCAATTATTAATAAAATTAAATTTTGATATCTCACTTTTTTCCAATTAGAATAAAAGTTCACATTATGATTAATACCTACAAAAAAAATAATAACAATATTTATTGTTGAAATTAATGACTAATATAGTCTCTAGTAAATTCAATATAAAAGCATAACATATAATTTGAATTTTAATTTTCAATTGATATACATATGGATTTATATATATATATACAATTCGAATCCGCCGTATTAAAACGTGCTTGAAAACCATTAAACCTAAGAATACAATACTATTTGGTATATGCAATAGTTCATTTCTATCAACATAATATAAAAAATATATGTTATACTGTATTTCATCATTAGTTGATTAAATCAAATGATTTATAATAAGTTTTTATTAAAAATATTATTAGAAATAATGTTGCATGAGTTTTCAATTAAGTAATAATGAGAAATTATCATTCAATAGAGGAGTATAAACAGTTATACATATTTTTTAAAAAACTACGTACGAGCTTGAACCGATAAGATAAAATTTCTTTAAAAAAAAATTTAATGACAAACTCGAGGACAAACAATTGAATATAAGCTAATATAATTTTATTACAAATTATCTTTATAAGATAAGAAACAAAAAAAAGTCTGGAAACAAGCGGTTAAAAATTGATCTATGCATTAAAAGATAAGTAGAAATTTTTTTAAGACATTAAGTATGATTATTTTGATTTTTTTATAAGGAGATTAACTTGACATTAAATTGAATTTGCTCAGCAAATTTAAGACTTGCAAACTATTTTTTTAATCAAATTTTAAGGTTGTCAAGTTGTTGTTCCAAAACAATCCAATTCTGCCAGAAAAATTTTTAATTCAGACGTTTTGTATGAAATACATATTTGTTATTTTATAATAGGCTTTGAAGTTCTTCTTGTATTTAAGTTTGTAGATTATAATAACTTATAATTACAAGGTGAGGCAAATAGGTTTGTAAAACAATTTTAAGGCGCAGAGGTTTGTATGAAATAAAGTAAAAAACAAAAGAAAATCAAATAAAGATTTAAGTTAAATTTGACTGATTTCTTTCGATCGTATAGCACTTTATTTATTTATATTCTTATCTCTTAAAAGATGAGTGAAATTAAAATGAAATTGAAATATGATTTCTTGTATTTTTAGGTGGGTGCGAAAATTATTTTATAAAGGATTCAGAAGGCCACTGAAAGAAGAAGAGCTTTATGAGCGCCGTCCATGCTTAGATAGTGAAAAAATCACAAATAGCTTCAGTATAATATGGGACAAAGAATTAAAACGTAAAAATCCTAGCATTTTACGAGCCATATTCATTGGATATGGATTGAAAATAATACCTATATCTTTAATGTTTGCTCTCGTAGAATCAGCAGTGAGGTAATTAATTCAATACAAATATTTAATAGTAAACATAGTTTATTCGAAATCATTAATTTTTACATTTTTTTTTTTCAGGATTTTGCAACCAATATGTTTAGGAACATTAATAACATATTTTTCACAATTTAGTACAAATAGTACAATAGTTACCAAAGAAGAAGCATATATTAATGCGAGTAAGTTCAATTGATGCTTATTACTGAATTAACTTAATTCTTAATATACCACCTGAACATTAATATATTCTGTCATGAATGGAATTGTATTTTCCAGATTGAATTGGTATATAATGACCATTCAGAAAACTCTATCTCTATTAATTACTGACTAATTTATTAATTTATTAAAGAGACACATTAATAAAATCTGATGTCAGACTTTAAAATTTTGTATTTTATATTTTAGGTGGTTATGTGTTTTTATGCATACTTGTACCAGTATTAGTGTTTCATCCATTTATATTTGAAATTTTCACAATTGGAACTAAGTTGCGGTTAGCTTGTGGTGGTCTTATTTATCGGAAAGCATTAAGAATCTCAAAATCTTCTAGTAACGATGGTCTGAGCGCAAAAGCTATTAATATCATGTCGAATGACATTGCCAGATTTGATGTTGCTATAGCATTCTTACATGACATTTGGAAAGGACCATTAGAAGCTTTAGTTTTAGGTTTGTATATTTGTGTACCTTAAAAAAAGAAATTTGTTGAACTGGTGGTTTTTAAAATGTCAAAATCTTAATTAATTTTTATGTATCTTCATATGAATATATAAAATGTATTTTTATTTTTTTTAGGCTATTTAATGTACCGCGAAATTGGCATTTCAGCAATAATAGGGGTCGGTTTCATGTTAAGTTTTATTCCGTTACAAGCATGGGGTGCTAAAAAAGCGGCGGTATATCGTAAAAGAACTGCTGAAAGAACAGATAAGCGTGTTAAACTGATGAATGAAATTATTCAAGGGATTCAAGTTATTAAAATGTACGCATGGGAGCATTCATTTGCGAATGTCGTTTCTGCCGTCAGAAGAAAAGAAATCAATGCTATACGTGGAACAATGAGAATTTTTGCATCTTTAGCAATAACTTCAATGGTGTCAAAGTTTTCAATATTTTTCAGTTTAGTTTCGTATGTTTATTTGGGAGATGAAATGACTGCTAGAAAAGTTTTCATAGTTTCGGCTATTTGTAACTCATTAAATGATTCAATGATTCACTTTTGGCCAATGGCTATAACATTTTGTGCTGAAGCCTATATTTCCTGTAATCGTGTCAGAGATTTTCTTTTGGAAGACGAAGGTTGGAAACAAAAATCAGTGTCAAATGAAAAAAAAATACATAATAGTCATGAAAATAATATTTCGAATGGAAATGCCAAAGTTTTACTAGAAGATGAAAGCAAACGCCAAATATTTTATGATACAAAAAAAAAATCTATAACTTTTACAAAAGTTTTCGCATCTTGGGGTGGTCATAATTCGGATGATAGTGTTGCAAATAAAACTTTTACTATCAATGATTTTAATATTGAAATAAATGGACCGTTGATTGCTGTAGTCGGTCCAGTTGGATGTGGAAAATCATCTTTTTTAAATGTTATTTTAGGTGAACTTGGTATAATCTCAGGAAATGTACAAATAAATGGTCGTTTAAGCTATGCCTGCCAAGAACCGTGGCTGTTTGAAGGTAGCATAAAGGATAATATCGTATTTATTGAAGAATTTGACGAGCGGCGATATAAAAAAGTTCTTAAGGTTTGTGCTTTGGAAAGAGATTTAGAACTCTTAGTTCATGGGGATAAAACGATTGTAGGAGAACGAGGAATAAGCTTAAGTGGTGGGCAAAAAGCTCGGGTTAATTTAGCCAGAGCTGTTTATAAGAAAGCTGATGTATATTTATTAGACGATCCACTCTCGGCAGTTGACACTCATGTCGGAAGACATATTTTTGAAAAATGTATTCAAGAGTTTCTCTCTGACAAAATTTGTATACTTGTGACTCATCAATTACAGTACTTAAAAAATGTTGAACATTTAATATTAATGAATGGTGGACAAATTGAAGCTCAGGGAAGTTATCAAAATTTAGAAGCAATGAATAAATTTGAATTTTTAACACAAACCCATGATGAATCTGGAGATGGCACTGAATCAGTTAGTAGTTCAATAAGTGAAAGTGAAAAGAAAATAGAATTAATTCAACGTCTGACCAGCGTATTGGAAGATACAGGAGAAGATAGAAAAGAAGCTCAAGCCGTGGGGTCGGTGAAATTTAAGGTTTACAAATCATATTTCATGTCATTAGACAATATGTATGTAATAACTACTATTGTAGTACTTTTCATTTTGGTTCGAATACTCTTGAGTGGAGTGGACTTCTTTCTTTCTAGATGGTAAGGAACTATACTAAATATTTTTTTTATAATAAATTTTTTGTTATTAGTTATTAATTGAGATATGCACACAAAAATAATAACATATTTGTAAATACATATATCAAATCTTTAGTAAAGTATGTTGCATTAAAAACAAAAAACCCGTAAATTTTAATATATAAAAGTGTGACTTTTACAACTTTGTGTACCTGAGCTTTGAGGCAAATAAAATAAAAAAAAATTGGTAAAATCTTTTTTCAATTTCAATTCAATTGATTAATAATATATTGTTGAAAAAAATTTTATATTTTAATTTAGAAATTAATGTAGTTTTCTCTTTATGTTCAGGGTAAACTGGGAGGAATCAGTTAATAATAATAATAACACTGCATCGGAACTAAAATTATTGCCTTTTAGTTTTTATGACTTAAAATCAGCAAATCAAGAAGAAAATATACAAAATGAACGTAACAACTTAGTAATAATATATTCATCTTTACTTGGATTAAGTTTAATTCTCTACATTGCTCGAACTTTTGGATTTTTTCAAATGTGTTTAAAAATTTCGGAAAAGTTACATGATAAATTATTTCGTGGTGTTACAAGAGCGCCAATGTATTTTTTCAATATGAATCCATCAGGTAGAATTTTAAATCGATTTTCAAAAGATATTGGGTTAGCTGATGCAAATTTACCTCAGTCACTACTTGATTGTTTATGGGTAAGTCTGATTATCGCAGTAATGTTTTACTTGCAGATAAATGTAGACGTTGATTTATCCAGCAAATTACTTTTACTAATTTCGTAATATTTTTTTACTAATAACCAATTTTATTCGGATGGAATTTGTGTTAGATATGTATATATGTGCTCTGTGCAGTGCTAGTATACAATTTAAATGTTTATTACATTTTCGTTGTTTTGCAGTAAAGATTTGAATTAGAATCAAATTCATCCATTATTGTAAATTTTATGATTGTCTAAAATATTAAGGTGTCCCGAAAGCCAACCTCAATATTTGGGGAGATAATAGATTGCATCATGATTGATCAGAATATAAAAATATGACTTCCATAAAAAGTCGATAGTTTTCAAGATATTGGCACTTTTATGAATTTTTTTTTCGAGTGTTACAGCTACAATATTCTTTTAAATTCCAATTAAAAACAAACCTGACAACCTTGCTGTTAATCACATTTAAAACCAAACCAAAACTGGTATACTGGTGTTTGTGTGGATAGGTTATATCATGTGTACATATTTATAATGTTTTAAATATAGTATTATATTATATGGTTATTAAACAATGGTTCTCAATATTTCAGTTTTTCACTGATGTAACTGCAGTACTTATATTGGTTTCTATTGCTAATTACTGGCTATTAATTCCAGCTATCGCAATGCTTATTGTGATATATGTGATGAGATTAATCTACATCAATACAAGTAGAAGTGTGAAAAGAATAGAATCAATGAGTAAGTTAATTGTTGATGTAAATTCAACTTCAAAACAAACTAAGATCTTGTTTGTTTGAATTGCAGGTAGAAGTCCAATTTATTCCCATACAAATCAAACATTTCAAGGATTGACCACAATTCGAGCTTTACAGGCAGAGAAACATTTGGAAAGATATTTTCATGAATTCCAAAATGCCAACACCTCAGCGTGGTATATGTTTCTTGCAACGACAAGAGCATTTGCACTTTGGTTAGATTTTGCTTGTGTTATCTACATTGCAACGGTTACATTCAGTTTTTTGTTGCTTGAAGATAGCGCTTCAAGTGGTGATGTGGGATTAGCAATCTTACAATGTAATTCAATGATTGGTATGGTTCAATGGGGTATGAGACAAACTGCTGAATTGGAAAATCATATGACAAGCGTTGAGAGAATTTTAGAATATGCTGAACAACCTTCAGAGCCAGAATTAGAAAGCCTGCCAGATAATAAGCCCGCTAAAAATTGGCCAGATAAAGGAAGTTTGACATTCAACAAATTCAAATTAAAATATTCTGAAGATGGTGAATATATTTTAAAAGATTTAAATTTTGTTATTGAGAAGAATGAGAAAATCGGTATTGTTGGTAGAACTGGTGCTGGAAAATCATCCATTATTCAAGCAATATTCCGTTTAGCTTATAACGAAGGGTTGATTGACATCGATGGAGTTGATATAAGTAAAGTAGGCTTACATGATCTGCGCAGTAAAATTTCAATAATTCCGCAAGACCCGGTGTTATTTTCTGGAACTTTGCGCCATAATTTAGATCCTTTTGAAATTTGTAAAGATGAGGAATTATGGCGAGCTTTGGAGGAAGTTGAGCTTAAAGTGCAGGTGTCTTCGCTTACAGGTGGCTTAAACTGTAAAATGTCTGATGGGGGTTCTAATTTCAGTATGGGGCAACGGCAATTAGTTTGTTTGGCTAGAGCAATTTTAAGAAATAATAAAATTTTAATATTAGATGAAGCTACAGCAAATGTTGATCCAGAGTAAGTATTTTCAAAATTTTTTATTTAGTTAATTTTATACACTTATTTATAAGTACAGTACACTGTATATTCATTACTTTATTAAACTCCTAAAATACAAAATATATTAAATTAATCATAATCATATAATATCCAAAAAATAATTATATGACTTACTATTTGTACGCTACGTTAGGGTTAGGGCACATTATGTACATTGTAAACTTTTAAATATAATTTTTTTTTATTCACTTTTAATTATTCTTTTAAGGACTGATAAATTAATTCAAAGAACAATCAGGTCCAAATTTTCTGATTGCACTGTTCTAACAATTGCTCACCGTTTGCACACGGTGATGGATAGTGATCGAGTTTTGGTAATGGATGCAGGACGTTCTGTTGAAATTGGTCATCCTCATGAATTATTAAGCAATGATTTTGGATTTTTCCGTCAATTAGTAAATCAAACCGGCTTACAAACAGCTTCAATGCTAACACAAACTGCCGCAAATAATTACAATAAGAAATTTAGGATTGATTAAAAAAAATGAAGTTAATATTAAAAGAATAGTGTCTTATAATGAAATATTGTACTTAATTTGTTAACAATTCAAATTAGAGAGGATAAAAAATACGTGAAGATTTGGCATTAATATTGTGAAAAATGAAAGCAATGTTTTATGAAGTGAAGAACAGAGTTTGAAATAAAATTAGATGAATTAGGATAATCTTGAACGAATTAATACAATTAATCGAATATACATACATATAACGATACATGTTAATTTTGTTTTTGACCCAGCTGCCGTTTTTGTCCTTTTTTTGTGACTAATTACTTACATAAGAATTTTTATATATTTTTATATATAGATCAAAAAATATGTATATTTTTAAGTTTTACACTTGGTTAATTGTAAAAAATTATATCTTTTGAAAACGAATAAGAATTATGCCTCATTTTAAAATCTTCTTTAAATGCAGCAAACCAGAAAAGATTTTGATTTTAAAATAAAAAAATTATTTGGAAGAAGATCGTCAGAGTTTTTATTTATTTATTTTTTGGATATAAAACCAAAAAAGAATTCGCCTGTCTTAAAAAAAAATGGTTTTTAACTATTTTTGTACTAACATTACCTAAGGCATTTTTAATTCAAAATTTTCTTACATCTCAATCTAAAAGTATTTTTGTGCAGTCCTAGAAAATTTATAAAAAGAATTTTACAGATTTAATTTTATGTTTATGTTAACAGAGCATTTTGAATTAATTTTTTTTAAGCAATCGTTATTAAATAAATAAATACACCTAAAATCTTTAAATTAAATCACAGCATTGGTGTCAAAAATCATTCGCGTTATCAAATTATAAAAGTATTGTTATAATAAGAATTATTCTATAATTTTATAATTAAGTATTATTTACAAGACTCTTTAATTTTTGTTATTGTGATAATGAATTATAATTAATTTAAGTGTAAAAAAAATAAAAAATTACAATATTTTTATACGAATTTTTTGTTTTTTTTTCTAATTTATGAAAATTTTTGTAAAAGGATTTATTTTCAACTTTTGTAATGTTTTTTTAAGAAATATGTACAGGGTACATATTTAATTTGTTTATTTCTACGTCAATAAGTTGATTTAAGCAAAACCGGAAGTCAATTTTTATAAATTTGATCAGTTTATTTGAAATTGAAATGGATACACAAAAATTTCCGCAATAAAATATACTGGATAAAAAGAGATCAGTAGAATTTTATTTTTTTCCTTTGAAAATTGGAACACAATCTGTGGAAAAAGAGTCCGATGAAAAGTGTGAAAAAAAATATACGTGCATTATTTTCAATAATGCTGTTTTCTTTTTGCTATAAATGTATATTTTAAAATTTTTGTGTGATATTGATAATTTTCGAGGTGTCTTGTGATTTAAGATTTGAATTTTTTTTTTGTGTGCATATACGATTGTTTTTGATTTGGTTTCTAAATTCTCTACGAATCCATATAGTTTGTAGTTTTTTTGCTTTTTTTAGTTACTGAGTAAAAACCAGATCTAAACGGCAAGAAAACCAGCTAAAAAGAAGAACAGAGAAGTTCATACATAATTATGGAAAACAATTTTTTTAATATAATATTCTAGAGAGAAGCATACTAATTTTACTTAATCAGTTTAATTTGTTAATATAAGCAAGTTTCAATTATTTGGTAAATACACAGTATAGTTATTAATTTTATATGTAGATCTCTAGCTCAGTGTTTCCCAACTTTATTTCATTCATGGCTCACTAAAACACCTCAAAGATTTTGAATGCCCCCCTACTCTGAAAAAATATAACATTAAATATATATATAAATAAAACGGTAAAAGGTAATACTGTTTTATATTTGACTTTATTGAAAAGATAAATCAATGTGATTGCACTTTATGTGGGCTTATTAATATTTTAATTTTTGGTGTAAATTTTGTTAATTTTACCGTAAATCACCATGTTTGGTGATTTCTAGACCATTTCTTTTTTTTGTGATCAAATCGTTAACTGCACTAAAGCCGCATTCCACTAAATATGATGATTTTATAATTGCCCCTTGAAAGTTTCCTCCGCCCCACCGGTGGGGCGTGCGCCCCACGTTGGGAATCACTGCTCTAGCTATATAATATTTAAATCATATTAAACTTACACGCGATTTAAATGAAGTTGGTAAAGAACTTCATGTACTGAGTTGTTCCAAAAAAAGAAAATATACGAAAAGTTGGATGTGCAATGTCGATATGGCATCTACTCCTTCTTTTATGCAACCATTTAATGCTTATTAAATCTTAAGATTATAAAAGTATCAACCGATATTTATTATATTGTAGCACGTTTATTTTTTAATCCTAATTATTTAATTTATTAATTTGGTGACTCAATTATTCATTTTTCACAACTAGTACAATTAAACTTTTATATATTTTTCTGTAATATTGAAAAATAAGTGAAATTTGAGAATAATTTAACGTTTTAATTAATATTATTTAATATACCTACAAAAATGCTTTGTAAGTAGAATTACGAATTAATTTATTATTGCTTCGAAAATGAAACCAATAACCTTTGTGAAGTGCTGGATAAAATTTTAGCTGTAATTTATTAGGCGTAAAAAAAAACAAAAATTTTATTTAATAGTACTTTGTACAATTCTTTGTAAAATTCTTTGTAAAATTCTCAGGTTGGCGGATAAAAGCACATAAGTCAGAAAATTAAAAAAAAAAATCAGTAGTCTGGTGGATTATATTGTTTCATTTATGAAGTAAACTACGTATAAAAGCTTTGAAACTGAGGATATTCCTATAATCAAAAAATCCCAAGTGCCAAAAATAAAATTTAAAATTCTTAGGACATATTATTTAAACAAAAAAAAAAATATAAATCAAAAAAAAAAAAACAATAGCTCCACACCTGAGTGCGTTACCCTAGTATTAGCAAAAAATGTTGTTGTGCATTTTTTATTTTATTTATTTATTTTTATTTTATTTATATTCTACATTAGAACTATTATCGCAAAAAAGACTTTTCATTATTATATATATGGGTTGAAGTCGATCTCAATAAAATTTACATTTACCTAAATTATATTATTATAAAAAATATATATTCTTAAAAGAAAATAGAAGGATTTTATCTTTCTATTTTCTTTGATATTATAATAATGATATATTTCAAACATTTTAATTTTAATTTTTTATTCCACTATTTATTTATCAATATTTTATCACATATATGTATATTATATAAAGAATATTACTGGGGTTATCAAATAATTCATTAGAAATGCACTTGCGTTATAGTTATATCTTAAGGTGCATAGCATCCTCTTTTTGGGTTAAATCTACACACATTCTTTACTTGACAATTTCTGGCCAATATAAATTCTATATGGAAAAAATTATAAAATTAGTAATGTGATAACTAAAAAAGAGAATATCATCTGCATAAATGAGCAATAACATAATTTAAGTGTATTAAGAGGTTGAAGTAGCATGATGATACGAAAATTAAAATAATGTTTTTCATTTAATCTAAATTAAATACTTTTTTTTCTATCTTAAAGTTTTATACCCTAAACTTACTTCTTTGGCAATGTCGATTATGTTTGTTCTTATTGCTTTCAGTTAAGTACTTGAAGCACAGGTTGTTGCCTAAATTATATCGGTTTTGGCGGCCACGTACTAGTCTGCAACGTGGCTTTGTTGTGGGTGTTTGTGTTGATGAACCAGTTGTTGTTACTAAGCTGCTTGTGCTACCTGAGCTAGCTGTGCTTGCTGAGCTCGCAGTGCTGGCTGAGATGGCTAAACTCGCTGTGCTACCTGAGCTAGGTGTGCTAGCTGAGCTAGGTGTGCTAGCTGAGCTAGGTGTGCTACCTGAGCTAGGTGTACTACCTGAACTACCTGAGCTAGGTGTGCTTCCTGAACTAGGTGTGCTACCTGTTGAGCCAGAACTCGCAGTGGTGGCGGTCGTTGTTGACTGACCTTCAACAGCTAGGATTCCTATTTTTTTTTTTTTTTGAAAATGACAAATCTTAAATTTTTCAAAATAATGTTTCTCTAATATTATTTTATAAAACAACAACATAGACTAAAGTTTAATCTTTGAGATTATCTTAAAACTTAAACTATCCGATTTCAATTTTGGAAGTTGAAAGTAACTCAGATTATACAATTGAATGGTTTTTAATTTTTTTAAATTAGTTTTTGTATATTTATTAAAATATTATATGAACCAAATTTTTGTTTTGTTAAAAAAAGCTCAAAACCATAACTGGTATTTTCAGAATGGTTTGGACTGTTTCGAGAAACTCTGGTTCATAGATATGTACTTAACATACTCAAGTCTATCAAATATGCTATTTAGTTTTTTTTTTTAATTTTTAAGTGGGAATCGAAGACACGGCCGAATCTGCCGGCCACTGTATATCAAAATGTACCACAACGGTGTGTGCACAGAATTTCTCCCATACTATACAAATTGTGACTGTTTCATGATCTTATAGAAATTGTGACTGTTTCTTGATAAAATTTTTGGCCATTTCGAAACGGTCACGATTTCTATCAGAAATAACAGTTAACAAAAAGTCGACGGCTGAGATGAATGTAGAAATAATTACCGGAGACCGGACATAATTAATTTTCGGAATGCGGAAAAAAAAAATAAAGAATACGAATGAAACAGCAATAAAATGTTGCAGAAAAACGGGAACTTTATACGATACCTATGTTGTGAAAAAGGATGTTTAGTCTCCTTTTTCTAATTTTTCCGGGGCTTTTTCAAGGTTTTTGGTTTCTGGAATTTTCATTTTCTCCTAAAATATGGAAATTGTGTATAAATTGAATCGATGTACAAATTAAGTCCAACTGAAATTTGGCCATAATTTCGAGCGAAATACTGACCAAAATTCTTATAGAAATTACGACCAAACGAAAATAGTTAAATCTTAATTTTTGGATTAATTACGGCCGAAAATTCTATGAATTGTGACCGGAGTAATTTGGTCTTGTAGTCGAACACAGCATCATTGACTGCCGACAATATATTTTTCTAAATCCACAAAAATATTACCAATTACTGAGAAGAGTAAAAACAATATTTTTAAAGCCATTTAAAATTTATAAACTTTATATAATGTTATCAAAATTGAGCTATATTAAGAACTGTCTATTTTATTTAAAATTCAACTCTATTTTTATAGGAAAATTTATAATAACTTATTCAATTTATTTTTAGCTTATGTCAATTTATTCAAAATGTAAAATGTAAATATATAAAAATTTTTTTTTGAAATAAACATTGTTTACACATCCAGTTTAAAGAATAATTAAAATCTTTAAGATTCGAAGGAACAATGAAGTACAAAAGCTGGTGACATGAAATAACGCCCAAGGTATTAACGCCCAAAAGGCGTTATTTCCCTCCGTAGTGGGAAATAAAGCCCAAATTGCGTTTAGGCTTTATTTCTCACATTGAAAATTTTTGTTATAACCGCGAAACTCGATTATTTTCAAAAAAGAAATAAGACCTCGATAAAAAAATTATCATTTTGAAAAATGAAATAAGACCTCGATAAAAAAATGTTTTGTGGTAAGCAAATCCCACTGACCAACCGCCCGGCCGCCGCTCTGCTGCCTTCCCCCTCCCGTGTGCTTACCACATAACATTTTTTATCGAGGTCTGGTAAGCACACGGGGGGGGGGGCAGCAGGGCGGCGGGCGGGCGGTTTGTCAGTGGGATTGGCGGCTTTGGGTGTTATTTCTTTTCTAACAAACAAAAAATGCAAAAAGGAATTAACGCCCGTGGGCGTTATTACCCATCACTGTGAGGAATAAAGCCCAAAAACCAATTTGGGCTTTATTTCCCACTATGGAGGGAAATAACGCCTTTTGGGCGTTATTTCATGTCACCACAAAAGCTATAATAGGTACTTATATGAAAGTTTTACTTTCTTATATATTCATATTTTATTTGCTTATTTTTTTTTAAAGTGAAATAAAAAATTACATTATCAAATGTTGCATTAATGCGTAAAATTAGAGTTCAATAATATTAGTTGGTAAAATTATTGAAAAATCTCATTTTTCAAAAATTTCTAATTAGTTTAACTTACATATACCTACATCACATTTTATTTGCTTATTTTTTTAAAGTGAAATAAAAAATTCGAAGCCATTGATTTGACCGTATTGATTTGACCGTGGCATTTTTGTTCGTAAAACTTTTGGCCGTAAATTGAATAATTTAACGTTTTAATTAATATTATTTAATAGACCTACAAAAATGCTTTGTAAGTAGAATTACGGATTAATTTATTATTGCTTCGAAAATGAAACCAATAACCTTTGTGAAGTGCTGGATAAAATTTTAGCTGTAATTTATTAGGCGAAAAAAAAATCAAAAATTTTACTTAATAGTACTTTGTGGTACAACGGGCCAACAGGATTAAGTGCGAGGGCATTCCCGATCCGCTATAACAATCTAACAACCTAGTATTACCATATAAAAATTGGTGATTCTAAAATATTAAGAACGGTTTTTAAAGTTGAATTAATTTCGTAATTAATTAAGAACGATATTGATGTTATATTACGTTATGAAAAAAAGGAACATTTGAACCATAGGCGCCCGCAGGATTTTTTCTAGGAGGGGCAAGAAAATTTTTTTAAAAAGCTTATAAATATGTTTTTCTTCAACGATGAAAATAAAAAAAATGTGTTGAGAATTAAGTTACATGTATCTTATATGAATCTTTTCTTTTTAAAAATAAAAAATAACAAACATAAATTAACATTTTTAATAACCGAATTCACTTGCTGGATTAGATAATAAAAAACAAATAAAAAATAAATAATATGTAATACATATATAAAGAAAAAAAAAACAGATACCTTCCGTCTTCCGAATCGTTCCAAAACTTTCAGTAACTCGCCAATTAGAAGAAAAACAAAACCAACGAAGATATTTTAGACGTAGTTCATGCACGTATGCGACATAAAAAAGACACATTATATGAAACTTTATGAGGCGTATTATACTCAAACACGTAAATTGAACTTCTCCGGCGTAAAAGTTAAAAAAATAATCTTTTATATTTATACACCATAGATATTTCTACACCATAAATATTAAGAAATGCAATTGCTTTATTTTTTTGTAACTGAACAGTTATTTTTTTTTTGTAACTGAACGATGATTTTATTTTTTACGTCGCGTGGCGTAGTTTCGTAAACTCGCGTGAACTACTTCGACAATGTCTATCATAAAAGTAACCAGAAAAGGAATTCTTTTTTCATAAATGTGTTGGTCTTCACTAAGCGAAATATGAAAAAGGAATATCTGGAATTCCGTGCATTTAGAAATTCCAAAATTTATAAATATTTTTGTATTTTTACCCGTGACTCAAAAATCGAAAAATTTGAAAAAAAAATTTAATTATTTATTTAAAACAATTTAAATACTGCATGACATAAAAATCTGAAAAAATTAAAATCTAAAATTTCTAATTTAAATGTTCTCAAAATTTCTTAGCGCATTAAAAAAGTAAAATTTAAGGGCAAGCGTTCTTATAAAAAAGTTATTGTGCGAGATAATAAGTTTTTTTTTCGTTTGAAAAATGACAAACATTCTAATATTATTTAAATTAAAATCGTGTTTCTAATTTGTACGAGTTTAGTGTTTAGGTCTCATCGCTGATTAAGTTTTATTTTCTTCATCAAAGCCAGGGGGGGCCAAGGCCCCCCTCCGGGCGCCTATGATTTGAACAATAAATAAGGAAATAAAATATATGGTTCGTTTCAATTGTGTTACTTTGAGCTGAAATTTGTTCATTGCCCATTGTGTTGTTTGTATTAAAAAAAAAAATTAATATAATACGTAAAATTAATCCAAAGGGGAGAATATCCTTGAATCATTTAAATGATCTTAAATTGTAGTGTGTTTTTTATTTTGTAGGTATTTATGATAATCATATGAGAGTATTAAAAAAAATTCTCAGGTTGGCGGATAAAAGCACATAAGTCAAAAAATTAAAAAAAAATCAGTATTCTGGTGGATTATATTGTTTCATTTATGAAGTAAACTACGTATAAAAGCTTTGAAACTGAGGATATTCCTATAATCAAAAAATCCCAAGTCCCAAAAATAAAATTTAAAATTCTTAGGACATATTATTTAAACAAAAAGAAAAATGTAAATAAAAAAAAAAACAATAACTCCACACCTGAGTGCGTTACCCTAGTATTACCAAAAAAAGTTGTTTTGCATTTTTTATTTTATTTATTTATTTTTATTTTATTTATATTCTACATTAGAACTATTATCGCAAAAAAGACTTTTCATTATTATATATATGGGTTGAATTCGATCTCATTAAATTTACATTTACCTAAATTATATTGTTATAAAAAATATATATTCTTAAAAGAAAATAGAAGGATTATCTTTCTATTTTCTTTGATATTATAATAATGACATATTTTAAACATTTTAATTTTAATTTTTTATTCCACTATTTATTTATCAATATTTTATCACATATATGTAGATTATATAAATAATATTACTGGGGTTATCAAATAATTCATTAGAAATGCACTTGCGTTATAGTTATATCTTAAGGTGCATAGCATCCTCTTTTTGGGTTAAATCTACACACATTCTTTACTTGACAATTTCTGGCCGATACAAATTCTGTATGGAAAAATTATAAAATTAGTAATGTAATAACTAAAAAAGAGAATATCATCTGCATAAATGAGAAATAACATAATTTAAGTGTATTAAGAGGTTGAAGTAGCATGATGATACGAAAATTAAAATAACGTTTTTCATTTAATCTAAATAAAATACTTAAATAAAAGATGTTTTACTGTTTTTTTTCTATCTTAAAGTTTTATACCCTAAACTTACTTCTTTGGCAATTTCGATTATGTTTGTTCTTATTGCTTTCAGTTAAGTACTTGAAGCACAGGTTGTTGCCTAAATTATATCGTTTTTGACGGCCACGTACTAGTCTGCAACGTGGTTTTGTTGTGGGTGTTTGTGTTGATGAACCAGTTGTTGTTTCTAAGCTGCTTGTGCTACCTGAGCTAGCTGAGCTCGCAGTGCTGGCTGAGCTGGCTAAACTTGCTGTGCTACCTGAGCTAGGTGTGCTAGCTGAGCTAGCTGAGCTAGGTGTGCTACCTGAGCTAGCTGAGCTAGGTGTGCTACCTGAACTAGCTGAGCTAGGTGTGCTACCTGAACTAGCTGAGCTAGGTGTGCTACCTGAACTA
This sequence comes from Hybos culiciformis, assembly GCA_964007475.1. Taxonomy (NCBI): domain Eukaryota; kingdom Metazoa; phylum Arthropoda; class Insecta; order Diptera; family Hybotidae; genus Hybos; species Hybos culiciformis. Next base: position 941,726 of record OZ023273.1, on the reverse strand, counting down.
GGTGTGCTACCTGTTGAGCCAGAACTCGCAGTGGTGGCGGTCGTTGTTGACTGACCTTTAACAGCTAGGATTCCTATTTTTTTTTTTTTTTTTTAAATGACAAATCTTAAATTTTTCAAAATAATGTTTCTCTAATATTATTTTATAAAACAACAACATAACATGCTAAAGTTTAATCTTTGAGATTATCTGAAACTATCCGATTTCAATTTTGGAAGTTGAACGTAACTCAGATTATACAATTAAATGGTTTTTAAATTAGTATTTGCTTTAAGAGGGCATGAATATGTATATTTATTAAAATGTTATATGAACCAAATTTTTGTTTTGTTAAAAAAGCGCAAAACCATAACTGGTATTTTCATACTCAAGTTTACCAAATATGATATTTAGTATTTTTTTTAAGTGGGAATCGAAGACACGGCCGAACCCGCCGGCCACTGTATAGCCAAATGTACCACCCATGCAAGAATCTTATAGAAATTGTGACTGTTTCTTGATAAAATTTATGGCCATTTCGAAACGGTCACAATTTCTATCAGAAATAACAGTTAACAAAAAGTCGACGGCTGAAATGAATGTAGAAATAATTACCGGAGACCGGACATAATTTATTTTCGGAATGCGAAAAAAAAAATAAAGAATACGAATGAAACAGCAATAAAATGTTGCAGAAAAACGAGAACTCTATACAATACCTATGTGGCCCCCGTAGCCGTAGGTTAAGTTGTGAAAAAGGATGTTTAATCTCCTTTTTCTAATTTTTCCAGGCTTTTTCAAGGTTTTTGGTTTCTAGAATTTTGAATATCCTAAAATATGGAAATTGTGTATAAATTGAATCGATGTACAAATTAAGACCAACTATAAAATTTGGACATAATTTCGCGCGAAATACTGACCAAAATTCATGTAGAAATTACGTACGAATGAAAATGGTTAAATATTAATTTTTGGATTAATTATGGCCGAAAATTCTATGAATTGTGACCGGGAGTAATTTGGTCTTGTAGCCGAACACAGCACCATTGACTGTCGACAATATATTTTTCTAAATCCACAAAAATATTACCAATTACTGAGAAGAGTAAAAACAATATTTTTAAAGCCATTTAAAATTTATAAACTTTATATAATGTTATCAAAATTGAGCTATATTAAGAACTGTCTATTTTATTTAAAATTCAACTCTATTTTTATAGGATAATTTATAATAACTTATTCAATTTATTTTTAGCTTATGTCAATTTATTCAAAATGTAAAATGTAAATATATAAAAAAAAATTTTTGAAATAAACATTGTTTACACATCCAGTTTAAAGAATAATTAAAATCTTTAAGATTCGAAGGAACAATGAAGTACAAAAGCTATAATAGGTACTTATATGAAAGTTTTACTTTCTTATATATTCATATTTTATTTGCTTATTTTTTTTAAAGTGAAGTAAAAAATTACATTATCAAATGTTGCATTAATGGGTGAAATTAGAGTTCAATAATATTAGTTGGTAAAGTTGTTGAAAAATCTCATTTTTCAAAAATTTCTAATTAGTTTTACTTACATATATATCATATTTGATTTGCTTATTTTTTTAAAGTGAAATATTATCAAATGTTATATTAAAGCTTGAAATTAGAATTCAATAATATTAGTTGGCAAAGTTTTTGAAAAATTTCATTTTTCAAAAATTTCTAATTAGTTTTATATTCAGGTACTTCTTGTTGTAATAAAAGCTAAAATAAGGAAACAAAAAAATCAATAAGATAAGCAATACTGTTTTAGCTTCATTTACATTATTAGTTACATAAGACCATGTACAAGATTATGTACAAAAAATCATCAAAATTCCTTCAATAAGTAAGAAAGGAAATTCTTAATAATTGTGTCGATGTTTATCAAACCGCGTCTATTCCATTTTTTTTTTTAAATTTAAAAATAGCAAAAACTGATAGCAAATTCGAAGACGAATCCAACGATGTATTATACTCATTTTTTTTGAAAAGTGGAATTGACGAGTTTTGTTAAACATCGACACAATTAATTATTTCAATGTTTCGTCTCTCTCTATTTCAATCTACAATTGTTATATTTATCAGGCCCATTTAAAATGTGATTAGTGAACTAATGTAATTAGTGAACAAGAAGGGTCATGCTAAAATTGATTTGGAAACTTTCAACCGGACATTTTTGGTTTGAACATAATGCTAATAATTTATCAAATATAAAAATTATTTAAATAACATATCGAATGAATTTACAAACATAAATAATACTAGATATATGTAATTGCTTTAATTATACATAGAAATAACTTTCTGTGTTAGACATTAAAATTGAATTACTCAATAAAAGTAAATAGAAGAACACTTAAATAAAAGAAATTGTAATTTTATATATGAGTAAGTAAATGCCGTATTGATATTTTAATTAAAACGAACATATTTATTTAAATAAATTTATTGTAAATACTTTTTATTAATATTCACAATGTTTTTTAATTATAATGAAGAAATTTTTAATTTAGCTTTCATTGTTCAATAAACTCAATTTAATTTATGAATACGATAAGTATGCGATGTGCACAAATATTATTTATATTATTTTAATTTATTTTTTATTTATTTTCTTCTTAACATACGTATACAGCTGTGGCCAAAGAAATAATATTTTTTTCCACCGTAATCCTCTAATTTTTTTTTGCTGTTAAATTTTTAATTGACTGAAAATAAAGAAAAATTTTTTTTTCAGTGTTTTATTAATTTTGAATGAAAGCCCATAAAAATATCACACTTTGCAACATTTATTGTTTCATTCATTTTAAGCAAATGTTTTGTTTTAAATTTTGTATGGTCTGAAATTAGTATATAATTTAAAAATTCATAAAGCCACCAGGCAAATCAGAAATAAAATTCATAGAACGATAGTTAAGAATTTAAAAAAAAAATGTTTCATATTTCTCTCCGTAAAAAAGTGTTATATTTCATTGGCCATAGCTGTATGTTTCAATGAATATAATTTTGATTAATTTTTCTGTGATTGAACTTGATTGCAGCATAAAAATTTTCTTCTTTTAAGAATATAAATTAATTTACAATCTGGCCGCCTTAGTGTGACATGTACAAAAGTGCGATATCTACGCTTAAGATAATTTAACAAAAAGAAAAGAATTATAGGGCTTTTGAAATAGATTAGAGCTATCTTATTGTGTCAATGCATAGATATACATGAGCTTACATACGAATAAATTTATACAATGTGTTTATGAAATAATTATTTAATGCAGCGTTTCCCAAACTATGCTCCGTGGAATATTGATGTTGCGTTGAAGATCATCAACAAGTGTTCCGTAAAAAAAACTAATTAAAAATAATTCTATTACAGGAAAACACATATTCCAAAATTTTACGAAGTCTTCAAAGTAATTTAAGAATATTTTCATGACACAATCAAACTTTTTTGAAATATTTTCCAAAGCCCTCCCAGAAGATCTTGGATTCTAAACTCATTTTGCAGTTACAGATAAAGTAGTTGGTTTCAAAACTAAATGATTATGAAAATACATTGAAATATGAAATAAAATTTGTGAAAGATGAAGATGTCATTTGCAAAAGACACCCAATATTTGGACTTGAACCTGAAAATGATTTTCGATAAATATTGATTGGTAGGGGCAAAAACCAGAAATGTATTCTATATATATATATAACATTTGTTTTAGTGTTAATCTATTTTAACGAATCAGTTGACTTTAAAAATATTATTTTAATTATTTGTACATCTCGTCCCATGCAGATGAATGCGATGCGTAAAAATTAGGATTAATGTTTATAGCGTGGAAAATATTAGTAAACATTAAGAAAATTTGTCTTGAGGTTGTTTTTGTTTTTTGATCCTTATAAATTTATCTTATATAGATACCAAACATAATTTTTTTAAACAAATTATTTATTATTGTGACGCACACTTGCAAAATGAAAAAATTCTACATAGCTTTCTTTGACTCCAATGATAAGTGAAAAGCTTAGGCGCTTGCGCTATAAAATAAGCTTTAACATTTTTCAGTGTGAATAGAATTTAAATTACATCTTATCAATTTCGTTTTATTATAAATAAAACAAATATTTAATTGAAGTTACAATGTACAATTGACGAGAAGTGAAAATCGTGTATATATGTATGGACAAAATGATAAATAGAACATTATTCGATTAAAAAAAAAACCCAAAATGAACAAGTCAAAATATGATTATAATATAATTAATAAAAATATCAAAATAAATAATGCTTTTTGGGTAAAGTACTAAAAAGATGTGGTTAAACTTTTTCGGCGTACTTATAATTGAGTAATTTTTCGCGGAATAATTTAAATTTGAACGAAATAAAAAATAAACATATTTATAATAAAATTTAAATTCGAAATTAATCAATTATATAAATAATTTTATTTGATATCAATGAACAAAAAATGTATTTTTTTGTTTTCGTCTAATCGTGTTTATTTATTTTATCGCGATTATATTGAAACTAATCAAAACAAAAAAGATACAAACATAATTATTTTTATTATTTATAATTTTGTATTAACTAATGAATTGTACACATCAATCACGGTGGTCAGTACCTATCCGACAGTCTTTTGTTTATTTTTAATTTCTTTTTAAGACTTGCAACAACTCAAACAGTTTATAGTGTTGATTGGAATAGTTATATTATATAGTCTCTAAAAAATGATTCTCAAAAATTCATTTACACTTAAGCTTTTATTCAATCAAATGTGTGTATAAATAAGAGCAGAATATGAAATCATTTTTATATATTTCTGAAGAATGTTCTGCTTCTGTGAATAAATTCAAAATTATAATTAGAAATGTTTATATTATTTACAATATTGCGTTAAAATTAAAAGTATCTTTGATACGATAAGATATACAAAAAAAAAAAAAATACATACATTTAATTGACAATATGGTAAAAGTTTAAACGAATAATGGATACTAAGGTAGAAAGACTATTAAATCCGTATAATGAAGCCGGAATCTTATCAAAACTTTCATTTTGGTAAGTAATAAAAAAACTCATTTAATTTTTGAATCATTATACAAAATAAATACGGTGAAAAGTTCAACGTCATCTTAAAAAATAAGTTTTTTTTTTTTTTTTTCAAAAATTTTATTTTTACTTTTAGGTGGCTCTTCGATTTATTTAGGCTTGGTTTCAGGAATGAACTTACAGAAAATAATTTGTATGAAAATGTTCCCGATTTGAAAAGTGAAAGAATTGTGAAAATTTTTCAAAGGAAATGGAAAAAAATGTTGATTGCAAATGATTCTAGTATTTTAAAATTATTATTCAAATTATATGGATTGAAATTTCTGTTAACCACTATTTTAAACGTTTCGATTGAAGTTTTCTGCAAGTACGTATACTTAATAGTTTTGAATTAATTTTCATTTCATATTGTTTAATATTGAAATTATTTGCTTTAAAAAAATTATTCATCAAAACCAAAAGGAAAAATAAATGTCGAAATGTTAACGTTAAATTAGTTTATGTATGTACCATGTGCTTAATATTAAATTATCGGAAATTTTCAAGCTATAAACATTTATTTATGCCCTACTACATGTTGAAAGTTTCGCTATACAGATGTACAGACTTAATTGAAAAACTTGTCTTCTAAAAGTCATTACTACCAATTATGCTCAACTTGACTATCAACTTGTACGCATACTCACACAAAATATCAAGATGGTTTGATGTTTTGCAACCAGGTTGAAAAACACTGTTAATAACACTACAGATGAGTACATTTTAAGTTGGTCAACTTAAGTTGATGAATAAACATTCAACTCATCTGCATCATGCATTATAAACAAATAGTAAAACAATTTTTGTTTTGCTGTTTCAGTATTTAAAGATATATTATCGTGTTAATAGTGTTGACTGATAAGGAATTATCGTCTCAAGTTTGATTTTTTGTTGTTGTTGCTGTTGTTTCTTTCTTTACGACGCCCATACTATTGTTATAATATTTTTAAATTTAATGTTTCATTTTAAGGTCAATACAAGTCATTAGTCTTGGAGAGTTAACGTCGTATTTTAGTGTTGATCAGAATAAAAAATCTCGTGAAGAAGTGTTTTATTATGCCACAGGATTAGTGATATGCTTAATGGTGCCAACTCTATCAACAAATGTGTACATTTTTTATGTGTCAAAGATTGGTCTTAAAATTCGATTGGGGTGCTCAGGATTAGTTTTTCAAAAAATAATTGAAAATAGTAAAAAAATCAACGGATTTAATGGAAAAGCGATTGCAATTTTAACAAATGATGTTAGACAAATAATAAATGCATTGACTTTTGGTAACTTCACATTTCTAGGACCATTTGAAACTATTATTTTGGGTAGTTATTTTTTATTTAACAAATAATTAAAACTTAAGATTTTGAACTTTATTATTAAGACTTTATGTAATTTTAGGTTACTTAATGTATCTTGAAATTGGAGTTGCAGCTTTTTGTGGAATTATTTTTATGCTCCTTTTCTTACCATTTCAATGTTACTGTACTTATAAGAATGTCAAATTCTTTCGATCCAGATCTAAGTTTCTTGATGAACGTCTGAAAATTACTAACGAAATTATTCAAAATATTGAAACTATTAAAATACACTCTTGGGAGAAATATTTTAAAAATAAAATAATAAATATTAGAGATAACGAACTGAAATCTTTATGGGGAATATTAAAAATTCGTGCTCAAATTAATTGTCTTCGGGTAGCATCTGTTATCGCAATATTTATAAGTTTGTTAATCCATTGTTATATGGAAAAAGATTTAAGCGCTAGAAAGGTTTTCATGACGTCGTTAATATTCACATTTATTAGTGGTTCAATGATTCGTTTTTGGACAACTTCATTAACATATTGGTCTAACGGATTTGAATCATTAAATCGAATAAGGGAGTTCTTATACTCTCGAAATTCTATCCATCTTTTGTCAGAAACAAAAAAAAGTAATGATAGTTATAACAGTCAAAAGAGAGAACATGGAATTTATTTAAATGATGTTAAATTAGAATGGGATAAAGAAAATGAAAATGATGAAGTAAAATTTGCTTTATATGATATTAATTTAGAATTACCTGATGCTTCTCTTGTGGTAATCACTGGTTCAGTTGGGTCAGGAAAATCAACATTGCTTAGCTTAATTTCTGGTGAGATTAAAGCTCAGTCTGGAAACGTGGAGGTGATGGGAAAGATTAGTTATGCCTCACAGGAACCATGGATATTTGAAGGAACCATCAAAGAAAATATAATATTTGCTGAAGATTACGATGAGGAACGATATATAAAAGTACTAAGAATTTGTGCGCTACAAGATGATATCTGTAAATTTTCATCTGGTGACTTATCTATTGTTGGTGAACGTGGAGTAAACTTAAGCGGTGGGCAGAGAAGCCGTATAAATTTAGCCAGAGCAATATACAGGAAAGCAGATATTTATTTGCTTGACGATCCCCTCTCAGCTGTTGACCTTCACGTTGCAAAACATATTTTCGATGATTGTATCTCACAGTTTTTACAAGGAAATATTTGCCTCTTAGTTACACATCAATTGCAACATTTTGGCAATCAATTAAATCATATACTCATTATGAGTAACGGTCAAATAGTCAAGAAAGGTGGTTTTGAACTTTTAAATGATATTAATGATTTCATGTTACCCGAAAAAAAGTACACATCAAATTTGAATGAAAAAAAAGACAAATGGAATAAGATCGAAAAGAAATTAGAATTTAGAAAAGAACACTTAGAAAAAGGTTCCATTAAGCTGACTATATATAAATTTATATTAAAAATGGCTGGAAATTGGGCATATCTTACATTTGTAACATTTATTACGATAGCTTCAACAGCTACTGCTGCTGGGTTAAATTACTTGTTGTCAATATGGTATGAAAATTTAAAAGTTTTCAAAGATATTTCTTTTTGGATTTTAATAAACATTTATAATATTTTACATTTTTATTAAGATCCTGTCCATTATTCATTAAAAACAACAGAAGTAAATACATATGAGTAATTTTAGGGTCAACAAGGAGGAATCAAAACATTTATATCAAGGGACTAAGGACTTCATCAAGATACGTAATGAATATGAAATAATGTATTGGTGTTTAGTATCCATAGTAATTGTTTTATATATAGGAAGATTTTTTATTATAAATTATACATGTTTAAGAATAAGTTTAAATATTCATAAAAGCTTAGTTAATGCAGTATTAATGACGTCAATGAAATTTTTTAGTTTAAATTCTTCTGGGCAAATTATTACTCGCTTTTCCAAAGACTTAAGTGCTATTGATTCAGAATTACCAACTAGTCTACTATTTGTTATAGGGGTAAGTAAGAAATTCCTGTAAAAAATTATGGTGTGATTAAATTAAATAAAAAACGCAAACTTAAATAGTTTTTTTTTTATCAATTACAGCTTCTTACTGATGTTCCAGCTGCAGTAATAATTACGATTATAGTAAATTACTGGCTATTAATACCATCTACAATTATAACGATAATATTTTGTTTCATTCGAATGGTTTTTATGAGAACAAGTTTACCCATAAAAAGGATAGAATCATCTAGTAAAATATTTTGATTTAGTATTTATAAAGATTACTTTCATGTTTCATAAATTTTTTTAAACTTTTTTTAATTAAAATTATTTGATATTTGAACATGTACTCACATTTACCTACACTCAAAAAAAAACATCCGTAAAAAGCTAATGTTTTATGTCCGTTGAAATTTCATTCACTAAAAGTTGTTGAATTCAACGGGTTTTACGTTAAAAGATACCATTTTTAACCGTATTACGGATGTTTCATCAAAAAATTCAACTACGGACTACGGTAAGACTTGATGAAGTAAAGTCCTTAAAATTGAGCTGATAGAGTAACAAGGAAATTGTTAAAACTAACAACAATTTATTAATTTCAACGAAAAAAATCGTATATATTTTTTTAATGAAAGTTTAATAACAAGCCCATAAAATATTAACGTTTTATGTTTCCTTATTATCTACGGATACTCTTATACTTTTACGGGAAACTCCTTAACCCCTATAAATAATTTAAATTAATTCGCATGTATAGAAACCGAATTTATATTGTCTATTAATACATTGTTGTATATCACTGACATAGCTCAGTGGAAGAATTCATAACATTGAACAAAGCGGTTAAGCAACGCCTCGTTGTGATAGAACTTAGATGGGTGACCATTCAAATAAAAAAAAAACAATATAAAAACTATAATATAAAAACAAAAAAAGCTAAAAAAACTAAAAAAAAAAAAAACTAAAAAGAAAAAAACAAAAAAAAAACAAAAAAAAAACAAAAAAACAAAAAAAAAAAACAAAAAAAACAGAAAAAACCAAAAAAACAAAAAAAAAACAAAAAAAAAAAACAAAAAAAAAAACAAAAAAAAAACAAAAAAAAGAAAACAAAAAAAAACAAAAAAAAAAAACAAAGTATAAAACCGTAATTTGAACATTTTTCTTGTTGTACCAAGGATTTAGTCCGTAAAATTAATATTACGGGATAATCTCTTAAAGTTAAGAAAATTTATTAAAATTCTACGGGTACTCCTTTAAAGTAATTTTAACAACATACATCGATAAGATTTATGGAGTTTTCCTTAAAATTTTCCGTACTTTTCAATTTCTTAAAACTTTATGGACTACTCCGTAAAGTTTACGTATGTTTTCGTTAACTTTTTAACATTTATTTTTTACGGAAAATTCAACAATTTTTAATTGTTATTTCCAACAACATTTTCCACTGGTTCACTTTCACATGATTTTTCCGTTAGCTTTAACGGAAGAATACATAGCTTTTACGGTTGTTTTTTTTTGAGTGTAAAATGTACTGCACACATAATTCATTAAATAATTCAATCACAGTAATTTTTTTTATATCACTTTAATTTTAGCACAAAGTCCAGTAAATAGCCACATAAATCAAATTGTCCACGGACTGGCGACAATTCGTGTTTCTAAGGCTGAAAAAAAAATGGAACAAATATTCCACAAATTACAAAATGTTTGTGCATCAGCATTTATTTTGGATGCAGCAGTGTACAGATGTTTCTCGTTATGGATAGAATTTTTTTGCACCTTGTATATTGCCATCATAGTTTACAGTTTTTTATTTATAAATGATTTATTTACCAGTGGTGCAGTTGGGTTGGCTGTCTTTCAATGTATTTCGATTGTACAAATTTGTCAATTTGGTATTAAATTTACTGCAGATTTAGAAAATCAAATGACGGGTGTTGAAAGAATTAAAGAATATTGTGATTTGGCATCTGAATCAAATGGGAAAACAAGTGGTAAAAATAAGTGGCCATCAGCAGCGTGCATAGAATTTAAAAATGTTAATTTAAAATATTTTGACAAAGATGAACTTATTTTGAAAAATATAAATTTTAAAATTAAAGCAAAAGAAAAAATTGGAATTGTTGGAAGAACAGGATCAGGAAAATCTTCAATTGTTCAAGCAATTACTCGATTAGCAGTTAATGAAGGTATAATAGAAATTGGCGGCATTGACATACAAAACTTATGTTTAAATGAATTAAGAGCAAACATTTCCATAATTCCACAGAATCCGGTAATATTTTCAGGAACTATCCGATCAAATTTAGATCCAGATGGAAATATGCCTGATTGTTCTCTTTGGGAAGCTTTAGAAGATGTTGAACTAAAAGTCTACATTAAGTCTTTGCCTTGTGGTTTGGACTCGAAAATTGCAGATTGTGGGGAAAATTTAAGTGTTGGACAGAAACAGTTGATTTGTGTTGCCAGAGCTATTCTTAAAAGAAATAGAATTTTGATATTGGATGAAGCTACAGCCAATGTAGACTTAGAGTATGTTTTTTTTTTTTGCGAAAAAGATTTTTCAATATTATACTTTCATTATTTCGATAATTTCAGAACTGATCGATTAATTCAAAAAATGTTAAGCACAAAATTTGCAGATTGTACAGTCTTAAGTATTGCTCATCGATTAGATTCTATTCGAAAAAGTGATCGTATTTTAGTAATGAACAATGGAAAAGTAATGGAATTTGATACTGTACAAAATTTATTGAATGCCGATAAAAGTTTTTCAAAAATTTATTAATAGTATCTAACAAAACTAGTATTAAAATTCATATCATAAAAACATAGTTTATCAAAAAATAGAGGTTCACGCACGTTATTGTTGCGATATCATTTTAAAAATGCTTTTATTTTATACAATGAAAATTAAATAAATACTAATAAAAAATTACTAACATATATAGGTTAAAAAAGTTAAGTACCATTATGTTTAAATAAATTCTTATATTGTACTTAGTTTTTCATAACGTGTATCATTGGTGAAATAAAATGTTTTCAACAACATATCTAGATTACTTAGGGTATTTTAATTGAATGAGTATGAAGCAAAAATATTACATTAACCTACCTATAATTACACGTGCGCAAGTAAAAAAATTTAAAAATGTTATATTTTTATCTTATGCAAAATAATTATTATATTTTTCTGTTATTTGTGCAAATGAATTATTGAGCAATTTTTTGCTAAAGAGTTTTTAAGAGAAATCAATTTTTCTTTATTAAAAAGCTGTAGAATTAAAGTAGATATGGCAAATTGTGTTATGGTAAAATGTGAAATATGGAAGTGTTCGTAAAACAAAGAAATAATTTATTTCAATGACATTATTATACACGTTATTTTAAAGTATAATTAACCGTAAATAGACAAATAGTGAATTTAAATTTGTGTAATTTATTTCAAAAGTAAACAAAATAATAGCCTAAAGTCTCATTAGTGATAAGCATAAACTTTATAAGCAAAAAAAAACTTGAAGTCAAATTTAAGAACAATTTTTTATTCAAAACCCCCGGACTGTTTCATATACTTTAAATTGATATATAAATTTTTAGAATCGGTACTCGAAGTCTCTTCAAAACTTTTTTTTATTTTTTGTTTACTTCTAAAGAAGTTTTGAAGAGATTTCGAGCATTTAATCTTAACCGATTCCAAAAATTTGTACACAATTTTAAAATATAAACAGTCCGGGTATTTTTAAATTGAAAATACTTTAACTTAAAAAAAAAATAAATCCCTACCAGATCCTCTTAATGGTATCACATAAACATAAAGTATTTTATAACTGATGCTGATGATAACAATAATTTAATAATTTCAAGTTCATCTTAAGTCTTATCATTTTAAATAGAATATTATCTATTATAAAATAAATTAATATTTTTTGAAATATCAAAATGTTTTATTTTACATACATACATAGTATATAAAAAGTAAGTAAGTAAAAAAACTTTTTTTTTTAAACATGCCGCCGAATTGAAATGAATTTTCTAATTTTTAAAATTCAAACAAATATTTTTAACATTTATTTTCATTGTAAGTCGACTCTTGGATTAGTTAACATGTAAATGTTTAATTTCTGTGAGTATTTTGCAAAATAATAATAAGAAAATATGTTAAAATCATTAAATTTGTAAATAAAATAAAGAAATAATTTATTTTTGAAGAAATGTTGTAAGTAAAACTTTTGATATGAGTAAATTGTTGCTTTTGGAAATTTTCAAAACTATTTTGTGTGGATTTGTAAGATTTTGTTCCTTTCTCTTAAGTTCTCCTACAAGTTTCAAATTTGCGTAATTAATAATAGACGCACTAATCACTTGTAATAGTCGTGCTTATTATAATATATCAGTGTTAATTCAACTTCTGAATCGAATGATAAGATTTGGATTAATTAATATATAATATTTATATTACATTATTATTTTATCGTTAATTATATATTAGTTATTAAATAGTTATTAAAACATTTTCTGATTAATTGCGAGCTCCATCTGTGCAATCTATAAATTTTTCAATAAAAAAAAAGTTTTTGCTTATAAATTATTGGCGGTGACAAAATTTTGGACGTAAAATAATTTTAATGGGCATGTGGTCGGTATGTTGTATTTAGTAGTATAGAATTTAGATCGCGTGAATAATGAAATCATTTAGATGTTTCGTATTGAATATTGCGTAATACCTAAACAAAAATAATATCACTTACAATATTTCAATACAGACAAATACCAACAAAAAATGAAAAAAAAAATTTGTTTATCAACTTTTGTTTTTTTTTTTGCAAATGTATAGACTGCAACTACCTCTCACATGCACATTAAAACAGTATATTAGATATGTTAACAAAATTTGTTATACAACTCGTTCTAAATTTACATAAAAACACATAGACACTTGTCAATTTATATCACTCGACCTAACGGTCTCGTGATATAAGTATTGACTCGTGTCAATGTGTTTTTGTGTATACACAACTCGTAATTAATAACAAATTTAGTTAACATATATAATAATCTACTATTATTTTTTATAATTTGTTATTGATCCTCTTACTGCATATGCATACCTACCTTTTTTTATGTACATAACAAAATAACGAAAAGTCACAATATAACGAAAAGTCGAAAAGAAAAGACGTATCTAAAAAAATAAAAATAAAAACATCAAGAAAATCGTTATAATTAAAAAAGTCATTCATAATTTTCTAATTAAAAAAAAATACCTGCGAGGAAAAATTTATTTGTTGCAATTATATGAACAGCAGTTAAAGTTTATTTGAATGAATGAATATTTAATGTTAATAGTATATGTGTCTAGGTGTAGTATCATTTTTCATTAATCATCATGTCATTTTTGGATTCGGTTCTAAAATTAATAATTCAAAAACTCATTAATTTCTTTAATTAAAAAAAGAAACTGGAGATAGATTATGTGCTTATAATTATAAAAATGTAAGATCATTTTTTTATGTGAAAATTGATATGAAAAAAAAAAAAAATTAAAATAAAATTTTAAATTCATTTACTTTCACCGTAAAATAAAGAGAGAATTTAGATGGCGCAAATTAATTTTTTTTTTAATTACTAACAAGTAATAAACAAATTTTTATAAAATTTTTAAATAAAAACTCAAATTGAATTTATTTTTTTTTGTTTGATTTTATTAGTAGATTATTGAATATGTAAACTAAATTTGTTATTAATTAAGAGTTCTGTATACACAAAAATACATTGACACGAGTCAATACTTATATCACGAGACCGAAGGTCGAGTGATATAAATTGACAAGTGTCAATGTATTTTTGTGTAAATACAGAACGAGTTGTATAACAAATTTTGTTTACATATCCAATATACTGTTTTAATGCGTAGGGGAGAAGTAGTTGCAAAGAGAGAATATTTTTTCTTCTCATTTTTTCTCTTCTTTTTTTTTTTTGTATTTGGCTGTATTGAAATATTGTGAGAGATATTATGTTTGTTTAGGTATTACGTAATATTCAATACGAAACATCAAATGATTTCATTATTTACGCTGATGCATCTAAATTTTTTCATTATATACGCTGATGCATCTAAATTTTTTCATTATTTACGCAGATGCATCTAAATGATTGCATGTGTATAGACGCATATAATACTCTATTTAGTGATTTAAATTCTATAGCACTAAATACAACATAACGATCCCCTATGCATTAAAATTCTTTATTTTGTGATTGTGATATTATAAATGTCTCTTACAAAATTTCTTTCGAAATACATTTTTTTGAGAGACTTAATTATAGAATTTAGCCCCAGTTGTCACTTTTTGATTATTTGCATATTTTAATAATTTAACATGATAACATAAAATAATTAACAGTAGGTTTTTGTTCTTTGTGCATAGAATAACCTTGCGATTAATTAATAAAAAATTCAATTTTGTGAATTATATAGATAGTTTGTTTTTTTTTTTTTAAATAGATTTACTGAAGCCTGTGCTTTGCGTTTAAAATATTATTATTCAACAACGAAAAGCAAATATTTACGAAGTCAAATATTAATAGTTTCATAAATTATGAAAAAAATCATTTTTGTGACTTTGTGATAACTTCAAGTTACTACATCAGTTGACAAATTAGTATATCTTTATTATAATTGAAATCACAAAGCACAGGTTACCAAATTTAATGTGAATGTGTACATTAATTGAAAAATATTAATGTGAATATTATTGGTTAGAAATTGAAATTTGTTCCTGGCTGACTTTAAGAATGTTATTTTAATTCTAGTGGTTTATAATTGTAACATACATAATTAATAACATAGAAAATAAATATTTTATCACCTAAACAAAATGCAAAAAAATCATTTTAAATATTCTGTATTATACATCATGTAATGTATATTTTGATTGATCAAAAAACCTTTAGTAAATTATTGATAGTTTATTGAAACAATAATATTTATTCTTAAATTTTATAAGAGAAATCGCAACAAATAAAATTATTAAAAAAAAAAAACAGTCCAGCAAACAAAATAGCTTACTTTTTCACTTTTTCCCACTGTGATGAGATTAAACTATATATTAACTAAGTATATTATTATGATAAAAATATTTTTTTCGCTTTAGAGCTAATATAACTTCATGTACATAAATAATGAATGTATGTTTAATTAGGTAATATATATTTTTTAATATTAAATAAACAAAAAAAATTTTTAAAAATCCAAACATTAGCATAATGATAACGTAATAATAATAATAGTAGTACCTACATTTTGAATTAGATAAGATATAACTTTATTGGAGGATTAAATTGTTTTA
This sequence comes from Hybos culiciformis, assembly GCA_964007475.1. Taxonomy (NCBI): domain Eukaryota; kingdom Metazoa; phylum Arthropoda; class Insecta; order Diptera; family Hybotidae; genus Hybos; species Hybos culiciformis. The sequence continues at coordinate 925,981 of OZ023273.1, read as the reverse complement.
TATGTGTAACATTTTTTAATAAAAAAACAAATTTTAGTTGTAAATGACTTGATTTTTAAATAATTTTCTAGTAAAAATTCAAAAACATGAGTCCAAAAGGGAACCCAGTGTTGGCAGCTAATTTCATGTCAAAATTTTGTTTTTGGTAAGATTTAAATGAATACATTTCTTAAAAAAATATTTACTTGCAAAAATGCAGGCTACAAAATAAATTAAAATTTGCCGGCTGAAAGATTAATTATCGAATGATCGAATAAAAAAATTAACAATCATTGTTTAATTTTCTTAAGTGAATAAAATTGTTATGTATAAAGTATAAACATAATAAACTCTCATTATACCTACTCTAGCAGGCAATGCAAGTGGATAATGTGTAATTTTGTTTTTAACGTAATACAACATTCTTTAAACATATTTGAGGCGTTTTATTGTGAATAATGTGGACTAACTATTTTAGGTGGACGTTTGATATATTCCGTAAAGGATATAAGGAGACCCTCAAAGAAGGAGATCTGTACGACGTCATACCAAGTTTGGAAAGTGATAAAACTACGGAAGATTTTAAAAGCCAGTGGGACGAGGAACGACTTAAGAAAAAACCAAGTGTCTATCGATTACTATTTCATCTTTATGGCCTAAAATATATTTCAATGGCAACACTTTACGGTGTTACACATATTGTATCAAAGTAAATAAGTTATTTTAAGAAGTTTAGAATATTAATTCATTCATTAACAATATTTTTTAGGGTTTTGCTTCCAATTTGTTTTGGATACTATGTTGAATATTTTGTTATTGCACAGCAAAATATTTCCAAACCACAAGCGTACTTGTTTGCTATGGGCATCATATTAGGAACTATTTTACCTTCAGTACCGTTTCATCTTTATGCTTTCTATTGCTCAAAATTATCAGTGAAAATTCGTCTTGGACTATCCGGCTTAATTTACGAAAAAGTATTAAAAACGGCCAATTGTGGAAATTCAAATGCTGGTAAAATTATAAATATTATGTCCAATGATTTGAGGAAATTCGAGACAGCTCTTACTTTTTCTTATATAATATTATGTGGTCCAATTGAAGCTCTTTTATACATTTTTGTTCTGTACAAAGAAATCGGAATTCCAGGTGTTTTTGGTGTATGTTTTATTTTAGGATTTCTACCATTACAATCTTGGATTGCAAAAAAATCTGCAAAATACCGACTGGAAACCGCTAAACGATCAGATGCTCGAATAAAATTTGTTAATGAAATCATTCAAGGAATTCAAGTTATAAAAATGTATACTTGGGAAAAATATTTTAGCGAATTAATGCAAAAATTAAGATCGGATGAACTGGTTGAGTTAAAAAAATATTTTCTTATGTTTGGTATTTCTAGATCTATGTATTTGGCTTCCAAAATAGGAATTTTTTTGAGCTTAACTAGTTTTGTGTTTTTTGGAGGTATTCTTAATGCACGTAATGTATTTGTAACATCTACGATTTTAATGTTGCTTGACGAAAATATCATAAATATATTAAATAATGCTTTGCAAAATGTCATGGATGCAATAGTAGCTATAAAACGTGTGAATCAGATTCTCAAGGATAATATATCTGACACTGTAGGTGAAGAATCCAAAAAGCTTTTAAGTGTTAGACATTGTGGAAACTATTTTATCAGTAAAGAAAGTGAAGATATTTCTATAAGCGTGCAAAACCTTGTAGTTGAATGGAGCTCGTCGAAAAGCGCACTGAATAATATAAGTTTCAGTTTTCAAAATCAATGTTTAGTTGCAATTGTTGGTGAAGTTGGATCTGGGAAATCAACTTTATTGAATGCTTTGCTAGGCGAGCTCAGGTTAACCTCTGGAAGTATTGATATTAAGGGAAAATTAAGTTATGCTTCACAGGAGCCATGGTTATTTCAAGGAACCATTCGAGAGAATATTATTTTCGCTGAAAAATTTGATCAAGAAAGATATAATGAAGTTATTAGAGTTTGTTGCCTTGAAAATGATTTAGAAAATATGCCAAATAGTGACTTAACTATTGTTGGAGAACGTGGGGTAAGCTTGAGTGGTGGACAAAAAGCAAGAGT